>JAHQIW010003950.1:0-319528 GCA_019055375.1 Parelaphostrongylus tenuis | reverse complement strand
GGGTGGGGGGGGGGGGGGTACAGGGGGGGGGGGGGGGATGCTGGTATAATGCTATACCAGGAGGGGGGCTAAACCGAAGCATTCCAGATTGGTATGGCAGGACCTACTTTACGTTTATAGTGAGAAAGAGTGATAGCAAGCGGTGATTTGGAGGGTTTGGTACACACTTCACCGTATGGATGAACACGGTTCAGTTCCCGCTTGATGTCGAATGTATAATGCGTGTTACTCAATACTCTTAGATGTATGATTATGATATCATACCCCTAGATTAAAAAACGCACAGATCGAGAATCCACGTATTTACAAAAAACGCCGCATTTTATCAGTCGTTTTAGTATTTATGATCTTTGTCGAGTTTACCTCACAGCAGAGATTCTTCTAAACCCAGACCTGAACGCACCGTGCGGGCTCTCGTAAACGACTTTGAAGGCGGCTGAAGACAAACGAACTTTCATTTGTTACTGGAGATCTCATTACTGTGACTGACGACAGGTATAATAAAATTCTTCTTCTTTTAGTTATTAGGTCGTTCCATAAGTTTTGTCACTAGAGCAATAAACACTAAATTTATCAACTCGAAGTAGTTCACACTGCATGATTTTGGTATCATTCAACTGCGCATTATCTTGCTAACATTTTGGGCATGCAACTTGCCTATACTTGCTTCAAAATGGAGCTGTCGTGGGAACAAATCCGCTTGCTAATCATGCACGATGATGGCGCGTAGGGGATAATGCTAGTGAGGCGGCCCGCAAGCTTCTTGAGCATAGGGTGATGATACGGTTTGCAGAGGGACGGCTAGGAAGTGGTTGCGAAGTTCAGAGTTGGAGAAAATAGCCTAGAGCATCAGTCGTGCTCGGGCCGACCACGAGAAGCTCCATTAATCTTGCGCACCACTACTAGCACTTACCCCCATGCGCCATTCGTGGCATGAGTAGCAAGGGAATTTGTGCCCACCGACAGCTCCATCTGAAAGTAAGTATGAGGAAGTTGTATACTAAAATGTTTGCGAGAAAATGCACAGTTGATCGATACCAAAGTCATGCAGTTCTAATTACTTTTAATCAATAAATGTGGTGTTTTTTGCCGTTGTGCCAGAACTTATCGAGCGACCTAATATTTTCTAACTTGATTTACATCGGCACCTGTGCTTTTCGAGGATGTGTATCCATTTTTTTCAGCAATCCTAACTGGTGGTGTGGGACGAAATTGGTGTACAGCAAGGCCTTTTCCCATCGAGTTTTGTTACTTCTGACCTTTCCGAAGTAAAGGTTAGTGATATCCCATGTGTGATTTTATATTTTTCGTTGTTTTTAGGTTTTCTAGTAGATTCTGTTGCATTTTGTTTCTAAAGAAATTTGATAAATATCGATTTGTTGATAGAATCTGTTTCAAGAAGGAACCAGTTGTAACAACGGCTGCGCCGGCTCCTCCCGTCCCAGTTATCGACGAATCTGTCTTACTTCGCTGTATACAAATGTTGGAAGATTGCGATCCAACGGGTGAAGTCCCGGACCCCACCAGAGCTGGCCGCGGTAGGGCTTGATCAAGTTCTCTCTTTGATGTTAGATATTTTCGCTTTCATGACCTTTTTCTGTCTAGATTGAACAAGCGTCTCGTGCTCAGGGTCCCGCTCATTAATGCACGATTAGCGGCTATTGATACTCAAATCAATGCTCTGTCCGAGGTTTGTTCGAGATTCCTTTGAATTTTTTCCCAAAGAATAGATCTTTAGTTACAGAGTACTGCTAGGCTGATGGTTTTCCTTGTCGGTCCTTTCCTTCTGAATGATTTTCTTATCATAGCATCTTGCCTTTAATTTATCGTATTCAGGTAGATATGGCTATTCGAGATGTTTTTAGCGTTGTACGATCAAGCAGTACAGCAAGCTCATTATCAGGTTGGTGGGAAATAGCTTAGTCGTCCTTCATCTCTGTTATTACAAGGTGACCTTTTGATCGATGAGAGTGAACAATTTTAGGCATCGTTGTACCAAAGTGCGCAAATTCCGTCAGCTGTGAACATACCGGTTCCACAGCCTGGTGTCCCTCAAAATGTGGGTGTTAGGTCCAGTTCTCTCTTATGTCTCAGTAACCTTATGACTTCATGTTCAGATTTTGATCGTTATTTTATTGCAAGACGATTTTATGTCATTAGAAACTTCTTGCGCTATTTTAAGCCACTTTTAACCCTAAGTAGAGCGTATTCGAAATCGCTGCTCCCAGCACGATCCGCAAGCGGGGCGCAATTTTGTTAGTCAGATGGGAGGTTTTTTTCCTCGTTTTCGAGAAAATTTTCAAGTTTATTTTTCTATTCTGACACTCCTGTGGTTGTGTAGGCTTAGTCCTTCCATGTTTTTCTAAATATGAAGCGCTCACGTGTGATGAAAAAGCGCTTATAACTATTCGGAGTGTAAGATATAGCCGTCGATTCGTTTCTACAGCGCGATGTAAAAGTCTCTTGAGAAAGTAAACTTGTTGATAGAATCACTGTTCTTGGGTTATCGAATGCCTGCTAAAAGTCTGCAAAAGAGCCATACCACAGACGAGAGCCATGCAAAAAATCGCGCCGAAGGTGGATCGTGATTTTTTGGTTGCTGGGGCGCTTCAAGAAGGTCTTTTTAGAAACCAAGCAGATTGCAGTTTCTCAAGCCATCGAATGATAGCTGGAAGACTAGAAAAAACCTTTGTCTAGCCAAGAAGATTTTTGTAAAGCTGTGTGTTCAAAAAAACACACGCGGTCCCCAAAGTTGAGTAGAAAAAGTTCTTTTCATTTTGATAGAAAAGAAGATATTGAATCGACGTGGGTGACCGATTAATACATTATTTTCGAAACTGTTCGATTTGTCACTAATATAATGGCTTAAAGAGAGTTCAGACTTTCAGGTTGCTATGAATTATCCGCCGACTTCTTCCCAAGTTCACCCCGCCTTCCCAACCCCGTGTGCAAATCCACCATCTCAAAACTGTTCCTGTACTGAATCTTCAAGCGCAACAAGATGGTCAAACTAATTACGCCCAATATGCTCCAATACAACAGACGGCTTATCAACAACAATCCCAGATACATCCGGATTGGAATACTGTGCAGTATCAAGCACAAAATTACTAAGGTAAGGAGCTGCATGTGTTGTAGTTGTTGCTGATTTCAGCCTTTCATGTGTTCTGTTTCAATCGAAATTTAACCCTCTGCGGACGGCAGCTGATCGATTTTCAGAAGCAGCGCGCGATCGTTTCAAAAAAAGGATTTTTATTTGTTCTAGGAGTATTTTATGATGTTTTGAGCCATTAGGTGTAGTGCTATACAGGCGCCTGTTTCGTCCCATTGGGACTCATCAGTAGCGCCGACAATTTTAGACTTTTTGTTTCTCTCCGATGCTACATGATTTTCTCAACACGATATACTTTTGTGCATGTATAACTTTTATGTGCCATGAAAATTCCAAATGTTAAATGCATTCTATTTTTCTGCTGCATAGTACCAAGAAAGCCTTTCCAGGAAGCAAGTACAGTGTTGAAATCGGCTAAATTTAAACTTTCTACCAGCCATCAAAATTGTAGTAGCAAAACTTTATCCAACGAAGAGATCTCTGAAAACTTAAGGGTCAAAAATGATCATCACCGTTTGCAAAGGGTTAATCTCATATTTCTGAAAATCACTCGATTTGTCAACAGCTTTTATTTTTTAGGTCATATTTCACTTACGCATGTCGAGGTAACACAAAGAGTTTCTATTGCTACTCTGCAGGGTCTAGAGGAGATCGTTTTCCACTCGTGATCTAAATAACGAGGATGTCTTTGTATATACTTACGTGTCCTCTGTATTATACCGCTACAACGCATATTACTAAATAATTGAGTTGTTTCATCTTTGAATATTTATTTCATGCGCTTATGTGGAGTGTTGCTGCAAAATCTGAAAGAATTTCAATGCACGTGGAACTCCGCTACATCTGGAACGACAGTGAACTTTTCATGATGCGCTGTCTGGCGCTAAATAAGCCGTTAATTTCTTATTGTAGATAAGGAACTGAATGGAATAGGAATTTGGGCACGGAAATTGTATAAAAAGTCTGATGTCTAAGTGCTTGCAAAGAACCATTTATTTCTTCTCAATTTGAATGTGTTACTTTTTCGATATTTTCAAATGCTAAACTGAAAATGTGTGGAAAGACCTGTTATGGCTCTCAAAGTGCTAGTCCACGTGTTTCGACCTTTCAGCCTTATGGGAGGTAGACACCTATCCATTTAGTCAGGTCCTCGGGAGTACACTCTCTATATAGAGGAACTGGCACCGAACTATTTATACTTAACGTACCGTGTAAAGATCATCGCGTCGTTCTTTCAGTGTAATTTCAATCGACTATTTTGAAACCTCGCTTGGAATCGATACCTTCTGACAGCGTTTCACCGTTCGTCGATTGTAAATGGTTTAGTGTCCATTCCTCTGTATACTGAGCATACCCTCGAGGAACTGATTGAACCTAAAGGCATCACGCTACTGGTGAAACTGAAAGGCTGAGATATGTGTTAGGCATTCCGTAAGTGCCATAATAGATATCATGAAAGGCTTATAATATGCTGCCAGGATGTGCGGAAAGACGTGTTAGAATTGGGTAAAATTGATAGATGGAAAAATAAATTGATTTGAATGTCGATGCTATGAATCAATTTATATTGATGAGGACATGATCTTTGATATGTTGGTACTTTGCTGTATTCATGAGCTATCTCGAGATCGTTCTTAACAGTGGCAGAGTGCTTAGATGTGCACTGCGACGCACACGTGACTTGGTTAATGGGTTGGACCTGCGCTTATGCCTCAGCAAGCCTTTAATTTCCACAGTGTCGACGATTTGGTACAAAATTTGTCTAGAAGGATAGCAGCATCCACTTGTTAATACATCGGTGGACCGACGAGAGTCATTGTAGAGTCCAAATATGCTCTAAATCACGTCTGACGATGCCTGATGGAATCGAATGCATGACGCATCCCTCAAAAATTGACCAAAGCTGGATGCCTTCATACTTTATCCATTCCATTGTGGCTACAGTTTTAGCCTCTTCTCTATCGACCTGTGAATTTGTGCTGAACTCCTTTCACTTGATTCGATACCAAAAAGTAAGATTAGAGTGTGAAACAATGACTAATATGGATCATCGCTCAAAATCATCGCCTTTCTTAATTGGAAGGCGTCAAAATGTTAGATTTAATAAGGTTAACATGTGACATTCTGATATCAGGTTATCAATGCAACAAGATATTCGTGCCGAGACTAAGGTGAAATAAACCTTCAAAACATAATATGCAAGAAAATTGCTTCTGTATTGAGATCTTCATATCCGAGTAACAGATGCGTTTATCCGTATAGAGGTTTAGATGGTCCTTCAAAGTTAAAGGTGTACATGACTGGTTAGGATCACGTAGAGTTTTTGTGTGTAGATGCAATCTCGGAATGTTTGCCACTCTTCTAGTTATCATCAAAGGCCTTTATAAACACAGTTTTCTTCTAATCACATGTTATGTGATAGATCCAGTTTATATTTTGTGTTGGGATGTATCAAAATTTGAGGCCGTCTCAAAATTTCGCAGGCCCTAATTATGAAAACTGAATAAATGACTTGAACCGGAATATTTGTCTAAGCTCGTGGTAATCCGTAATTTCATTTCCGATGTCGCTGAGGTTAAAGATTTCGCTGAAGAATGCAAAACTATCGACACTTATGGTCGTGTTCGACGGGCTTTCGTCAGGAGTTTAATGACGTAATGCTAGATAAACAAGCCCTACTTTTACTTTTTTTTCATGTTCTTTTAGCGGTTTGCGAGTGAGTGTCTGCAGGTGCTTTCTAGTACATGTGGTTATTGGGTTGATTTCCAGTTCTGGGCTCAATTACTTTTCTAGCATTATAGCGCGACAGATTAGTAACAGGTTCTCTAGGAGGATAGCAGCACTGACTTGACACTTTGGCAGGCTACCGCGAGTCATCGTATGGGCCATATATGGGTTCTTTCACCTTTAACGTTGTTTAGTGGTGTCGAATGAATGGCTAATTTTTAGGAATTGATCAATGTCAGCAGTTTTGTATCCTTTTGCCATTAAAGTGAGTTTCTAGTCAAAGTGGCCAGGAAAATGGGATATTGTACCATTGGATTGTACACGAATCGAATCGCTGATCTTAGTCATAATTTTCAGTTATTTTGTTATCGACTTTCGAACAAGTCCGTTTGTAATCTACATTCCAATAAACGCAAGCTTACCTATGTTACCGTGGTTAAATCAATCAGCTTCATGTCGATCTGCATTAGGAGAAAGATGGGTTTTTGTGTGATGGAAGGAATTTTATGATCGAAGTCGCCCATGATTGTCAGAATCGTCATAAGCTGTATGATCTGAAATCGATTTTTTCATTCAGAAGCAATTTTGTGGAGCCGTTATTGAAAAAAGCATCTCTTCGAATTGGCTCTCATCATCAAAATGTCGAAGCAACCGCAACCTCTATTTCTCTTTCTTTCTTTCCCTCTCTCACACACACTCTTTTCCTCTCTTTTCCCTTCTCGTCCTCCTCCAGTCCAATATGAGGTCTTGAAGTAATGGCTTTGGTTCTTTCTCACGGACGCAAGAACTCAACGTAGCTTTTCACAAGCTGGGCTCTCATGCACGAAGCAAAGTTGGCAATCATGTATCTGCTATGGAATTATCCACAGTGCCTTTCCCAAGGTTTAACAACCTATTAAGCTTCATAGTTTGAGCAGCTTCAGTCTTCCATTCAGACATCTGATCCAGAACCTCAGGCAGAAGGAAAGAAAAGATTTGGAGAATCTAAGAAGCTATCTGAGACGGCCGGAAATTCGTAGAGCAATGAACCTCATAGAGCAGTGCGTCGTAAAAGTGATACAACGCGTGACACCACTTCTTTTTGGCTATATTGTTGAGAGTATTTCATGTGTTTCTTTTTTACGGAGTGATTTACCATTGTGAAGACAATCTACTATTTCCAATACTGTTGAGTGATATGCAAAACTTTCAATGTCGGAAGGGTATCGAATTTGCATCTCACCCTTTACGATGTAATGCACATCAACCAGCTTCATTGAATATATGTTTGTAACATCATGCCACCGCTAAAAACGTTCAAAAATGCTAGTTGACTGCTATCTCTTTGCGTCTTCAGATTATCAGTCTCATTTCTATTGATGTCGGACGCTGTGCTTTCTTCTTTAGCAGATTCTCTGTTTTTGATTTTCAATAAAAATTTTTACAGTGAAGGAAGAACTGAGTAGATATGTATAGAGTCGAGTACTAGCTGATAATAAGATCAAATAGTTCAGTAATAAACAGGAAGGGAATGTGCGAGTGGTTGGTGATCCTTGACCGAATTCGACTCCAAGGCTTCCGAACATTTTTCGGCAATCAACAACGAACGCTATATGGAAAGCTCAGCCTGGCTATCCTCGAGATTGCAAAGAGTCGTGCTCGACTAATTCTCTATGGCTTTAGTGAAGAAGATAAGATTTTAAGCTAGCAAGTAGACGTATTGGAAGTCGAAAGCAGTGTAGCCGTCGTAGTAGAAAAAGTGTGACAAGGTGAAAACATGTTTTGAGCTTTTGTGATTAAAGTCAAATTAAGGGATAAATTGAGTAATAAAAATGATATAGGATAAAACATTGTTGATGTTGTGATGTGAAATAACATAATTTGGCATCTAAAAATCCTTCTTCATCCTTACTTATCTGACATTTTAAACGGCTTATCTAAATTAGTAATTAAAACAACTACGGCTCTGCAGAAGACAAGAATTATTGGAACTTTAGACATTCTACCTATATAGCACTGAATTTAACCACTACAATCAATAACCTCGACATTGCTTAACAAGAAAAGCACTGACATAATTAATAGTCGCTTCTCGAAACTTGTTAAGAATACTTTGTAGATTCTTCGTTTGAACAGTAACTGATCTAGATCGAGAACTTTCTATGGATACTTTTTGTGAGATGTTTATGTTCTATAAATGATCCAACATCTCTGTTATCTTCTATCGCTTTGTCACGACTTGCATCGCACCTGTGTCCAGCAAAGGTTCGTTCTTAGCGGGGTCATTGAATCTTATAATTCTCCATCAACATATCCATTTGAAGTTCTACTAAGCGAAAACCTATGTAAGCGTGTAATTCGATGGTTACGTTTTCACACAAAAATCTGAAAAAAGAGCTGCATCGAGAGAATGGCACTTCTCACTTTCTTCGAGCAAACGGAATCCATGAAATTAGTCTGATGAGGGGGGCACAGTAAGAACAAATGGAGTTCATTGGTTCCTATTTTAGCTACTTAGTCATTAAGAAATAGTACAATTTGTACACACTGTGTAAAATTGAGTCCACTATAGTTAGCTCAATCCAAGAACGCTACAATTGTTCACGATATGCTAAAAATTGTGACGTTTCAGCGACTTTTAGAAGACTGCAAAGTACTAGACTTTTGCTGAAATGCTTTTTACTCTTGAAATAGACTATATTTTTTTCTAGAATTAATATTCTCTTGCAAATACATTTTTGATTGACGGAGCACAGAATGAAGTCATGCATCTCACAACACTCATTTCGTAGCAAGCAAGTCGTCATGTATCCATGGAGACAAGTACGCCACCACTGCAACTAGTCACTGAGAACGTCGTTCTCCTGTTATAATAGTCAAATCTACGCCCAAGAACTTTGGCTCAATGTGGTCGTTATTCAGTGCTGAAAGAATTCCGTAGAATTTTTTGTTACCATGTTGCATACTTTTCCTCATGTTTGTTTCTAATCTAATCTCAAAATTGATACCTCCATTGTAATAACATCTTCATCATAATTAACCTTATCATTCAAGAATTACATTGAATTTTATGTGCTTAATTGGAAACAAAGATCTTTCAACAAGAAATCTAAAATGGTTGGTGAAAAAAAACACCTAGTCTGGTATATCATCTATCTTCACTATGAATTTTTATAAATCAGCAGAGCTATTTCGCAACATAAAATGCATTTGTTTCACCATACTTCTACTTCCCAAGTTTGCAAGAGACCTTCCACAAGAGATGGTTAAAATTGCCAGCGATTCTTATCAAAAATTAGTAATTATTAATAATTAGTACAGTTCTACAGAATTTGTCCCCCCGCATGACATCAAATTTGTGAGTCTTGGGGTGCAACATGATCATCAGTCACAGCTACCTGATCGAACTCCACTTACTCAGAATATAAGGACCTCATACTGCTGATGTGATAAGAACGCTAAATACGAATATGTCTCCCTGGTGAAGCGAACTTGGTAGCCGTCAAAAAACTTCCGTGTCCGTGACAAAATTCAATAAAATTAAAGGCTGTCAAAAAATTCTACTTGTTCGCATGCTCCTCATGAGCGAGAATATATTCACATGGAGCCTTTTTTTTCTCCATTTGGCATATTGTTTATTGTCATAAAAAGGATAAAGGATGAAGCACTCGGAGTTGATCAATCCTTGAGGGATGCACCATGCACTCGTCTTCAATTTTTACTTCGTTTGAGGTGAATGACTACATGATTGGCCGCACAATGACTCACGATGGCTCATTGCTGTACCGGGTCAGTGCTGCTTATCCTCTCAGACAACTCTGAGACCTATCTGGTACGAATTTACCGACCCCGAAAAGATGGATGGCGGTGAGCCATGAGCGCGAGTCGAACCGTTGGCCTCGTGTGCGACGCGTGCCACCTCTAATCACTGCGCTGCATGAGCTCTTGTTGTTGCCATACACTTCTGATTTTTCCACCTGCACGTTGTAATTGGAATCTGTGCGTTAATCTAACTTTATCAAGATTTTAACGGTGAATGCTAGACTGCCGTTTGGCTTCTTTGTGGTCCGTTTGCACTGCTAGTGTGAATCAAAGCACAATTTCCATTCGTTTCTCGCTCGCGCAATTATCGTCGGAAGTGTATTCAAACATGGTGACGTCCACCAGACCCATTCTGTAATCCTAAATTCGTTGCCGTTCGTGAATCCAGGTGGTTTAGATGAGCCTCGAATACGTCTTCCAATTGTTTAGGTGACCGTCCAGCAGGACGCTTGCATTCTCCTGAAGTCCACTTTACTGTTGTTTTCGTTCACCTCTTATTTGTTCTTCTCGCTATGATCGGCCTATCTGTGCTTCGCTGTCGATGTGTATAACTCCATCTCCCAAAGTTGGGATAGTTTTTGGGATCTGAGCTACACAAAATGGCTGGACGGTGTGACTGCCAATTAATATTTCAGGAAATTTCTTTCGAGTGCCTTGCGAGTGGTGGGCAGATTTCTTGACGGGCTTCAGTATCACTTCACATCGCTGCTGCATTACAAGGCGTTAGTATGGCTGTTGAATTTTGATAGTAAACACGAACTTCGGGTTCGTTATTTGGTCGGTGGCTTCTTTGGAAGGCCCAAATGCGGGCCATAGTACTCTTAATCTTCCTTCTAAATTCTCCTTTGATATTCTCGATGCTCAACAAGCCCTCATGGTACACGTACGCGAGTGTGCATAAAATCAGAGAGCCATTCACACCTACTTCCTCACTTTTGCACCATATATTCTGGATGAACGATCTTAGTCATACATTATGTCTAGTCCGGCTTTTCCGCATTTCATTAAAACGAATGAGCATGATATCTACCTCACCGTGGTTTCTCAAACATACTACGCTGTATCCTCGAAACGAATATTTGTGAGGAATTTTCATTAATACGTATCCCCTTTTCGCCCCAATCGAGTGACTTTACTATCCGCTGCAGTTTGACAATAAACAGTCTGTCTTCTGACTTAAAACAGATGAGAGCTGCTTTGACAAAGATACATGCGTGATATAGAATTTGATCAGTGTGAAGCAAACAGTTACAACAATCTCCCATACATTATGCCTTCATTTCGAGTGCTTTATTAAGACCACGCTCAAATCTTAATAGATACTTTCATTATTATTTGAGCCAACTTGACATGTGGTCTGGTAAGGGCTCTTGTACAGCCCGAGACACGTGTTTCGTCCTTAATATGAACGTAATGAAGGTATAAAATGATAAAAATATCAGATAAAGAGCAATCGAGTCACAACATTCTGTGTTAGGTGAAAATTTCACTTGACACAGCACAGAGTGTAAAACGTTCGTCTTCGATGACTCTCTATAAGGAGTGTAAGGCTCCCGAGAGAACTGACTATAAAATGATGGAAAGACGACGGGTTCTGCCCGACTGACGAGTCTGTAAGGACGAAACACGTGTATTGGGGTGTACAATAGCCCTTACCGGACCACATGACATGTTGGCTCAAATAATAATGAAAGAATCTCCCATACAATTAGTCGAATATTACATCGCAATCAATGGGCCATATTCCGGTTATTTTTCATTGCCTATCTGTGGCTGTAGACTTTTCCGGCTTAAGATAGCGATGTACACCGCGTAATGTTTTGTTCCTTCAGCACTGTCATCCAAGGCGAAAAGTAAACCAAATTCATCTTTAATACATGTCAAATGCAGTAGCTCAGTGAGCATTCTGTTTTGTGTCATTCATTCCCAGTGTTCTTTAAGGCCACGCTCAAATTTCAATATGCTTGATGCTTATGTTTGGGCTATGCATATTGTCTGTTATGGACACTTACACAGTGCAATTACACGGCACGATAATCTACAATTGAAAACCAAGAGCAATTGAGTGTACAATACTACCCGTTTGGTGATTTTTACCATTTAACGAGGCGTGTAAATATTACGTCTGCGGTTACTCTATGTAAGGGGGTTCTCCCCTATAAAGACTGGCTCGAGACGAAATGCAACGTGCAATTGACGAGGCTGCAAGGGCGAAATACGTGTATTACACTATATAAGTGCCCATAACAGACCTTATGCATTGCTCAAAAATAATTATTGGCAATATGTTCCGTTTCTTCCCGCCAAAAAGAGGAAAAATGCGTTGTAAGCAATATCTTGTGATCTCGCTCGTTTATCCTGAACGAGCCGCTTGGTTGTACAACAAGACAAATATGGTTGATCTGTGTTCGTTTAATTTCCTCGATACTCATTCCGACTGTATGTCTCATTGTACATAGCAATATGGATAGGGCCTAATCGAACACTAGAAACATTAACAGGATTTTCAGTTGTAAAATGAATTAATCCTTATTTATCATCTTTCGACTAGCGTCGCTTCTTCTATGTGAGTAAATTTTCTCCTGTACAGCAATAGCGTCATATCGTCGCCCTATCACTTGAAATCTTAAAATCTAAGTCCTCTCAAAATTTAGGACGTCAATGTCGAAAGAAGAGCAGCGAGATGTTCGGCGAACGTACCTTCTTCGAGTCGCTAGTCATATTCTGGGTCTCAATATCGTTGAGGAGAAGCTTCGTCAATTGCAGGCAATCGACGCTTTCTGCGACAGTAACGTCACACTCCTGACTATAGCGCTCACTGACAAGGTTACAACTTTTCACATCAGAAATTCTTTCTAGGCCACTGAATACAAATCTTGGTTTGTGTGCAAGAAGATTTTTAAGCAGTCACAAGCACGTTCTATATAGCTTCTACTTGTCTCATAAATCTTCAACCTAATTTTTAGCGTGGAGTCGACCTGTCAAACTCAATGAAATCTGGTGGTAATCTTCCGCGAGTAGTTTTTTACAAGACTCGTCCTATGGTTTTGACTACTGACAACTACAAATCAGTCGTGAACGTAATGTCGATGAATGGAGCATCAAATGAAGTGTTTCTTAAAAGCGTACAAAATGTAAGTCTACTACTATTTACGACCAGTGAGATAGTAGTTAATGAAATGAACGATGTAAAACTAATGCTGGATAATATAATCTAATAACATATTCTGAACCTTTCATGAGGTTTGTTATGGCACTTATAAAGTGACGTGTTTCTGCCATCCAACCTCATCAGTGACACGATGCCTTTTCGTACAGTCGGTTCCTCGGGGATATACCCTCTATAAAAAGTAATCGACGACAAACTTTTTACACTCAACGTGCGGTGCTACTGATGGAGCTGGAAAGCCGAAACACGTGTCTAGCACTTTATAAGTACCATAACTGTCTTCATGATGGGCTGAAAAAATATCAGATGATATTATTTCTGAGCGACACCTCGAAATAGTCAATTGAAAGGAACTGTCACATAATAATGGACAGTTAATGGGGAGGGGGTCGCAGGTTAGATGGTCCTCTTGAACGTGTTGGTTGCCGAAACACAGTGTGTCTCAACTAAGTCGCAACCATTAGCGAAACGCTGCTTTTCGCATATTTGCTATATATTGGATTTAATTCGTTTTATACTAGTTTTAACTTCGACTTTACTGGTGAATTCTACCGAAATCTTCTTTATCTGGGCTTTGCAGAGAGTCGTAACTTTCTCAACTGCCCCACAAACCGTAGTTGTCCATTGTATGAGAGCTAAGTCTGCCACCTTAGGACGATGATGCCACCAGAGTTGTGGTGATTTCTAGCAGTGGTTTATCTCTGACTGATTTTGAAGAAGCGAACATTGAATTCTTTATGAGCTTAAAAGACTTTGGTGAACCCTATATTTTTACATTGTATCCATGCACTCAATGTCATTAATCAATGTGAGGCGATGAACTATTTGGGAAACCGCTACTAATACGCTATGTGTCTTCTATGCTTGAGCTACAATAGCTTCTACACTCATAAACCTTATGTATCGGTATAAGAGTGAATTTATGAAGAAGGGTTTGGAGAATATCGTTATTTTTTAGGTGTTCAGTAAGGATATTTCGGAATCCCTTCAAACAACAGCCAACAAACGTTTACTCTCTCTAGTAAGTGAACTTGAAGAGAATCTATTAGCGACAGTTGATGTTGGAAAGGAAAAAGGCGAAGGTATGAAGGAAAATTTTAAGCAAAATATCAAAAAAAAACTGCTTTCAACTTCAGGTGGAGTTGTCTCGCTTTCTGATGAGATTGGCGTTTGGAAATCACGTACCGATAGTGCCGCACAGCAGTACAGAGATGCCTTCGAACCACTTCAAGTTATCATTGACACAATTGAGGTCAGCTCAGTTGATTGCTAAAAAATCTGCTCTCCGAGATTCATATTCAACATCACTTAGTTACTTGTTAGATAGCTTGTCTCCACAAGCAATTCATTCCGCGATGTCTCCTACACTTGTGTTGTTCACTCAAAACTGATAAGAATTGGTAGAGCGGCTCAAGTTCCTAAATGGGTTCAACGATGATTTAAATTTTCTCTGTTCCGTATCGACCTTGTTGATATAGTAAATACTCGTTGATTACGACTTTTCTTGGAGTCTCGCTTAGCCACGTCACGTTCGTAACAGGCCTTCAAAATGAGCTGTTGACATTGTTCTTGAGGAATAGAAGCTAACTTCTTAGTGACACACATTTGGCCACGAAGACAGCGATCCTTATCATCAGTTATAGGTACGATCGACGACTAAATGATGAAAACTATCGTACAAAATATCCTTTTTGGAACTTAAGCAAAGTTGGCTTTTATCTCCAAAAGCGATAGTTAACGCTTCGTCATTTCCGCCTTTTTGAGAGCCTAGATCATGCTCGCACAAACTCGCATAAGCCTTGAGAAAAAATAGGTTTTTCTAAATGCCTCGATTGTCAGCGGAATCAGAAATTTTGTAATCTGGATAGTTAACGTAAGTGGCATTTACCTTCTCATTCATCTGCTTTCACTAAAGATGTTCTTAAATTCGTCTTGCAACATTTCTAGATGATAGTAGTGATTGTATAGCTAATGGATCAAATCAAAGCACCGCTTATTTACACTTTATCCCCTTCTATAACGAAGTACGAGGTAAATACAAGCACGGGAATGGTGGACTATAAGAAAAACGTGAAATATGAGGTAAGTCGGAACCCATGATTACTCTTTCCGGGGGCTCACCTAATTTCCACTATACCTCAAGGCCGTGGTTCTGCATATCAACCGTACTTCAACCAAATCTGTGTCTGGCAATAGTCACCTGTCAATGAGGCGATTTAGGGAACACGAATCGGCGTGAATCCCAGTTATTCTGAAGTGGTTGAAATCACGAAAGATTTGAAGGAAGTAAAAGTGGCAGTAAAGTTAAAAAAGGTTTTGTAGATAAAATAGTCATTACTTCCAAGATGGCCTAACAAAATCACGATTTTTGATAGATCACAAGCAGAAAAATTATGACTCGCAAAATCTCTCGATCCGGTATCACTAAAGGTTCCGAACTTCTGTTTTGGTTTCAGTTATTCGAAATATCAATGTAGTGAATAAGTAAGGAACTTACTTTTCCGGCTTTGGTAGTCAGAGGCATTGAATTCTTCGGTATTCTGAACATAGTAGCGACTGTAACTAGGGCAAATCATCCTTGATTTGACTGGAAGGCCATTGGCGCCATGGCGCGAAATGATCATCACTCAGAACCGTACCAGGGCCGTTGGGGACAAAGTCATCAGTGACGTCCGCCAGTTTATTGGAGCAATATTGGCTTCAGTTGGACCAGTCAATGCCTTAGATGAATTTATTCTCATTGTCACCTCAGGGTACATTGTTACCACACTGCTTTTTTCCTAAGTTGATCCCCTTGTAGTGTCCTTTACGTTTTCCAATGAATGGATTCAAAATTCTCACCACGTTGCCATGTCAGAATTATCAGCGTTCGTTTCTATGGCCTTACTCGTGCTGCTCGATCTGTATCAAGCAGTTAATGTCTTACTCGATCGTGCTACCAAGTAGATATACATACAAATAGCATGCCAAACGATTTGAAAAATTTCGGTGTTCGTCTGAGTCAGTAACGGTTTTTTCGCCCGTTTCTGCATCATTCGTTTGAGATTTCATCGCACCTACTTGTTTTGAAGAAGCTGGAAATTTGATTATGCGGTTTTCCTTGTCTGTGCGTGTGATAGGCTTCCAAAGGATTTCCGAAAAAATATCTTGATTAATTGCTCCTGGTGAATTTGAGGACGTTTTCAGGATCGGTCTGTAGACGAGTTGATCACATTGGTCGAGGCATTCGAGGACTGCTGTGATGCGCTATGGAACAGCCAACCGTCCTATCCTGAGAAAAGAATGCGTGGTCTTATCCAATGCATGGGTAGGCCCATTGGATTTACAGTGTTTATCAGAAACAGCAGTGTAAGCCATAGATGACTTCTTCTGCTCTTCAATAGTTCATACTCTTTTCAAGATTTATGATTTTCTCATTCCTTCCTTCTTTCGTAAATTTCTTATGTTTGTACGTTTGCTCTTTCCTACATGACTTGGTCATTCGCTTCGTTCGCTTTTTGTGCTTTTATTTTGAATTTCCTTCTGATTTCGTATCCCATACGTTATTTTTCATGATGTCAAGAACTGCCCAGACAGCGGATTACATTCATTCGTCGATTGAATTCTTCTTCTACTTTTCTCGAATACAACTTTAGTTTCCTTACTAAAGTTTCAATTTAGGTCGTAGAAAACTATACATTTGAATAATTGTTGTCACCTCTATTCTTCTTACTGTAAAGAAATCTCATAATCGAAGTTTTGCGGAACTACTTATGACAGCTTCAAAAGCAAGAGTTTTTTTTATCAACATTCACGTATTCAGGATCTTACCTATGCGAGCAGTTATCCTCAAAAATCGACCAGGAAAACTTGTGGAAAAATGCGAATGTTACTGAACAACTAAATGCAGGTAACAGCAGTTGATGCTGTTAAAAGTATTGATAAATGTCTCTTTTACCGTATTGAAATATTTTTTTGACTCATTTATGCGCTCCACTGGATGATGAAAGTTACTGAAATTTGATTAATTTTTTTGTTCATATAAACCATAACTTTGAACTCTGTCATAGAATGCAAGATAGTCATCAAATCAATCCATCATTCACCTCTGAGATGTCGTATCTCGCGTATTCCTTACTTATCAAAAAGTTTCAGAGCGCAAGTGGCTTGAAATGGCTAGACGTTAAATACATGCGGATATTTTTACGATGTTTGGGGAGAAGCAAAATTTAGTGTACTTGATTATTTCCGAGTGATCTCACTTTCTTCACTTCTCTTCATTTATGAGTCATAAATGTCTCGTATTGCTTTCCATCAGTTATTCCCCACTTGCAAAGAAAATAGACTTTTTTTCTATGTTCTACGAAAAATTGATTGAATAGAGGAGTAGAGCTGGAATGAGGGGATGTAATGGATAATTGGGGTTCTGAGAAGACAACATCGCAATTAATTGATAAAATATCACAGAAGGAAGTTCTGTAAAGAAGATTCGAGTGGAAAGAGCTCCCAAATGTCCAGAAATTTCCTATCTTTCAACGAGAAAGCTATATCCTCTCGAAAGTCGACATACCTTCAGTTGTTATATGACATTTTTTCTTATTTAATGTATGATTTTGTAATCATTTAATTTCATTGATACAGATTTTATACTGAGCTTGGTTTCTGAAGAAACCCTCATAGCATGTCCAACTGACCGAGGAAAGACAACTTTTTGCTTTCGGAGTAGTTAGCCATAGTTCGTTTGAGCTTCACCGTGGATTCATTAGTACTTTTGTAATGAGGCTTTAATTCTGAGTCACTTTATCGCTGCCAAAGTATAAAATACTATAGTTGTGAAGAAGGTTTTGAGACACTCAATAAGCATTAGTTAACTCATATGCATATCATGGGAATATTACAATTTCTTATGTGGTATATTCCCGTTGAAGGCCGACATATTATTTGCCTGTACTTTCATTTCATTACGAGCCTCAGCCATGTCCAACGATACGATCGAAGTTCTTATTTTACTTTGTCATTATTGGAGAAAGGGTCTTTCACAGCGAACTGCAGTCGATGAAATCAAGGAAGTTGAAGAGGAAGGAACAGCAAGCAAATCTGCTGCTGGACGTCGGTTCCAACGTTTCTCAATGCCGGAAAACTTGACGTCGAAGACAAGCCTTGTTCAGCACATCCAAGAAAGTTGAACAACGAAGATCAAATGACTGCTGCTTTGGAAAATGAACTGTTGTTAAGTGCTCGCGAATTCCCAACCGAACTTCGGTACTTCGACCAGGTCCAAAACTTGGCGGACCGATGGCAGACTATGGTCTTTATTTTGATGAGTAGCTATTATTGTTTTTTGGAATTCGCGCGCAAATTTTCAACTTTTGACTAGTGCCTCAGAGCTCTCTTTCCAATCTCTGATTGTCATACCATAGCTTCGTTTCGGCGACTTCACCTTCTTCAATGTCGTCTTCTAAGATGTAGGACTCTATTGCTTCAGTTCAAGTAGGAAGAAATCATATTTGAGGAATAACGAACAAAGGGAACCTTCGTTATTGATTCCAAATTCATGTAGTACAGGAAGAATTTCCAACGCAGGAAAAGATTGCCGAGTGTAATGTCAGTCGAAACAAAGAAGATTGAACATGAGCGGAAACATCACTATGCAAAATTAAACTGGGCTTCTGTGCGGTTAATTGTATCTTTTCTAGGCAACAGAATTCCGTGATTTTCGCTCCTTAAATAAAAGTTTTTCTTTCTTTTTCTTCTGAAAATAATTGCATTAATGCTACTTATGTAAAAGGGCTCAAAGTTTTTGAAACGTCACAAAATATGTGATTATCTTAGATGAGAAGGGGGAATGGTTTTCTAAGAAGGAAATAGAAATTGCAGAAAACTGTGGGTGTTATGTTTGTTATTTACAGCAAATGCACAAGCGCCTTATGGCAAAGTATTAAAGTTAAAAAATATTGCTAAAAATAGAAGCTGTGCGATTGAACTGAAAGCAGAAATTGCATAAAATAGGCTGGCGAAAAAGATTACTGTAGAGCATTTTTTGTGACGAATGAAAAAGTGGCGAATTGTTGTTGTGCTTCTAGGTATTGCATGTTGTACCCAGTGGGAATTGTCGGTGCAGCTGATGACCGGTCAAACATGGAAGCGACAAGCCGATGGAGCGTGGCAAGGCGAGCCAGTAGAGATGAAGTATTTGCAAGGATTCAAGAAAAGACTTGAAGAGGTTGTACAGATCATGAATTTTGAGTGTTCATCGTGTAAATAGTTGTATAAAAAAGCACAATCAAAGAATTCAAAAAAAGCACAATTAAAATCTATCGACGAAAAAATAGAGGTAGTAGTAGTAGGAATTAAAAAATTTGACTAGATAATTCGCGTAATCGTTTTCACGTATCATCCGTCTCAAGTACTACTTACATCCGTTTGCTGCGTTGTAGACGTCATCCATAGACGTAGTAGTTGGCTCGTATGTCACCTCGATTGTGTGTTGGTAGACTTTACCTGAGACCCCTAGGTAACTGTGTGCTAGGGCGATCTTGATCTTCAACAAAGGGAATTGCATGTCATTGTAGAATCACACTTCCCTTCTTTGCGACTTGGATTCCCGCAGGGCTGCAGCGATTACCGCGATCTTCATGAACGAATTCTCTTCCGGTTTTCTAGACAAATTTCTCATTGTCTTTTAACTGAGCAGGGTCGATGGTGGATACGGTGAACGGTTACCACGTAAGGATGGTAGCACGTTTTCATCAAAATCCAAGAGAGACCTCGTTTGTTAACAGTATGCCGAATCTTACGAGTATCTAGCAACCGATATCTTCAATAATGTAATTTTTTACGCGGGGTACAGTAACACATAAATCATGCGTTGAACGAATGGAGCCCGAGAATGCACCAGGCAATGGCGTGGACATATCCATATTTTGCTGATGTTTACCCGAATCAGCCCGTGATTAATGGGAGCATGGATAAGGCTAAGGGCACTAATATTTTCTGAAAATATTACAGAATCTAAAGTTAAGGGATATGAAATCAGAAAGAGCTCATAAAAAGTTTTTTTTTAATCAGAAACATATCAAGTTATCCAATTCATTATTTAAGTCTTATCTTGCTCGCTTGATAGGTCTTGTCATTGAAACAACTCGGTCCGCAAATCGCTTTGTTACTGAACGAGCCAAGAATTGAAAGTGAAGTGGAGAAAAACGATCGAGAGAGCATTGAAGAACACAACTGTGCTAGCTTATAATCCATTCACAGAGCATAACTGGAAATCCAAAATGCTAGTAAGTTGTTAAAAGCATGATTTGCTGACTTCTTCTATACTTAGCAAAAGCAAAAAGCGTATAGCAGTCAATCTCGAATTTATTTATGTCAAATAATTACAAGGTGGTCGAGAAATCTTTGGATTCAATTATTGATCAAACGATTCCGGTGCTGAAGAACAGACTACAACCGGATAAACTCGAAAGGAATCACGTAAGTGCTACAATGCTAATTTCTTCAAAACTTATTGACCATTCCTTTTATATGGCCAAAGTCAGACAAAAAAACGGTACACGAGTTTTATTTTCTAGCTCACAGCAGATCTTGAGAAGTATAAGAGCTTTCTGTGCAGAGCGAGGATTAAGGAAAAACTTCAATCGGAAAGGCAAGTGATTCAATCGCATGACATTTCTACTTCGAATTTATTGCCTGTGAGAAAATTTAACGAAGTATCTGTATGCCTTGAAATGCCTTTCTTCAATAAATTTGAAATTCATTCTTCACTTTTTTACCCTCAGTATATCTTCATTCTAATCCATAGACTTCAAGGACTAATGCTTTTTTGAGGCAGTAATGAAACACTGTAATGTTGCAGAGAAGTGTTGCTAGTACAACTTTCTGGAAAGCTACTAGACAAGGAGAAGGAAATCGACAAACGTATGAGCGTTTTTTCGGAACGCGGTCGGTTTCTTACTGAGATCGCCGCAAAGGTCGTGTGGATCAGGCAGCAAATCAACAAGGTATTTAGCGAATATTCAGTTTATTTCCAATTTGCTTTTTGAGTTAAGGATTATTCGCTCAACCAAAGTTTACATAAAACCAATTCTCATTTACGTGTTCGTTTTGTTTATTGGAATTCTTTCTGCTAACACGAATTTACAATAAATAATAGGTAGTATTGCCTAAAAATGTTGTTGTATGAAAAAATTTTCTTAGCAATTGTCTTTGTTTCTATGAGAGTATTACTTGCTCAATAGACATTTAGCTGCATTGTAATGAAGATCCTATTTCCTTTCATTCAGTTAGAGAATATGCAATCGCTATGTTCCGTTCTGCTCGAAGATCTTCCTTCCTATGAGTCGTTTAACATCCGCATGAAGTCGTTCATGGAGAAGCTCAAACAAGCCGAACAAGAGAACTACGACGAATGGTGAGATACAATAATTTTTCGGCGGGTGAAAGCCGACTACGAATGAGGGAGTAGCATTGAAGTACGTCGTTGTATGATTTCTAACAAGCTAAATCTTTAGCTAAAGCATTTTTAACATCCGACCCAAAAATAATTCTTTCACTCGGTGAATGTATAAGGAGGATTCCTGCATAATTTCACATTGCCATGGACTAAAAAAGTATTGGACCGTGTCATTGACGGTTCTTCATCTATACGAAACTTTTTTGTTTCTGCATTGATAAAAACAATTTTTATTCATGTCAACCGTCTAGAATGTCTTGTGGTATTTTCTTCACGTGAAGCACGCAATTAGAATCTATAACTTGTGCATCTGATAGGTAATGATCGGTAATTCTATTATAATTCTTTTTTGTTTCCCTGACGTTAATGGAACTTCCGTTTATCTTCGGAAAAAGAGGTCGTGAAAATGCTACAAAAATGTAAACTGCTCCGATTTCTAAGCGCTAAAAATGTCGTCAGAAAACCAGCACAAAATGTACACGAGGAAACAAATGATATCCAAATTCTGTCGTATTGAAATATTGCCTTCGGCCAAAATTACTGTAGATGAGTAACATCGCGTGAAATTTAATCATTATGTTACGGTCATGGCTAATGGTACGTCTAGCTCATGATTATTCATCCTTTTGGATTCGATGTGAACAACTACCAAGCTTGTAATGAATTTCTTCGTCAGAGAAATGGACGGTGAGCATCGTGGCGGAATCATTCTCTTCTCGACGAGCTAATAGAAGACCAAGAAATCATTTCAAGGGCTTTCCTTATCTCTGTGGTCCATTCACTCTTTTAGTCCACTTTTTCATTCTCAATTGTCGGCCTTAGAAGGTGATTTTTGGAGTTTCCGTTAATAAACGGTCTTAGCGTGCTATTTACCGATATTTTTTACTCTCCATGAAATACTTGGATTCTTCAATGGCTCACGCTCACTATTTTCCGTAATAACGCACCCGATTCTTTATATAGCTGGCATGCCATTGCTAGCAACTGATTTCCTCTGGAATCAGAACTAACTCTTTTTATAGACTTTCAGGTAGTCTCTTCGCGTATTCGCCACCTAGGAACGACTACTATTTTCCAGTGGATCATTAGCATAATGACGATAAGATTTGATTTTGGTCCCTTCTTAGTTGGTGTACGAACAGAAATGTCAGACTCTCCAGCATGCACTGTTTTCTGAAAAAGAATTGGCTGTCTGCAATACATTATAGTTAGCAACCCTATAGCACTTCGAGTATAAGCCGAAGTAATAAAGTACTGGAAATAAACTTTCACAAACTAGCAGCCCGCAAATAAGTGCTCATATGCAAACTTTATTATTGCAATGTGCGCCTTTACAAAATTTGTAGGACTCAGTAGTTTCCACTCGCCAGAGTGTCACAGTTTCTTTGCAGTCGGAGAAAGGTCAGTGGTAGGCCGGAGAAAGCCTTCTCAGACCAGCTCAATACCACTTTAATGTCCCCAAAGGAAATGAAAAGGAGAGGAGGTTTTACCTGTTCTTAACCTCGATCACGTTGTATCATATAGCTGTAGAGAATTTCGGACGTTTTTCTTAACATATGAATACATACTACTAAAGGATCAATGGAACCATTAAAGGATCATAATTTAGGTGCCGAGAGACGATTCAGTCCATTGACGACACAACGGATTCGATAGCACTTGAAACCAGAGGAAAAATCATGGTACTAGAGAAGAAGAACGGCACGCTTAGCGTGAACTACAGTGATCGGTTGTTAAAGTTACTAAAAGAAGTGAGTCTAGTGACCTTTTTTCGCTTTTTTTTTGTTCTTCGAAGACCAGGCATTCCACATGTTATGAAGAGTGAAGAAAAAGTTTCATTTTTTGATACGCCATTACAAATTTTGTAGGACCCAATGTAGAAGCTGTTCTGTACACCGGCCGAACTTGGTGAGACACTGTCTTCAGGACCGACTATTTTCGACCTCAGCATAGAAAGTAGAATTCAGGGCTTTTCTAAACGAGCTGGCACGGGGTTGTTGACAGTGGAATTCATTGAATACAACACAATACTATATTGTAGTCGTTGACATTTCGGCGGTTTCGACTACTTTAGTGCATGGAAAAGTTGAACTGGCATGCAGTCTGTTCGCCCAAATACTTTCATATCTGGGCAGATAGACGAATGAAAAATTTCTTTTGGATTGCATGATGAGAACCTCCTATTCAAAACCCGGACCGTTCACTTGTTTTAAGTCGTTCAATATTTGTTGAAGACAAGTCACACTGAATCTTATCGATTAGAAATGTACCTAGCCTAGGTCAGGCGACGTAGCCCAGAATATGATGCGAGGTCGCACGTGATCATGAGGCACTCCTCTCTGCTGTCTATAATTTCGATATTTGTATTTATCCAATGAGCTTCTGGAGTTTTTTTGCGCAGATGTTTCTTCTGCGCGAACAAATTGACTTTTGCGCCAAAATTTTCGTTATATTTTTTGCCTTATGCGTGCCTAGTGGAGTATTTTGCTTGGTTTTCAGTTTTTCAACTTGATGCTCTTATACGAACGTGGAGTGAATGGTCTGTCCGTTTCATCAATAAAATAGTCCCCGCATGCCTTTCTAAAGATTGAGTTAATGTACCATTTCACCTGAAGCCCCATCTAAACTATCGAAGCAAACTATGCAGGTATTCGTTTCGAAGAGGACGGTCATAATATCGGTTTCAGAACCCTTCGCACTTTGGAGTGTTCGGAGGTATTTCAATCACTGCTGTCGAATTGTCCAAACCTTCTCGAGCCGCTTTTAGTAGCTTTATTACTTTGTTGCAAATAAAGGACAGGATGAACGAGACCTTATTTTCATTGAACTTATCGTTTGGGTGCATCGCACTTCCTCTAAATCTAACCCGAGTAGCTCCCACCATTTCGCAAACATTGGAAATGGCTAATTTCCGCTCCATGTTCAAAGTCTCTTCCTTATACTCTTTTTGGACACACATTTGTCGGTGTTAGAAACATCTTTGTACAAATGTCTTTTGTGCGAGATAAATGTGAGGAAAGGTAATCAGTGTTATCATTGTGTTTATTCTTTATTCTATCATTGTAAAATTTAAGAGAACTATGGAGATTGCACTTCATCTGATGAAAGTAGTCCAAACTTTCTAAATATCATCTTGAGTATCAAAACCTAATTCTTAAAAAATCCTATTTCAATTGCAATTATTTTTATTTTACTGCTCTAGCGGTGTTAAGATTTCAAGAATTTACCCACTAATGTAGAGTGATGTGCAAAACTTTCGCGTCAGGCGGAACTAAAACCCGCACCTCACTCTATCCGGGAGCGCGTGCTCTACCCGTTACACTACTGACGCGCATTTTGCACACCACATCACTCTACATTACTGTGTAAATCCTATTTCATTTAACTGCTTCTAGCAGTGATATGATGTTATAAATATACCCATTGATGTAAAGTGATGTGCAAAATAAAAAAAAAAACAAAAAAGTCAAAATTACGACCTGGACTAAACCGTTGACGGTTGGTTGGTGGCACACAGATGCGTTGTAGCGTAGAAAGGGTGAGGTTCAAGTCCCGCCTGACACGAATGTTTTGCACGTTACTCTACATCAGTGGATATAATTCTTTCGTTGATTCTATTTCTAAATCTTCAAAGATGTTTGTGCATTTTTGGAACACTTTCTGGAACACTTCAGAACAGGAGCTAAGAACTGTGAGTGTAATGGGGAAAGTAGCCACCATCAAAAAGGTAATTGAGAAACTGTAGCTTTAAGTCTCTACGAGCACAGTTCTGCACTAGCGCTGCGAGGAGCGTCGTGAAGTTCAGTATCTCGTCTAGGCCAGATACCATTAACAAGGGAATACTCTGGACATAATCCAATTTCAAAGGCTGAGTCTTTGATTTGATGAGAAGTCGCATTTGACAAATCTCTGTGTTGTGATCTCAATTTACTCATGAAGTTGAGCACACGTGTCTGCAATGTGTGCTTAACATTCCGTGTCATCGAACTGAATTTACCTGATGGGCTTCTTTAGAGTACAGAGTCGTCTCGTGCGTGCATCACTGACCCATTACAATAGTGATACTCCACCATCTCTAGACTTCCACTCCTTCAGCTACACTGCTAATGCTTTTAAGGAAGAGCGTGATCTAAGAGCTTTTTTCCACTAAAAACGCTATCCTAGCGTTTAGATTTCTCACCAGCTAATTATTGTCTATGTAACTGAAACCCGATCTCAGAGTTCGTTAGCCATTGCAATCTATCTCTTGGAATGCCGAGGTATGCCGTCCTAGAAATATTTTCAACTGAATCAAAAGCTGTTCCATAGAGCAATTTTGTCATCACTTAAATGAAGGGGAAGCGACGAAAGCGATCAATTTTGGGTTTTTAAGCAACAACGCGCTGTCGTCATTGAGCAACAACGCGCTCAACGCTATAAAGCAACAACGCGCTGCGAAAATGGAATGGTTAGGCTGGGCTATCCGTGACCCACGCCCTACTAATCTGAAATACAACGCTACCATTAGTTTTGAACACTCTCTACACAGCAGAATATTTGGGACTCACAAAAAAGTCAAGAATACGTGTCAAATTATTCAAGTTTCAATCCCGTTTATGTGATAAATGAGCCCAAGGAATTATTTAAAGACTAGTGTGGTACCCTGGCTGATGACTACATTGTTTACCAAAGCTGCATTCAGCTTAATGAGAGCCAAAAATAGGAACGTTGTCGCAATTCGCAAGTATTTTTGCAAGAATATCTAAAAGGCACAACTTGATGTGGAACAGCAAAAGCTAATCTTTTTCTTCAATCGTTTTCCATTTTCCAGTCACTTGATAGTCTATCTATCAATTGTGCATTATTGTGGCTAAGCAGTAAACAAATATTACTCCAAATATGCTTGTTCTTGAAACCAGTTGTTCGCTTTCTAATTTCGAAATTTTCTAACACAAACTTGTTTTATTTTTTCATTGTGCGTAAGAAGGATATCAATCACAAAATCATTATCATATTCCTTTTTGACAGGATTCCATTGAATCTTAAAAAAAAGGACTTGTAACAGATTACTAGTTATTCTTTCAAAATATGCTCTGTCTTTCACTACTAGCAAAGTCTTCTAAAATATGTTTGCAGTTTATTTGTCTGTTAATGACGTCCCTAAGAAACTAGCTAATTTCTAGGTTCGACAACTCTCTAGTTTGGGACTGAACATTCCGTCAAAAATTGTGAATTGTGTGAATCAGGGTGAGAAATTCTACCGGTTCGGCGTCCTTCTCAAACAAATCGCTCACTTCTACAATACTATAGATCAACAAATGCTACCTTGCCAACAGGTACACGTATGCAGTTTTACTACTGAAGTGATTGAAGACGATTCTAGTTAGTGATAACTAAGCAGCTAAGGCGATATAGAAAGTAGATTGGAATTCCCTGCCGATATGAGAACATTTTTCAGCCGATTTTGATAGTTGCAAAATTCATGAAATCTGCGTGCAATGCCGATGAAAATGAAAGGACCAGTAATTACCATCTTATTTTGAGAATCTTTTGGAAAAAAATTTTCAAATCCCCTTTTTGGAAGCGCAGTGGTTAGAAGTGCCTTGCCAAATATACAAGATTTTTTTTACCGATCTTATGCTCCACAATCCCTAAGCCTTTTCGGAATCGCGAAAATGCTACGGATTTGTGCGGTAGCGTAAAAGCAAAAATTGGTTATATCGATATGCTATTGCATCACATGATTTTAGCTATATGTTCATTCAATTAGTCTTGTGGTTTTATGAGTGCAGTTGGATGCAAGTGCATCCTTAAGCACCAACTTTTTGTCTATCATGTTTTTCGTCTGCATTTTGAATGTAGTGGATGATTCACCCATAATGTGATCCAACATTAAACAACTGTAATGCCGATTACTGTAATGTTCCACTGATAGGCGAATGAGCAGAAAAGAGACCATTGTTTCGAAGAAAACAGCTATTATACGTTTTAGGCTTTGATGTTAGACGAAGCAATCGCGTTTGAACGTCTAGTAATTCCGAAAAAAAGTGAGCAATCAGCAATTTCGCATGTGACATGGGAAGATCCGAAACAACTTGAGGATTTCATCGCAAAACTTCAGCTAGCTTCCGATAAACTGTCGAATCACAACAGGTCATCTCGTTCTTATTATCTGAACCATAAATTGATTGAACAATCTTTTTTCATTCGGTTCTACGATGCCATCAGCAACTAATGTATTTTTCCTAGCAAGATCCTGTTTACCAAGTCTTTTGTTCTCTTTACGTTCAAATTTATTCTTAATATAGAATACACAGTGAAGAATGGAAAAACGTGAGATAAAGAGTTGCCTTCTTCAACGAAAGAGGACACTCTTTTATAAGAATAGATATAAAATCGATCTCAGTATGCAATGGAAAAGATTTTGTTTGCAGAGTTCAATGAAATTCCTATTTATTGCATTCGATTGACTATATTTTTGAGATTTAGGCGATTACGAAACGCTCACACCGAGATTGTCCACTTAGTTATGGAGCTCGTTAACCTTGATCTACTCAAAGAAGTGAACAAATGGAAAGACATTCTCGTGAAAATTCGCTCAAAGGTGAGTTTGTTAGTTATCAAAGAGGCTTCATGTTTGTGTTTTCTTTGCATAGAATGAATTTTATTGACGTTGACTATTTTTTTTTCTATAGATTTCCGAGGAAGAATTACTTCATGGTGCTACGAAAGTTAATTTGAGACCTTGGCAAATTCACTGGAATTGGCAACTTTACAAGGTTAGCTTGAGCCGAGCATTATTGGCTTCATAAAAAATTAGCGTTTATAGCTCCTGTGATTTGCAATAGAAAAGGCAATGATCCTGGAAATTCGAGAAGTTCGCTAAAGGTACACATATGCGTTAAGATGAGCTGTTTATTGGTAAAAGTTTGATGTCCTTTCTGATTCTTTACGCAAAAAATTTCGTACAAAACGGCATGTTCCTTTTTTTCAGTGACTAAGAAAAGACGCTAAGAACAATGTAGTGTTGTAAAAGATTTTGTATAAAATTATACTTATCTTTTTTTGCAGAAAAATTGCAACAAAAAAAATTGTGTCACAGACTTCTATGTGCAAGGTGCATTTGAGTAGAGAAGATTTTGAATGACTTGAGACATATTCAAAGTCAAATGCAATTGAAACTTGGCATAACCTCACCGATTTTTATTAGAGGGCACTACTGCGGTTTTTCAGGCTCTGCAGCTACAGTACCAATGGGGAATCGAGAGCCTTCATACACAGATTCCTGTGATTCATGCCCAACTTGTTTTTGTGTGAGTTCGTGTTCTCCATATGGGGATCCTCCGTCTACTTATCTGTTTTCGCCATTTTTTTTTTCTCGTGTTCGATTCGATCAAACGATTAATTCGTCTCTTTCACCGTAGTTGGTGTTTACGTGAGCGTTTAACCCTTTGACGAGCAACCACGCGTAGCATAATTTGCCATAGCATTAAAATCAGGATTTCTTCAATAATCAATAGTCAATAAGGAGCTTCAAATTAATTCCTGAGATCGTCGTTATTATCTTCTACTCAAGAAAAGGAATGGACCCAAAAGCTATCGAAGGACTCTAAGAAAAATGGTTTTGAAGGGTTGTAATTCCCGTAATGTGGATATCGAAATGTACCTCTAAAGTCACCAAAGGAAAGGACGTTTTGTGAGAAATTCCCTTTCTTTCTTTGCTTAACATTTTTCTTTGATTTTCTGGAAACATATGATAAAAATACCAGCCAGCGAACAATCGAGTGCGAAAACACTCCAAGTTAGGCGAAAAATTTCGCTTGACATAGAATGTAAATGGTTCGTCTTCGATTACTCTCTGTAAGGGCAGAGCTCCCGAGAGAACTGACTACAAAAATATCGAAAGACGACGGGTGCCTGACGGGTGACTGACGAGTCTGTAAGGACGAAACACGTGTATCGGGCTGTACAAGAGCCCTTACTAGACCACACGACATGTTGGCTCAAATAATAATGAAAGGATTTGTTGAAACATTCGTTGCTTTGCTGCATGTACCTAAGAAAATGTGTTCTCACTATCAGTAATGATTCATTTCACGATTGATCAGGAAAACTTCGGAAAACATGGAAAATTCGAGTAAATTTTAACCAGCGGTGATTGCCTAAAAAGAAAATAAATGAATGTATTCTCTTTCATCCTTGCGCTATCACTTGTAGCCATCAGTTGTAGGTGGTATCAAAAAGTGATGTGCAAAAGCTCTTGCGTTAGCTGGGATTCGAACCCACTACACCACTGGTTATGTTATAACATCATTGCCACCGCTAAGGTGGTCAAATAAAAAGAGTTCTGTCGGTGGCGTTTTCAAACAACTAACAAATAAGTCGAATACATGGTCATCTTGTATTGATTTCTATATAGAAGGATAAAATGAGAATAAGTAGCACTTTGCCGACTATGAATGTACCTCAGGGATTTTAAATCTACATTTTAGGCAGAAAAAAACTACAACTGCGTCCGCCGATTGAAGAAATACGAGCAAGGTACTACAAGGAAATGCGAAAACTTCTCAGCATACCGCTTAAATTCAAAGGTGTTCTCGAAGGCGAACAGGTATTTTACCGCCTTGGCAATCAATGGTAATCAGTCCTTTATCGATAAATATGTATTACATCGTGAATTATTCAATCCCCTAGCTTAGTTTATCCATGGGTTCATCTACGGTGAAGATTTTTTGATAGCATGAAAACAACTGAACACAAGAAGTTTTCCGAATAACGTCAACCTTGTCTACTTTTCTAGTCGTCTGCGTGCTTTTCTATATGTGTCTTTGTCTCTCTTCGTCCTCTCATTTTTCACACTCTCTTCATCTCTCTGTCTTTTCTATATGTTTTTAAAAAACCACCTCTCGTGAAGAGGACTGAATCACTTTGAGAAGAATCGGATTCAGAAATGTTAATCTTTCTCGCCGTCTTCCTCTCCTCTTATTTCCTTTCTCCCTACTCTTGTTCATTTCTTCTCCCCTTATTTTCAAAGAAGGGAACTTTCCACAAAATGAGGGTGGCTTGAAACGAGGTTGACGTCAAGCTGAGTGCTGTCTCAAGTGTCAAAGGCAATCCACCCATGACACACTACCACTTCAGCCCGTGTTCTTTTAGGCGTCCACGTTCTTTTCGACGATGTTACCCGTAAATGCCAACCGATTCCCACGGGTCTACGTGAAAGCCGAACAGCTGATGAGAGCTGTTGAACAAGTAGACGCACAATTTGGGGTATATCTACATGTTTTTCTATAAATTTATAGGCTTTTTTTCTGAGTACCGTTTATTTTTAAGGATTGGCTTATCTTAGCTCAAGTGGATTTGGAGCCGTTGATCGAAAAAAATCTAAAAACGGCATCCGACTGGGAAGCACAACTGAAACTGCTGAAGGCGAAAGGCCGAGAGGCAGCAAAGCTACCTAGGTGAATTGAGCTTTCCATTGTAGATTGCAAAATATTTGTAGTTTTTGTAATTAATATATGTAATGTCTGTAAAAAAATTGGAACTAATCTATGCATTTTCGAAATCACAAGTGCAGAAAAACACTAATTTTGACATTTTACTCCTTAGGCAACCTTTACATCTTGTTTTACAAATATTGGCTGATTTTTGTTAGATTTTTCAAGTCTCTCGCGTAGAGCAGTGGCACGGTGTATCGAAAAGCAAGATGATGAAGCTGGTTTAAACCCCTCCTTCGTTACATTTTGTAATTCTTCAACTGAAATCGCTACAGCCCGTCGATCTTCAATATTGCAAGGAGAATAATCACGATTAGCTTTCCTCGGCATTCATAAAGAAGAAATCCTCAAACAATATCAAAAGATCGACTGTTTTTGAAACCCCCAAAAAACATTCAATATAATTCCAAAAAAAAAAGAATGATTTAAGCTCAAAAAAGGGGTTGGTAAGCCCAGGGTCATACACCGGTGTTTCGGAGGTTCGTCCTCCTCATCAGTGACTCCCGCCCCACATTCAGCCCTGCATTGAAGCAAGGAGGGTGGCATATGTGGTGATGGCACAGTGTAGTATGACACTGTACCATCACCACCTCTCAGTCGATAGATTTTTGAGCTTAAATCATTCTTTTTTTTTGGAATTATATTGAATGTTTTTTGGGGGTTTCAAAAACAGTCGATCTTTTGATATAGTTTTAATCTAACAGCAAAAATCTATCGACTGAGAGGTGGTGATGGTACAGTGTCATAGTACACTGTGCCATCACCACATATGCCACCCTCCTTGCTTCAATGCAGGGCTGAATGTGGGGCGGGGGTCACTGATGAGGAGGACGAACCTCCGAAACACCGGTGTATGACCCTGGGCTTACCAACCCCTTTTTTGAGCTTAAATCATTCTTTTTTTTTGGAATTATATTGAATGTTTTTTGGGGGTTTCAAAAACAGTCGATCTTTTGATATAGTTTTGATCTAACAGCAAAAATCTATCGACTGAGAGGTGGTGATGGTACAGTGTCATAGTACACTGTGCCATCACCACATATGCCACCCTCCTTGCTTCAATGCAGGGCTGAATGTGGGGCGGGGGTCACTGATGAGGAGGACGAACCTCCGAAACACCGGTGTATGACCCTGGGCTTACCAACCCCTTTTTTGAGCTTAAATCATTCTTTTTTTTGGAATTCTCAAACAGTAGAGGAAGCAGCATGCGGGACGTTTGGAGAGTACACTGGAAAAGAGATGTGTGAGAGGAAACTAATCGTATGTCATAAGTGCTGAAATCGTCACACTGAATTTGGTGATAGGTCGTATAAAAATGGTCGATGCTGAATTCGAAGGTTTAGGTGGATTAAACTGTAACTTTTCGATAAATCTGCTCAATATCCTTTTGCTACGATGTTTTTTCTGATACTAGAAAAGAAGTTTTCAAAATATGAGATGGAGGGTGGCCTGGTGGTTGGATGCTCGACCGGCGCGGTGCCACTCCCACCCCTATCGCTTTCCGGGAGTCAATAACGAACGTTCTATGAAACGCCACAGCCAGAGTCTCCTCGAGATTGCTAGGAGATGTGCTCGACCAGCATTCTACGACGTTCAGGAAAAAGACAAAAACCGAATTGAATTCTGGAAGTACTGGATTCCGCACAGAGAGAGAGAGGACTGTGAGACGGATCAGATAAGAAAAAAAAATAAAGTAGAAGATACAAAAATTATGAGATTTCACAGTTTCTTTTTAAACTTTGACTGTGTCTAAAGCGTCGCAGTTCTAAAGAAGCACTAATTAGTATGTGGACGGAATTATTATGGAGATTCGTTGCTGATGGACTGATGCACATGAGACATAAATACTGTCTTGGAACTAGGAGCATTGATTCTCTAAGGCAAATAAAGCGAGAGATAGAAAGGAACAGAGGTAAGGAAAAAGAATTAAAAATAAACATATGACTTGTTTTGAGCCGAAAGGTCTAGTGCTATATAGGCGTCTGTTTCGTCCTATTGGCACTCATCAGTAGCGCCCGCTCTCGGTTCCATCGATCCCTTGAGGCTAAATAATCCTTTAAAGGAGTCGACGCCGAGTAAGAATAATCAACGCAAGTCGGATCATGGTATTACATGACGTTGTGGTGACCAAAAAATAAGCATTAAGTATATATTTTATTGATCGGTTTGCCGAAGTAAACACTTGCTAAGCAGAGGAAGGAAAGAACTGTTCGAAATATTATAGGTTTTCTTAGAGAAATCTTTGGATTAAACGCTTTTGCTAGATTTTTGTATTGACTATATTTTGTTTTGTTCCTCTCAAAAACACGAAAATTTAATCGCTTAAAGAAGATTAGGATCTGGGCTGTCATTTTTGAAAGAAAAGTTTAAATGTTCAGTGAGATTCGTCTGGACTGCATTGTTGTGAGCACAACCGGAGCAAAGACGGCGATCGACGAACTGCTTCAGCAACTTTTCGACACCCTCATCTACACCCTTCGACTAAGCATTAATACAAAACTGCAGAAGATTCAACAATTTCTTACTCAGGTGCCTTGGAATGAACTTGATTCTACTTAAATGGTGGATTTCAGATCAAAGAAGCTATCACAAATCGTTTACAAATCAAGCTAAAAGCACATTTTTTGAATTTATGCTGATTTTATTATTAATTACTATACATATCTTTATTCCTGACCTTGATAGCTCGGCGATAATTATTTTGATGACGACTAGGGAACACCACGGCACGACTACTACAGATTTGTAGAGAAGGGAACTTGAGCACAAATAGCACAACCCAATTTTCAAAAGAAGGATACCTTGAGATCTTCATGATACGTATAGATTGATTACTTAACTGATGCTCAATTTTTGCTACAAGCCTTCAAATTCATTCCTTTTGGGAACCTTCACGCAACAACTGATTCCTATCCTGAAAATCTAACCTATAATTTTGGCCACGAATACTTCTTCCATTTCTTTTGCTGTTTTTGCAAACATTCTTGCTGTTTTTCTGCACTAGTTTGGCAGTGACCAAATGATTACTATTCTTCTCTGCTTATTAGAATGCTAAATGCTAAAGAAGCTTGTTTTCTCCTATACCTTGGTACAGCCTTCCAGAATGTTCGTTCTTAGATCATCATAAACGCTTATTCCTTCTGAAGAGAAAAAAGGATTATCACCTATAGTAACAGAAATTTGAAGAGATTCCTGCGATTAGTCGACAAGAAGGTTTTTGTGGGCATTTCAAAAACTGAAAATCGAGAAATTTTGGTTTTGAATGTATTTCATAAAAAAATAAAACTGATATCTGGCATTCTGCGAGTTTTTTCTATTCTGTGTGCCTACAATAATGAATGCTCTAATAGAATTTTTAGGCGGAAGGTATTTCCATCCATCGATTGAGTTATCTTTTTGTGGATTTTCATTTAACACATCTTCCATGAATTTATAAGCCAGTGTTTTCAATACAACTGTCTCATAATATTTAAGAATTTCTGAAGTTTTCAGGCGATCGATGTCCTCAGCTCGAGACCCCAATCAATTGATGAGGTGGCTGAGGCGAATGCTCGTCACATGGAGTACGGTAGGACTAATAGAGAGGTACTGGGACGGTAACGAAACATTGTTCATTCTTGAGGGACTGCACTAGTGATGTGAAATCACCGATTTTTTTCTGTAGTTTACTTAGTTTAGATTGATTTTCTTCAACTAAAGTCTGTTCAGAAAAAGATTAATAATTTTAAGAATTTCTCTGCGTTCTTCTAATCAATCTGACTTCGATTTTAGATCAGACAATATCATTTTAGAAAACGCATCATGCTAGAGACATCCACAACTAGTTCTCTTTTAGCTGAAAGCTTCATGGGCGATCTTAAACGAACAGCACACCTTACTACGATCCGTGGCTGGTAGTTCGGTAGAGCAGATGATGCCACTCACACAACAATGGGAGAAGTTCGAAATGATGCTCGATAGCCATCAGATGATGATCAAAGAACAGGTTTAGTCGTGTTGCGATCGATACTCATGTTTTGCATTCAACAGATCCTATATGTTATTATCGACTTTCATACGGCTCATCCATTATTATTGTTAATATTTAATCCGTATCACACTTTTCTCCTTTGTGGAGATGCTAGTACTTCTAGCATTAATTTCGTTTCTCGTTTTTTGGAGGTCGCTAGAGGATAGCTTTGATAGGGCGTTCGTTATTGACTACCACAGCGTGGTGGGGGTGGGGAATCAGCCAAGCATCCCTACGAGAATCACTGCCTCTCCACCACACCTCCATTACCTTCCCCCACCCCCCTATTCTATTGGCAATTTTAACTCTGGAGATCTCTATGGTCAAAAACTCATAATTGCTGCGAATTCTTTGCAACTTGGTAGTTTTCTAAACCTGCGAGATGACCAATCTTCCCAGATGATGAAATAAGTTAGATCTCACTGAATCATACAGAAATCAATATACGAAATCCTTATCCATTTCCAAAATCCTTAGAGTGCAGAATAAAGAAAAAATCTGGTCTTTGAAAGAATTAGTGTAGGAACACAGAAAGTCAGTGCATTATCCTTTGCAGTCAGATCAGTACTCAAATTGATGATTAATATGAATGATTACAACCATAATGAACTGTGGTAAACAAGACAAATTATCTGATAATTATTTTTGAACATAGCAAACATGTCATGTGGTCTTTTATGGGCAACTTATCGAGCCCGACACACGTAATTCAGCCTTGACTGCCTCATCAGTCGGACAGTACCCTTCGTCTTTGCCAGTCCTCTCGGGGGCCTCTCCCTCTGTACGGAGTAGGGGACGACAAACGATTTGTACGTGCCGTTCGGTAAAAGAAACCACTAGATCGGCAGTATTTTACACTCGATTGCTCTTGGCTGATTTTTCTTTTTCATGGCACAGAGAGGTCTGATGAGCTGTGTGAATCTGCGATGAAATCGTCAGAGGTATATTAATGATTGGAATGGTTGAAGCTCTCTAAGACGGCTACTTAGCACTGTTTAGATTCATTCTAATCCAAGACATCAATCATATGCCAATCGTCTATTTCTCGCATCACCGTCTTTCTAAAGTTCCTAATAGTCTTTTGGATTTCTGGAACAATCCGTGATAGAGCAGAGCAGTTATTGTTGCATCCTCATTCATCACCTTTTAGTATTTGGAAAATTTTTGGCTGTGGACGTGCAAATGATAGGTGACGGAGAATCCTTATAATAACGGTTTGCTCTTCACTGGTCTTATTCAGTAAATAAAAACTAGTAAACACAAACCTTTACCTTGATGACGTATTGAAAAGTGAATTTTGGATCTGCGTTGAGATGCTACAACTAAAACAGTTTTTTATGATTTTGGTGGTGGACGAAATTAATATCTGAAGTAAAACGCATCGGAACATTATTAGTATTTTGTAACTGTTAGATAACGATAAAGATCAGGTAAGCATGTAGCGTGCAACGTACATACATTCACTAGTAAATACCACAGAATGATTGAATGCGTGGCCTGCATAATGATTTATGGAGGCCTATCCATGTGTAAAATCAGTGTACATATCCTTCTAGACAGGTTTAATTTTAAGTTGCTGAGCGATGAAGAGCTTGCTTTAACTGGGGCTAAAAGCAAACCAGGACCAATAATTGCGAGACTTTGTTGAACACAATGTTGCACGCTTCTCTATTAATAGGTAGTCAGTAGGAAATATGAAAACGTCTGCCTCAGGAATCGAAGTGAGTAAAAAATCTCCCAGCATATCTACCATTTAGGTAGAACTACTGAAAACGAACGTAACCACAAGAGTGGATGCTCTCAACGATGAGTCCGAAAAACTGGCTGCTAGATGGAACCAGTTCAAACCGAAAAGTGATGCCTTACAAGGAGATCGGTATGAACTCATTTCATTAAGTTTTGGAGTATTCTCATTGGTTGATAGGAACCCGTATTACTGAAGATCTTCATACAACGTCATGATTACTTTGACTTTGTAGTCAGTACTTATCATTTGCAGACCGACAATGTTGAAAGCAATAGATTTCATCAAAGAGAAACGGCTCGAATACGATCATTTAGCTGTGAAACGAGAAAAGCTTGAGTGAGTCTTGGCATGCTATGCAACTTTGATTCTAAAAGGGATCTATCGCTTCTGTAAATAGGTTATAATTTGACGAAAAGAAACGTTTTTAAAAGAAATCTTTTATCTTTCCTAAAGCCTTCCATCTTTCGAATAGACACAATAACATAACTCCAGAAACCAGATAATTTTCAAATTGCATTTAAGGTTTTGCCACTTTTAGAAGAGAATGCAATCAATTTGATCTGAAACAGCCCGAATTTTTGGTACTGGATTCACTCGGAAAAGACATTCAAGAGTTTGAGGTAGGTGAAAAATATTCTGCACTTTTTGTGTTAATTTTCTGGTTATGTTCTGAAACTGCGGTATGCTGTGGACAGTTTACCACTCTTCGGCGCTCAATACCTATGATTAAGGGCGGATGGCCAAGAAAATGCCATTGATGAAGGCACAATTGCCCGCGTATGCCGAACTGTTATCACGAACGAAAAATAATGTAACGGTTCTTTTCTGTTAGACGAAAACAAATGAGGAAACGATCCTTCCGTTGGAAGAGAACTTTTCATAAGAGTGCTTGCAATCTTTCAGAAGCTTGACACTCTAGCTATTGCGCTACATGGTCCTTCTTCGAAAGAACCTTTTTATAACGCTGTAGCATTTAAATTAGAGGTATGTTTTACAGCGGCCGCACGCTTTTACTATTACTTCGATGGAAACACGAAAAGCATATGAGCGTGGAGACGAAATATTGTAGTAACCGAGTCATACGTTCTATCTAGAGTTTCTTTCGAAACGGAGAAGAAATTTCAAAGTAAATGACAAAGATTGCGCTCTATATGTAGGCCGCACTAACGCGACCGATCGATAGCGAAGCGCCGTAGCGAATCCACGGCCATCATACACCGAACCCATACACTACAAACAAACGCGCCGCGTACGTGAAGCCAGATCTTATCTGCCCTGCTACACTGCCGTTGAACGATCTTTTTGGAAAATAAACATAGCCTTGGAAGTGTCGAAACTTACGCTATTTAATTAAATTTTGAGTGACGTGTTCTGTACCGCGTTTTGTATGCGTGCGCGAAACACTAATGCTTACTTTCTGCGACAGCGTTACAAAAAGGCAATTTTAAATAACGCGCATTTAGCGCAGTAGCCAGAGAATTAAGCTTGCAGATGAATATTGATATTCTCAAGGGTGTTGAGTGTATGCCAACGGGTAGGGTGACATTTTGGTTCGACTCCCACTTGACGCAAAAATTTTACACATCTTTCTACATCTTTGAGTATGTTATAACAATGTTTGTATTGCGAGACTCTTTTACTTAGACTTATAACATCGTACCACCGCTCAAAGCGGTTGAATAAAAAAATTCTGTTTAATACTAATGTTCTTTTGAAATATTCTTGTCTAGCAAAAGGGGTTCTTTCTGCATTTCTTTCCGTCTAACAGAAAAAACCATGTATCAAGCTTTGAAAGGACGGCTAAAACAATCTCAAAAACTATTAGTGGCAACAAACTTGTGCCTTGGTAGTTTTTGAAGAATCGATATAACACATTTTGTTCTGAGGAACGTGAGAACATTCCTGATCTTTCTGGTTAGAAGTAAGACTTCATTTTCGCTTTGTGATTTACAAGAGTGGACTTTCTCTAGACACTTACCAATAATCTGTAATAGACGAACGTTTTCGACCTTCGTCTGTACATCACTGCTTCCACTTGGTGAAGAGAGCGGCTATACGCCATTTCAACCCTACCGGACATGATAAATTTTCTAAATGGCCATTACATATACTGTGCGTATCTCAGTATTTCTTGCATTCAATTTGGTTCCTAGAATCCACCATCCAGAGAGATTTTCAAAATTTGCGCGTCGGTTTGCCTGCACTTTGACGATATTCCGCTTGCTTGACAAATTTTGAAAAAGCTTGGAGAAAGGAATTCGAAACTGGGAGATTTATTTGTATTGATTTTCCACGACTTCTTCTATGACACAGAAGAGAACTTTGCAAGAACTTCTTTTGATGAAGATAGCGACTGGATTCTTTCGAGTGAAGCCAAAAGTTAGTGTCTCTATGAGGTGGAATGCTACATGAATTGAAAGTATAATTCCTCAAAAAAGGTTATTTTCTCTTGTTGCTGAAATCTAAGGGAGATCACATCATGGAGATCTGCCAGCGGATACTTCCGTAACTGCCGTCCCAATACATTCATCTTAGAAAGTTTGTCAAAATGCGCGTTGGTGATATACGAGACAATTCTGAGACAGCAAAGAACTATTACGCAACACCGTACTTATCATCGTTCTATGTCTTGCAATATTTGTGTTCCAGACGTGCGAGAAAAGATCTTTGCAGAAAAGGTGTCGTCAGTGTATGTGCTGGCTAAGCATAGTGGAGCAGCGTTGCATACATTGATAGTGAAGATGCGGGTGCACGTCTTGACATATCGCGCGGACTTCGGCACTTCTTTCATTCAGTTCTTAGCCTTGTACGTGTGATTCACGAAAATCTTATGGTCAGGCAGCGTGTTGAGCAATTTGCTCCTCGATATGACTTATCTCAGATTCCTATATTAACTCTGCCAAAAGATTCGCAGGTTTTCACGGCAAGTAGTCGTTAGTTGGCCTTTTTGGGTCAAAGCCAAGTTTTTTCCTTGAGGGAAATCCAGTTCAAAATTGCGACTTCGGTTTGGTGCAACTTTTGTGAAGTCAATTAATTTGAAAAAATTTTATTTTATAGAATGGTTTATAATAGCATGTTTTGTTTAGAATAATTGGGTCATATATGAAGAATTCAATACAGATTTACAAACTCTTGCTGATGAAGAATGGATCGTTTTCAGGTGACGTGACTAACTTGCTTTGATTCTTTTAAAACGATTTACCAAACATTAATTGACTATTAAACCTATTTTCTTCCTTTTTCCACGGCGACGGTAGTCTCGTTATGTTTGTTTCTCTAAGGAAATCGTAACGTGTGTAAGAATCAAACTTGTGTAAAGTTGTCACTTTTGTGAACATGAAAACTGTTAAGAAGACGTAAAAGTTGTGCTTTATAAAAGATTGTATGTAAAGCCAGTTTTGCAACTGTTGTTCTGTGAGTTGACGAAAACTCAATAGCAAATATTCTTTCTTTCAATATAATATCCGAAAATTAAACTGATTTGGAATTAAATTTCATTTGTTTGAAGCAATTCAGTTACGATAGATAGTCGACAATTATTTTTACACAAAAATACTTAGTAGATTCAAAATAATAAAGATAATAGGGATAAGAAAAGAAATAAATAATGATGAAAATAAAATAATAATAATAAGAAATTAATAGTAAGAAAATGTTCACCTATTCTGCTAAATTCTCTCATAATGATCATCAGCAGTAGGCTTTTATGCAGCATTTTCGTAATGGATTTGATCCTAACGAATTCCCCAAAAGTTCCATCATTTATATTTTCTGTTTTTTTTTTTCTCAAACAGAATTTTTTTGAACCATACTCTCGACCGTTTATATAGACTTCTCTCAAAACAGTGTTAATCTGATAACATGATAATTGTTGCTACAATGTCGGGGAGTTTTGTCACCTGACTTGCGGTGATTTATTATTCAGCTTCGATTCGTTTATATGAGGGCATATCCCTAAGGGATCGGGTGAACCGAGGGAAACTGTGCTACTGAGGGTCCAAATGGACGATACAGACGCGTGTCTAGCACTCTAGAGGTGCCCATTTTGAGCTTCATAAAAACGGGCTTGAAACAGATTATCATGTTATCAGGATTTTTGTCATTTGAAGTTTCAGGAGTAGAACATATTTGTTTGACGAATTCCTACAAAAGTGGTTGGAGAAACTGAAGGCTTCACCACAAACTCATATGGGAATACGACTTTTGAAAGACATCGATTCCTTCAAGGTTTGATATTTACCATTTTTAGTAATCGAGCCAAAATTTTTTAAAAGACTTATCATCACATTTTACTGGGCAAATCCCAGCGACTCTTACGTTCGCACTTATGCTCGAGGCAGGTCTTCGAACAGTTAACGCGTCGTTTCTGCAACTACGTGAGAATTTCTTCTTTTAGATGAATGTCGTATTACTGGTCGAGATCCGTGTGGATTTCCAGGGTGAGCGTTAGGAGATAAGAGTCAAACTTTGCTTGCTGATTGCGTGCGTCATTCCCTTGTTCTCTCTCCTCATTGATTTTAATTAATAAAAAGGGAAAAATCGCATGAAGATGACGAAAATATGGCAGCCTGCAGCATTCTTCCTTGGCTCTGAAAAACTGATTGTGATAACTCTATTACTAATAGCGTTCTATGGACAGAAAACCACTCTTGTTGGAATAATTCAATGAAGTTCTTCTCATTACAATAAACGTACACTTTTTCTTCGGACCTTATCCTCGTAGACATGAGTGCTGATTCTGATACTTTCTTTCTCTTATTGAAAACCATGATCTTCCTCCAATTTCATTTACGACCATAGCTACTTAGGAGACAATTATTTTTTCTACCATTTCATGAAACAGTTCGCTGCAATTGGTCGTTTAGCTGTTCACAATGAGCAGAGACTTGATCCAAAAAATGAATAATTTTCTGATGTCAACTGGATAACAGATTTAGTCATTCCGCAACTAATGTCAACAATTTCCTCGAACATTGAGAAATTAATAGTTAAGTAACAGTTGTTATTTGATCAAGGGGCATTTCCGGGTGAGAATTTTCATTTGAACGAAGCTATACTTCACTGGATTCCACTCGATGCGACAACGAACCACAAGGGCGATCACGTGTGGACCACTGAGCCGTCGGATCAGTTAGGCTTCGACGAATAAGAAGACGTCAATACGTTTCTCGAATAAAACTTATTTTCAGCATCGTGTTTGCCTAATATTCCGAAAAAGTCGCTGATTATTCATGCAGAAGGTTATTGAGAATGGGTTATAGAGATGTAGTATCAGCAATGATGGCTGCTGACTAGCGTCGCCATTTTTGCTGATTGTAGATAATTTCACGATTCTTCTTGTTGTCCACTGTGAGAAGTCATTATGATTTTGGCTACACAATTCCTGCTTTTCTCCACACCTTCAGAATGGTTCGCAAGAAATTCGGATCGTTCTGACAATTGTTGCCGTTAACACTCCGGTAATCGCAAACCTAGGAAGCAGATCATCAACTCGATAGGGGGATCAGAGCTGAGCACCTAGCACAAAATAAATTCAACGACAGTAAATAATATTGAAACGTTGTCCAAAAAATATTTGAAATTTGCATGAAAAAATTGATGCGCAAACAACTGAGACTCCATGCCTCTTGGCTACCATAAATTGTTCACAGAAAGTGTTCAAATGTCACCGATATTTTTTTTCTTCGTTATTCTTTCAATGTACACTTTGTTAGGAAATTTCACCTATTTTCAATATTTCTAGTACAATCAAGTTGTTGCCGATAATTGCAGGAATTCAGCGGATGTCTAAAATTCTGTCGTGGTGAAGTGCTAAGCACCGATCACTGGTTGGAGATGTTCCGGCTGCTCCAACTACCGAGGTCAGTCAGATCTTCTAAGTAGAATTCCAATTTGAATCACTAATGGACTTTTTTCATGAACAATTGATATCACTGGAAGTAATCCACTGAGAATCGACAATCAAAAGATGGAACAATCTCAAAAAATCATAGACGAGACAGATTCATCCAAAAACCTATAAAAAGACCTGTATAGTTGTATACTATCATAAAGCAAATAAAATATAAACTTCCAAACTTTGAATCACATTTATTGTCCATTAGTCATCTAGCGAAACCAAGTAACTCTGCCTTTGTTCTAATGCCCGATCTCCGGAACACTTAACGAGTTACACACGCCTGAGGAATATGGTCGACATAATTTTCGGATGAGACGTTTTTCAACGGTTTTATGAGTTACTACTCGCAGTGGATTATTAGACTGTTCATAAATCTTTGTATACCTCATGGGTGCCTTGTGACAATTTCCAAGAGCTCTACGTGGGATTTGTTGTCAGAAGGTTCCTCGCAGAAAACAACGGCACATCTATAGAGTTCCCCACTCATAGACGGACCTTGCGGGGTCGATTGGTCAATAATTCATCCATCTTTTAGTTAGTGGCTCCACCTGCAGCAACTGTATCCATGAAACGCTACAGAGAGATGTTGCTGATGCCACGAAGTGATGTAATGAAAGCAAATGAAATGTTTCAAGTTACTTACTTAAAAACTTTCTAAAACCATTTCTTGCGAAGTCAAAATCTTTAACAATCGGGGCACGTTACGTAGAATAGAGCTCGGTTCTACGCTGAAACTTTTAGAGACTGAGGCGATGTTATTGGTTGGATTACACTGGAAGAAAGGCGCTTGAAATATCTAACGAGATAAAAATGAAAATTTTTAGAGCACTTTAATCGCTTCTAAAGTCTTTAGTGCTTATCATGTGCGCATCACTCTGTATTATACTAATTAAAGGGGAACGACACTAGAAAAGTTGCGATTCGGCGATTTAATTGCGGTCTCATCGAATGTGATCGCCAGTGTCGAGCAGTTGAAGGCACTAAACTCCAAAGCACAAGGCGAGATCACTATCCGCGAAGCGATTCAAGAGTTGGAGATGTGGGCTGCACAGGTACATCTAAACTTAGGGACAAAGTTCTTAATCTTACGGTTGGAGATTCATCAAAATTTCCATCTTTATTAATCTTCTTGCATTTTCATAGATGTCTTTCGTAAATAGGCGTTGAAAAAACCTTTTCTATTTAGGCCCAGTTTTCCCTTTCTGAATATAAACATACGAATGGTAACAACATGAAAGTGATTCGGGATTGGAAGGAATCTATCAATTCAGTAAGACATGCATTATTTGCTGCCTTTCTTTCCGTAGTTTTTAGTCAATTTCCAGGACCTAGCTTTTTTCGTAAAAGAAATGAGGTGTGCATCGTTAGGTGTAAAATTCGTCCGTAGGTAATTGCTGAGTACCACTATGTCCGTGGCTAAGTAACCCTTATCAGTTCTAGGATTGCTGGATTGACAATATGGAATTATTTATTCATTTATTTTCTCAAATGTTCAATTATTATATTTGTTTCGTCAATGCAAGGTATTATTTTGTTGACTCCCGCGCGATGACATTTCTTGTTCTTTTTTCTAAGATAATTGAAAAGCGCTTGTTCTTTTAGGTTATTCGATACTAATTATTCTCTACACCATTTAATAGACATCATTCGGACTTGATTTTCAAAGGGTTACGCAGTGCCTAGAGACTCTCTACAAAATATCTGTAGTCATTAATTTTACTCACGCATCGGGTTTATTTAGATCTGGCATTATATTGCCAACTTGGCAGGGGTCGGAAGCTTTTTGAAGATGCAAAAATTACTGCACAAAAATTGGCACATAGCTTGAGCACGAGCCAAGTAAGAGCTCAGTCACTTCCGCGTTATACAAATAGAGTCAAATTCATAACATGTCCTTCTGAGGTTTACCAGCTTTGACAGTTTTGATCTTTGATACCTTATCAAAGGTAATCAGAGAATATCTAATTACCACTTTCTCAATTTACAATCTTTTTCTAGGTGAAAGATAATCAGGCACTTCTCCAATCGTTGAAAAACTCACCATTCTATGCACAATTTAGCGATAAAACAAGCATATGGGAAACAAGGTAAGCCTTTCGCTCATGATCATAGCTTTATCAACTACTAAGGGTTCTGTTGCGGTCTGATCACGTATTAAAGAACTTCCAGAAACTTCGTAGATATCTGAAGCCGTTCAGTGACGTTGCTCATTTCAGACTCTCAGATCTTGACGTCTATCTTCCGCAAATGAATGACATCCAAAGAAAATGGGTTTATCTGGAGCCGATTTTTGGCAGAGGTGCTTTACCGGCTGAGGCAAGCCGATTTGCTCGCGTAGACAACGAGTTTCGTCTTATCCTAAGTGGTGAATGGATTTTCTCATATGTGCAGAAACTTTGAATTGGACGCATGAATTCGGAGAAACGAAGCAGCATCTTTTTTTTTGAAGCAAACCGGACTTCTGTAGTGTTGTACATGCACAGATGTGTCAACTAATCAGTGTAGATTTTTACGTGCTGATAACAATAATCTAAAGGTCTAAAAGAATTTGTGACACAAACTTGCATAATTAAGTACTAACCGAACTTGCTGATTGTTTGAAAGCTTAAAACAGTATCTGGCTGGGTATTTGGGTGGTTATCGATTTGCGGACGGTTATCCCTCAAGATGGTTACGCATGCTACAAATTGTAGAGTGCAACAACATTTCCCACATTTTGGACACTAAGTTCTATAGTTTCATTCCCCATGGTCCACTATAGCGATGACTAGATCGTTTGAGTTAATAAAAATTTGCTCTTTTGTCTCATTCAATATTCGAAGCAATTTTTCAAAGAAAAAAGTTTCTTATAAACGCCACTTGTTTCTCTTGTACAGTTAAATGTAAGTCGCGAGCTTACATGCTCGAGAAGAAGTATCTGAACTTTCCGATCTAACAATACAACAGCAGGAATGATAGGGAAATTTGATAGTGATTCTTTTTTTCGATAAATTGTTACGTATGAAAATCCAACTTTTACGAAGAAATGTTACGTATGAGGAATCCAATTTTTTGAAGAATTTTTACGTATGAACAATACTATGAAATGACCAAAGCAGCAGCAATGACCACAGCAACAATGGCAATTAGCGGCACTAATACACCAAGCTGAGCAGCGATAATAATGAGAAATAAGATGGCAATATTTGAGCAACTTTATTCCATCAATTTTTTTCAGACATTGTCCGTGACCCTCGCTTGGTGTCGTTGTGTAGGCGTCAATCACTTCGAAAGACTCTCGAACAAATTATTGATCAGTTGAACAGATGTCAAAAGGCCCTCAACCAATTCCTTGAGGTCTGCACATACATTGACAGGTTCTACCAAAAAATTCGAACCACTCTGTTCTCTTCATGTTCACGAAACTTCAGGAAAAACGTTCCGCCTTTCCGCGTTTCTATTTCCTCGGCGATGATGATTTGCTTGAAATTCTTGGACAGTCTACAAATCCATCAGTTATCCAGTCTCATTTGAAAAAGCTATTTCAGGTACGAATGATATTTGGGCTGAAAAGCTCCATCAAATTCTTGTTCGATTTCAACATGAAATAAACTGAGTAAAAAAACATAGCAACTACAAAGAACACTATAAGAAAAGTGAAGCCTTGTAGAAAACACTATAGCACGGCCACTTCTAGTGACTTCAGACTAGTCTGATTTCGTCCACTTACGTTTTGATCACGTCGTCTGTCAATAAATGCCTTTTTGGATCATATTAGTTTAGTTTAAAGTGCCGCTAACCTCCCAGGCAAATCTGGTACTAATTCGTCGCCATCGGAGGGGTGAGGTTGATGATAGGTCTTGGGAGCGAGATTAAGTCATTGGCGATGTGTGTCTCGGAGGACACTTTTAACCACTGCTCCATATGCGCCCTCAGTCGAGAATACAATGTATATTTCATTGCTCATGTTTAGGAATGAAATGCAATCGGAAATCTTCACGTGCCAATTATCGGTTTAAGGTCATTATAACTGTTCTATGTTTTGATATCCATTCATGTAGGAGTAGCATAACCGTTTTTCCCGATTTTATAAAGCTCATACCAAATTTCCAAGTGGCAAAAGAGCGCGTGTGGCGCAGTGGTTAGAGGTGCTCTGCGTCGCACACAAGGTCAGTGGTTCAATGTCGTGCTCATGGCTCACCAAACCATCCACCGTTCCGGAGTCGGTAAATTGGTACCAGACTGATCTCAGACTTGTCTGGGAAGATAAGCAGCACTGACTCGGTTCAGCGGGAGGCTACCGCGAGTCATTGTGAAGCCTAGATATGCATTCAATCGCCTCAAACGAAGTTTAAAATTGAAGACGAATGCATGACGCATCCCTTAGGGATTGAGCAACGCCGAGTGCTTTATCCTTCATCTTTTATATCAAAATCCACTTAGCTTCGTTTAGTCGCGATAATTAGAGTACTCTCTTTCGTAGATGGTCACCATAAGAGGTGAAACCGCATAACCTCACACCTACAAATGTCACTGCATATTTTTTGGACATTAACTAATAGTCATTGTTGACAGTCCGCAGACTATACCGTTCTTTCTGGCATACTAACGAGATTTCTTCCCGACGTGAATGCATCCTTCTTTTCCATTTGTTTCCGATTTTATCGTGTATAAAAGTTTATCCCAAGTTGATTCCGAGAGTGACTCGTGGATTCAGGAGGAGTGTAGAAGAAATCAGTGTTGGAGGATCTCGTTTTGGTAACGTTGCGTCTTTAATGAAATGTAGTGCAGATGTATTTTTTTCCATTAAATATCAGTAGGCCCAGTTGTTATCCAAATTTCAGTCATTATTTATGAGTAGTTTCGTACTGCATACGTTGAAGATCCTCTCTTTGGACTAGCTTTCTTTTTCGATTGGGTAATTTGAAAGATTATCGAAGCTGGAATGTTTAGCTAAAGGCAGTTTATTGCCACTATGCAAATGACAGAGTTAGCTATCTTGATAAAAACCTCAGTCGCTGAAGCCAGCAAACTTTTTGCGTTTTAGTATGAAAAAAAAACTTGGAACAATATATGTAGCCTCGACTTTCGAATCTCCCCAATCTCTTCTTTTCAGAATGACGAAGATAAGACTGTTGTATAACACTATTGTTTAGGGAATTGATAAAGTGGTTTTTGGTTCGAACAACGAGACAATATCGGCCATTGTGTCCGTGCAGGGTGAGCACGTACCACTCAGACGTCCTGTGCGAGTTGTCGCACAAGTCGAGGTGAGTCCAAAGGTATCATACGTTCTTTGGAAAAGCTCTACATAGTGATAATTATAACTGAACATCGCCATAATGTGATAAACATCGTACTATCAATAGTGTCAGTAGAACATGTTTTATTGTCACCAGTGTTGTGCAACAGCAGACTGAGAAAATCTAGGAGCACTCAGCGAATAATCTGTGTTCATTTCAGATATGGTTGCAAGATCTTTCTGATGAGATGCGATCAACACTGCGAAAAATGTCAGTGGAAGCGATTGGTGATGAAAATTTGGATCCGGCGAGGTTTGTTGAATCGCAGACATGTCCTTCTATATCCATTGAGCTTTTATATTTGTTCTAAGCCTTTGTTCAAAAATTCTTGATAGATTATTGAAATCTTCTAGAATCGAACCTGAAGCTGAGAGTTGAAAATGCCCTTTAATACTTGATATGCTGCAATAATTAAGAAAAAATTTCGCAGATTTCCTTCCCAAGTGCTCTGTTTGGCCGAACAAGTTCGCTTTTGTCGTGACTGTGAACAGGTTTGTCTACCTTTGTTTTTTGGTGTTTTTATAGATAATTTCCATCCCGAAAATTCTGTAAGAATTTCCTAAGTTTTCTCAGCTTACGAAAAAGCGACAAATAGTAGTTATTTTCAGTTTGTATATCTCAGAGCAAATACCATAGAATTGAACTTATAACTACCTGAAAATGTGTAAAATTCCCATGTTTTTGAAATTTGTTTCAAGAGACATTGGAACTAACCCCTCCATCTCTATATGTTGGGAAAATAGGTATCCGACTTCTTTGGAATCACCTCACTCCCTCCAAATCACGAATGTTGATCTCTGCCTTTGATGAAGACCTTTGAATGCACAGGCGAAGCTATCTTTCAGCTCAAGGGGGATCAATCTCGGCCAGCTTCTTACTCCATTAATGAAGAGTACCTTGGTTTGTAATATTCGATTATAAGAGGGCAAATGAAAAAGTAATCTCATTCGTTTGAGAGGGACTTCTGATAGGAGTGTTAGTGACCAGTTGGAAGCTGTATTTCTTGCTACAGCCTCACGTTCCCGGTTTCTCAAAACACCCCTGTATAACGCTATGAATCCACGCAAAACTATGACTCAGGCGCGCATATTTCTTACCGAACAAAGTTCCTTCTTTGGTTGATCACTAATCAGTCGATGGTGTAATCATTGCTGATTTTAACGCTGTGATTAAATCTTGAAAAAACCGTTTCTCTGCAACGCAGCAGATAGAATAAAGTAAAGATAAAGGGCGTCTTTGGCCAGTTCACGTAACGCTGGCTGAGGTGAACACGTGCCGCTGACGTGATGATCGATAGATCTCGCACCAGTCTTACTTGGCTAAATGCAAATGCAACTTATTTTACCTGCTGGGTTCCACAGAAACGGTCTTTTCAAGATATAATAACAGTATTGTAATCAGCAGCGATTGCAACATCGAATGATTGCTGATGGACCAAAGAGCGAACTCTGTTCGGCGAGAAATATGCGCATCTGCAAGTCTCAGCTTTTGACTGGCTACTAGCACCTCTATGAAAAATTCTTGTCTAACGAATGAGGTCGGGGTTTCACTTGTCCACTCATGACCGAACACAACCCTTTGTTCTCATAGATAGCCAAATTCATACGCAAATCTGAAGGTCTTCATGGATAACGAATGCACCGCAATGAACTAGATGAAAGTTCTGCAATCTGTACAATTTGTGAAGAAGAGTATATATGTGAAAAATTAAGTAGAACTTCTGTGCATACGTATAACATTAATTCGGAAAAGAACCAACGCTGTAATGATCTTTTATGATGAAAGCTTATATAAACCTATCATATTTTGTTTTTTATTTGATACGCCAATAAAGAGTTGTTTTCTTGTGAAGTCTCAGGATGTTCGTGGTAAGTTCTTTCCATATCGTCGCCATACTATGCTGTTGATCTTTATAGATCAGATAGAGGTTTGTGGACTAGGTCACTGCAAGGAAATTGGGGTTAGTGGCATAGGCTTATAACTGATTGAGTTTTAGGATGGAAATCACTAAAAAGAAGGAATAGACACGCAAAGAAATTTGACATTTCTTTTATTCAATAAGAGGGTACTTGGGTCTGGTTGCTCCTATTAGACTATTCATATCTTTCCTCCATTATCACCCAGAGGAATATTACCGAACAACCGACAGTGACTGTGGCTTCATAATTTACCTAACCAATAAATTCGAAATGACTAGATAATATGAAAACTTATTATATTCAGGTTCTGGATGGTTCGAAAGATCTTGTAAAATTGAAAGCTGCTCTACAGGAGCAACTCAAAGTCTACACGAGCACAAAAGTCAACGACATAGTGCTTGACCTTAAGTTAAAAGCACTGATTCTTGACATTATTCATCACATTGATATCCTAGACCAACTTATCAACAATAAAGCAAAGTAAGTGGGCATTTTCTGAACACAATACTTGTGATGTAATTTTTGTCATATAAGAGGAGACCATGCCCACTTTCTGGATTTCTAGCCTTAATTTTTTCTAACTAATCACTACTCTACTACTTTTCAGTTCCTCTCAGTGTTGGACGTGGCAACGGCAATTGCGCTTCTACCTAGTGGGAGATAAGGTAGTCGCTCGTCAAGTGAACAGCGAATTTGATTACACTTATGAGTATCAGGTAAGATTTGACAAAATTCTAATAGATGGTGAGACGTCTGGAGTCTGTTTTACATATGCTGCTTAGAGGTCTATTTTTTTACTAGTTATCCATCATTTCATTTTTGGAAAAGTTCTGCATAAGCTGACTCCCTAAAGCTGATATTTATGATGTGTGAAATTGTCCAAGGCTTCTCATGTTCCTGTCTCATCTTTTATTACTGAAATCTATTAGCCAGTGAACTGAGTTATGACTTTCGTTTCTGGGAGAGCGGAAATCAGCTTTGCACTGAATATCAACAACCATTAGGTAAATTTCAAAGTCTCGGTTTACTGAGAAGTTTGCCATAGGTTACTACAAGGCCTGATTGTGCCAACTCCCATGACCTTCTCGGAAGCGACGATGATTCTAATGGAGCGCCCTCGGCAGTTGTTTCCTTTTGTACTATGAACTTTCGTAGTTGTAGCATCGCCACGAATTCAATAAAGTGAAGCAGTGCATCGATGAACTACTGTCACGCGATACTGCCTTTTCATGTAGGGCAGTTACAGTTGCCCCAAGATTATTTTAACCTGATCTAACAATTTCTTAAGGTAGAGCTCAATCCTTGGAGATTTTCATTATGTATCACTAACACTTATGCATACAAGTTCTTTGAACTATGTTCGTTATCTTTTCAAAAACCGGTTTTTTACAATATTGACTTTGCCAATTGTTTTCGTTTACGTATAGGAGTTTTCAGGAAAAAAAAACTCGTAGAACTGTTTATCAAAAGACATTTTTCATTTTGAAAGTGCCTGAATGACTTGTTGCCGGAGGCTTTAGAAAATCAATCCATATTAGTTGGGTTAAGCAAAGTGCTCACTCGTTGACTTGAAACACTTTTCAATTCTAGCTTGCTGTTCCACTATTTTCACAGTTATTCAGTGATTTAGTTTTTTCGATTTTTCGCAATCATTTTCCAAATGATACTATTTCATCGGAATGGTTTTAGCTTTGTTTTAAAATCTTATGTATTCTGTTGTTTGGGTAGGTGAGTAGACCTACCGTTTCACAAAAAATCTTAATGTCCCCAACAGGCAGCTGTGTCCGGACACTCCAGGTCGTTAACCATAGGTACTTGCCAGCGCTTATGAATAGTAGAGGCACTCAAATGAGCTTTCCTGCTTCGGAAATGAGGTTCTACGAAGACTGATGATAGCTCACAGAATTACTCAAGGTTTGCTGGAACTCCGAATAGAACTGTCAACCGTATCTGAGTTTCAGTCAAGAGGTAGCCAACTATCAAGACTCAAAATAAAAGCAATATCTGGTTGAGATTTTTCTAATGAAGCGAAACTTGCTCAAAAGTCCGGCAGCTATAGCCCCACTTTTGCGGATATAGCAAAATTTCATTCAACTCTGATTTATCTTTTGCGAACCCGTAGTGCTTTTTCATTGGTTTCATCCTTTTATAACCGTTGTCCCTAGAGGTGATCAAGTTCATCTGTTGATTTATCCCTTGCTCGGTAATCTGTTGTATTTTCCTGTCGCTCACATCTCGAGTGCTCGAGTGCAGCTAGGTTCGTTCAACGAAATTTACGAATTCTTATGGTGGGGAAACGTTGTTGCTAGTGACTGCGACGAGGCGGCGATTCTTGAGTAGTTCACTGACCGCTCCATAGCGTTGTGAGGAGGTGAATAGATGAATATCCGACTTCATTCACTGAACAAGATTTTTTCATAGGAGTTTTAATAATCATTCAAAATTTCGATTCCTGGCTAAAGCTTACTTAACCGGTTTTCCAGAACCTCTTTTGCAACGCCGTAAAGTTCGAAATAAAGTCATGTTTCACACGCGCATATATCTCACCGGACAGGGCTCCTAGGATTTCAAATAATCATCCGATGACGTAATGTTTGCTGATTCCAACGGTGTGCCTAAATCTTAAAAAAAAAAGCCCATTTATCTGCAACGCAGCAGAGAAAATAAAATTGGTACACATGCACGAGCAAGTGGCCTTTGGCCAAATCACGGGCCGCTGAATGAGGCGCCAAGGTGCTCTCACGCGAATGATCAATCGACTTTCGAGCAGAGAACGTGTAGAGAAAATCTCGCAGTTTCTAAATGTCTTTGAGTCACTATTGTAAGCAATAGAGCGTTTTGGCCCCTGAATTCCATCAAAGTGATGATAATGATGATCAATATGCCTGTGTTCATGGCAAAATAAGAGTATTCAAAGTCTTTTTGATACTCTTTCGCTATCTCCACCCTGTTTGAGGTCTTCGATAAAAACGTATTTTTTGCTCTCATTTAAATCACAAGTATCACTCGATATCCGCAATCTAGTGAATTTCAATGGTTGTCTTACATCTCAAATAGCTTGCTTTTGGCGCATACCTGTCGAAATAAAATTTTGTTTCACATACAAGGATTCTGCGCCGGATAGAAGTTTTCAGTGATAAAGTTTCAATTATCAGGTAGAGCAATTCCTACCGATTCCAACTATAAATTTGGTTTCTAGGAAGAACTTCTTAGAGTTTTGTAACGCTCAAAAGAAGATGAGGTTTTACACATCTAAATCATTGTCGTTATCCGCACCCATTTGAAAGCAAGGCGCTTTCTTAACTTTCTCAAATCGCTCTGTGGCATATTAATTGCAAAAATCTAGACGATTTCAGCGATATACTTGAATTCTAAAGAATGCCTTATAGTGCGCTGTAACAACCAAAACAAATTTTTGTATCACACTTGTCGCGTTTGGTGCATCTTTCACTGAATAGAGCCTTTTTCTTGGACCTTTAGCAGCCATTCGGTAGTCTGAATTCTGCCAATCCCAGTGATGTATTTGAGTTATTGAAAGGGCTTCTTGGTGAGCTATAGGAGCCAAAAGAAAATTGAATATGGGCAGTGCAAAAGTGGCACTAGGCCACAACGCATTGCCAGTATGTAGAGGGGATTTCGCAACATTGACACCAGGCGAGCGAGTCATCCCAGTATTTTCTACACTGTCTTCGCTTCTCATCGAATTCACTTGATCATGAGCATTTTTGCTTCTCCAACCACCGAAAAAGAAGCCGTCGTGCTTCTGTAAAAGCACAGAGTGTTGAATTCTAGGCGTCTATGCAAGAAAGGACATCGAATGAAGCTTTATTTTTGTTCACAAATTGCTTACTGATGTTACAAGCATGAGTGTCGCAATAGGATCAATATGAGAGTCGGAAATTGGTTCGAGAACTTTTGTCTCTCCTTCGTTAATGCTCGACGGTTCTTCCACAGTTCGACTGAAAGGTCAGCGTCGACTAAAGGGCGCAAGGAAAATTGCGCTATGAACCATGGCACAGTCGTGGACTGGAGTAAATAGTATTTCAAACCTCTCCTGGATGCAATTGAAGTTTTCTGGGCTCCTGAAAAGTAATCTTTGTTCTATTATGAGTATGTCAATCTTTGAAACACATTAAATTATTCTCAACAAATTTTTTTCAAGAGAAACTTTACAAAAGTATAGAGAAAAGTGCGAAGTATCAGAGACAGTCCTGATATTCATCGTAAAATCCACATGTGATTCCTGTCGTACATTGATATTACAGCTAGTACACACACTCTAGCCAGCAAGAGGTGCTCATCGAGTGCGAAACCTAATTTTCTTTTGAATGTTACAGCCCTTTATGAAGTCCTATCAAAAACCATGCAAACCGTTGAAATTGTTAAGATTCGATCTATCGAATAATAAGAATTTGATCAAGAAAAAGCTTTCCTAAAGGAGATACTTGAATGTGAAGCAAAATTTTATTTCGGCTGCCAAAACAAGCCATTCGAGGAATAAAACATACCATTCAAATTCACTTGATTTCAGCGATCGAATGACTACCAAAACGTTTCACAAAAAGCAAAAAAATACGCTTTTACCGAAGGCCTTAAATGATATTGGGATAACGGAAAAGTACCGTTTTTTTTTTGTAGCAGAATCATACATTTGTCTGGAGTTTTCTTCAAACGAAACAAGAAGAGAAACAATTTCTAATCCAACAATAAAGAAACGCACTAGCATAATACCGTCAGAAATGGGTCGATAATGCGCAACCCCCATTGCTGCTTCACCTAGCGGCACGTAAATTGACCAAAGGCCACTTGCTCACGCGTGCGAATTCAATCTAATTTAACATACCACTCTGGAAAGCAATGGTTTTTCCAGAAAGCAAGCGCAACGTTGAAATCAGCAAACACTACGCTATTGAACGATCACTAACAGTCCAGCGAGAGAGGTTTGACCGTCGAGAATAATGCGTGTGTGGAACATAATTTTATTTGAACTTTGAAGCGTTATAAAAAGGTTTTTTCAAAAGTCGATCACGGACGACTCTAAACACAGACTTAAACTTTCAAATGATTTCTAACACTCTTATGAAACGTTCCTGTCACGAATGAGGTCGGATATTCAATTGCTTCTCTATAACCGAAAAGAACCACAACGTCTTTTTGAGTTAATAGTAAATAGGAAAAGAAATTGAGATACTGAAAATATGAGTCTGTCAGTTGACTAGTTGTTTACTACAATGTATCTTTAAAAGCACTCAAACAAGATGGAAATAGGGAAGCATCTTGACTTAAAAAAAGACGGAACTGAAGCCTTCTATGAGGGTCATGTGTTCTCTTTATCACACGTGCCTATAATAAAATCAACGAATAGATATGAGAGAACTGAAGCGAAACATCCGATAGAGATCACTGCTTGTTCGTTGTTGACTCCTTATGAATTTCTGGATTTTCTCTAAAGCTATGCCCTTTTAGGGAAACACACCGAAGCTTGTGCATACGCCGTTGACGGACAAGTGCTATCTGACACTCACTCAGGGTTAGTGATTTATACTTAAATATTGCATTGGTTTCAGTGGCCGTGTACTTTTGAGGCAGTATCTCAATTTCTCTATGACAAACCAGTTATAACTGAGTGTAGTTCAATGAAAGGAAAAAAAACAGAAATACCGACCGTTGTTAAGTGATCAACAAAAAAATGTTTATGATTTTGAAAAAAAAATATGTTAATAGTATTAGCCAGTTAATGGGAAGTCCACAAGAAATAACTGGAATCTATCAAATTCCTTTCTTGCTAAAATTTCCATCACTGTTATCCCCAAATTTACTTAAATCTAGAGAGTGTATAGCACTGACGAGATCGCAAGATCGAAACACGTCTATCGGGCTCTATAAGTCAGCCCTCATTGACAGACCACTGACATGCGTGGCTCAAATAATGATCACCAGGTGTATAGCACAGTCGTTAGAGGTGTACTGCAATACAAACATGATTTATGGTGCGATCCGGTTCATAGATCACTAAGTTTTTGTCCCTTTGGAATCAAGAGATTGATATTAGACGTGTTTGGAATGACACAGTACTAAACAAACATGTCACTAGAATACCGTGAGTTCTTTTATGGACCAGATATGCATTCAGTCGCCTCTAACACTGCTTGATGAAGATGAATGCATGGCGTATCGCTTTGAAGTTGATCAAAGTTGGACGCTTTGCCTTTCTTATTTGCCTAGTTCTTAATCTACTTTGCAACAGCTTTATGACAAATCACTTTTCTATTATGACCCCAGTGTCGTGATTTCCACTTAAATTTCCCTGTGTTCGCAACATCTGAATATCGGACAGTACTCAGTAGCATGCTGCAAGCTCGCCTCCTAGTACTACTTATATAGCCATTCGTACCACTATAGCCTATTGGTTCATGCTTTCTTTGAGAGCTCTGTAACCTTACCAGTTGCACTGAAATCTCATAGATCTTTCCCACTTTATTGAAGTTCTTCCTCACAAAATATGCCATCGTTTTGAGTTACATTCTGACCCCAGGACCAGAGAATTTGGACTGTGCATGTTTGAACTAACCCCAACTTCTTTTCTGCTACTCTTTGATGGAAGGTCAAATATAATAGAGATATGAGATTTTCTGTGAACAGACCATTATAGCAAAATTGGGCCAGATTTTTTATACTATTACCAAAGGCTCGTATAACTGAATATCTTTTTTTAGCCATGTACATGGGCTTAGGAGGAAATCCGTACGGGCCAGCTGGTACCGGTAAGACTGAATCAGTAAAGGTGAGTAAAACGAAGGTATCCCCCCATTTTTGCACAACTCACAATTACTGTGGTTTCATTACGATGCCATTCTAGGCGCTAGCGTCTTGTTCGGTCGACAAGTACTCGTTTTCAATTGTGACGAAGGAATCGACGTACATTCAATGAGGTTCTTTGTTTTTTGCTAGAGCATTTTTTCCGCGGTCCTAAAACATTAACTATCGAACTCCTTGTAAATAACAAAAGCTAGTTGGTGTGAATTATAGCAAGAGAAGATTTCAGCTCTTTCAATTGTCTTCTTTGATAGCAACATTCCATTCGAAATGATCATTTATCGAAAGTGAAAGAAGATTTTTCAAGACAGAATAAACATACAAAATTTGATAACGATGTTTTGAGCTTTTCTTTCGAGGTGCGGCATGGCACGACAGCTGTTTCTCCTTTCCAGGTTCATCAGTAGTACGGTGCCTTTCGGTTGAGCTGATCCCTTGCAAGGGATGTACCTTCTGTTTATGAAAGAATCGACACCAATATTCAAATCGCCGCATGTCGAGTGACAAAATACCCAAGATTGTGGTGACCACAGCCGAGCGCTTATGACTGGGTTAATGATTAATACATATTCGTACCTTATCATAACATACTATATAAACAGTCGAAAGTAAAGGTATGATCCACTCTACCTGCCATGAGCGTTCGACTGTGTTCACCGAAACGTCGGGGCATTTTGTTACTCGGCATGCGGCGATTTGAATAATTCGGTGTTGAGTCCTCTATAAGTAGAGGGTATATCCCCTTCAAAGGGCTAGCTGAACCGAAGGGTACCCTACACTGATGAGCTTGGAAAAGCGAAACAGCTGTCTAGTGTTGTGAACGTACTATACCGCACCTCAAAAGAAAGGCTCAAAACATATTATCAAATTATCAGATTATTATTGCCTTTGTGAGAGATCTATAGAAACAGTCGAAAGTAACATACAAAAGTCGATGGAGATGGCTGGATGTATTATTCTAACTCATAATAGATATTATAAAAAGCGATGGTTGAATAGAGCAACTGTTAATCTATCCGGCCGAATAGAACAACTGTTAACCTATCAAGCCATGTGAACATGCAATAACTGGAGTAATCTTCTATTTATCTTGTTCTAGTCAGAAATGTAATACAGTGTCTTAGTTGCTATGGATTACCAAATAGAGCACACAGGAGAAGTAAGTGATGAACATGATTAGAAAAATCCTTGTTATAGAACTAGTGAATCTTTGAACCATATTGATATTTATGGCTTGATTTCGTGTTTCTATATTGAAAAATCGAGGGTTATCTCTAAGTAACTAATGGAATGGGTACTCGCACAAAATGATAACTTTTATAATAAAATTCAAAAATACTAGGAGATATTAGCAATTTAGCACAATAGAAATGATCTAAGTGTTTTTACTGTAATAATGACAACAAGAATCCTACTCAAGTCATCTTAGAAATGTTAGAGTCAATTATGGAGAAATTTTAATTAGCCGAGAACGCTTTACATGATATGATTCGATTCTCACTTTCCAAATTTCCAAATCATCAAAGAGCAAGAAAATGTGCTTTTCTGAATGAAATATTAGGATTGAATTGCTATCATAAATGATCATTCGTGTAGGAACTAGTAATTTTTCAGTCGGATATTTATTGGAATAGTACAATGCGGCGCATGGGGATGTTTCGATGAATTTAACCGTCTTGATCAGGTATGATAGAGGACATTTTTGCAGCAAAATTATTCGTTTTGAGTAATCACTCCTATTTTTTGAAATAAACTAATGGAAGAAAACATTGCTCGGGTTTACTGATTACAGACTGTGTTATCTGCAGTTTCGATGCAGATTCAGACGATTCAAGACGTGATCAAATCGAAAAGCGGTACATGCGTTTTGGGTGGCAAGACAGTAGGTGTTGGAGAGAATTATTTGTCAATTTTGACACTAGTAAGGCCACTTAATCTTCAACAATATAAGCAATCAGAATTCTATAAAATTTAGAAGGAACAGCGCAATCCACGTGCTAAATATTCTCGTCCGCTCTTGTTGTCGTGATGACCAAAACTTGAAATGGGTTCCATGCTTAGGATCTACTATCGTTCTCAATTCATAAAGTTTACCTCATTTTCTTCTCACCGATGTACAACGCAGACAAAAGAACGTATAGCTAGCTTGGTGACTGGAGGCGCTCTTCATTGATAACACTTTTCTGAGAGGATAAAAACGCTTGGAATACATTGGTAGGGCACCACATTTTGTTGAGCGTTTCTATGTAGCGAATCAGGTCTGTGTAGTTCGATGAATTGGTACTATCTCTAAGAGTGTCATCAACTTGTTACGCTTATCTAGTGATCATTATGCTCATCTTCGCTGGAGAAATATTGCTGTTAACACAATATCATAGAGGTTTAAATCCTAATTTTATGTCATTTCTGGATGGAAAAGTGCCAAGTAGGGCAAATTGCGGAGTTGCGGAAGATACTACCAGTTAGCTGCAGTTTCTGATGAACCGTTGGGGTCACCTGCCGTTGAGTGTTATCTTGGAAGAGTAAATTTAAGTAAACTCTGTTGTATACGCTCTTGTCGTTCGACAGCATAGCGAACTGCGTCGGTTCCATATACAAGAAAGGAGACGTAAGTTTGGTCTTGCTGGACATGTAACTACGCTTTCTGTTGTTTTTGAAACATAGTTTGTTTATTTGTGCTATGGATCACCTAACTACTACTCTTTGCCACCACCGCACAGACTGTTTTCGGAACTAGTAGGACATTGCTCTGTGGTAGTCCAATAAGGCGTACGTATGCTGTGTGATGACAGAGTGCTGGCAACGGAATGCTTGTGTTAGTTTATCTAAATCCTTTTCCAGCGGAGTTGCAATTTGTCGTCGTTGGCCAATGAGACGTCGCCTCCGGCATATGCGATTTTAGGCTCGTCTCATGGGTAAGAGCAAGGTGAAAAACCAACGAGTCATAGTAGAGAAGTGAGGGAAAGTTTCTCCCAATGTGCAATTGGTGTTGACGAAGGAGGCGAATTCGTCATTTTACAGGAACGGGCTCAACTAGTAAATGACTACTTTCATTTAGTGTTTACCTAGTCTGCATCGATTGATAACTATCTCTAGGGCTACAAAAATGTAGCTTATTTGGATAAATTAGAAAATATAACGCCTCCTAAACGAAAATTCCATTGATAATACGGCTCCATTCGTACTGCCTTTTATTCTCAACGAAATAAGGGTGTCCATAAGGCGTTGTTTGGAAAACGTCACTTGAGGAAATTGCTGGTAGTGACTTAAATACTTTCAAACACTTTCATGCTCTTTCTATTCTGTAATCGCTTATATGACAGGCAATACACAACTCATGCGCAATTTGCCCTAACGGTGGAAACGGCAATTATATGACTTTATGTATGTTGTACCTGACATTTTATGAAGAATGTGGGAAGAGATGCGTTGACTAAACGAATAGAGCACTCGAAATTCATGTAAAAGAATACCGAGTTGAAAACCTAATGTCAAAAAGAATACTCCACTAGTTCGCATACGAGACAAAGATATAACGCGTAATTTGGAGTAAAATCGCTATTTTAACGCAGGAAGCTGAAACATGCGCAAGCAACCCTTGAAGCATTCACACATTGGCAATTTGTTAGGAAAACCCAAAATCGAACCTCAGGTGGGAGTGCAGTGTGATCAGACATGACACCACCCCATAGCTCAGGCTGTTTTTGGGACCTGACTTAGGTACACTCCTGATCCATGTAAGACTGCGCAACTGGTCTACATTGTTTATCTGGAAGTCTTATAGAAAGCAAAGTGGTATGTTTATAGAAGAAGCAGTTTGCTGGAGAAATAAATTTTTTGCATCTCGATTTATCTGCTTGGGTTGCAAATGAGCTCGATTGAGTAGACTGGATGTTAGACGACCCATCCTAACTCTAAAGACGAGGAGATCTCGAAAATGTGACCCAGCTTTGAATAGACCTTGCTTTGAGAATCTGATGTTTGTCTAAGGCAAAAACGTTAATTTATTGATAAATGATAGGTGATATGAAGTCGGTTCAGAAATTAGCCACTAACGTGATCGACTGACTTGTGATGCACCACAATCTGTTCTCTAGCGCAAAAAGCATTCAGTCAACACTACAGTATTATGAATGAAGTTAGATGCACGGTGCATCGAAGAATTGATCATTGGCGAATTGTCCATCCTTTGTCTTTGATCCACTTGCAAAATGCGTAGGAAACCCTCTGAAATGCATACGGCTTTGCTCGGACATAGCGCAACTAAGTTTCGTTAAGCAGTACAACTGATTCCATAGTGACGTACTGAATATTTTCGACAGTCGAGTATAAAAGAACTTTCCGGGCACTGATTCAAAGAAGAAATCTAATCTTGTTTCTCTTTTCAGGCAACAGTGAATCCTAATGCTGCTATATTCATCACATTGAATCCAGCAGGAAAGGGTTATGGTGGCCGACAAAAGATGCCGGATAACTTGAAACAGCTCTTTCGCCCGGTTGTCATGTCCGTACCAGACAACGAAGTCATCGCCGAGACAATACTATATTCAGAAGGTTTCACGGATGCACGAAATTTGGCGCGAAAAATCGTTACTATTTTCAAACTCAGCAAGTTAGTAAAGAGAGAGATAGAAACTGACTGACTGAATGATTGACTGTAGTCGTTGATATTCATCGCTACTAAGAAATACTACGCTTTTAGAGAGATGCTCTCCGTTCAGCAGCATTACGATTGGGGTTTGAGAGCACTGAAGGTACAGTTTTTGCTTAGATTTTTGAATGAGTCAAATTCATGGTCACTGTACGTGTATCTTTTTGACTAGGCACTTTTTTCCTGAGACTTTAAGGTGATCGTTTTATAAACCTCTAGGTCGTCATTAGAGCTATTCATTCGTCGTGTGGGGATTAGTTCAAGGATTTAAAAGCTATTCTGTGGTTAAGTTTTTGCCATGATGAGTGGATTTACCGGTCACCTTTCACTTCCGATTGCACTATTTGGCCTCGCAATTAACACATTTTTTTTAGTCCAGATAACCCTCTCTTTAGGATGAATTTTTCCTATGTTTGGGCACTGATCGATCATGCCACACTGTATCAAACCGTTTGAAGAATGGAATAGTACCTTAAACTTATGAACCTATTCTGTACAAAATGATTTTATCGCCATTTTGCCTCAATTGCATGTCACCTTCACATCCAATTTCAAGAATTCTGCTGTCGGTTTCAGATGTTTTTTTTTACAAACAGCTATAGGCTGTAACTTCGATAAGAAGGATGAAATAATATACTAAAATTTCTTCACCAGTTTACGAAATTAAGGTGGTGCTTCGTGGTTGTAGTGATCTTCGTGCCGCCAAACCCGATGCGGACGAGACTGAAACCGTCGTTCAGGTCTGCTTCTGAAAGGCTTATACTGTTGCTTATGCACTTGACTACTGGCCTAAAAATTTCTATATAACTTAACCTAATCAATTATTTTGGACACACGAACATAATGCTATGTCCAATAATAATATTATGTACACAAACATAATACTTAATAGTGATAATTATTATTATTATTTAATCTGATAAGGATATGACATATTTTGAGCCATAGGTCTAGTGCCATATAGGTTATTATTCTTATTATAAGTAATGCACATTGATTCTTCTCATTGGTCGAGCGGTTTTAGCCTTATATACTTCATCGACCTCTATTATTTTAGTTCTGGACATGTAACACAGACATTTATTCATTAACATTGATTCTATGGCTTTCAAAGCGCTTTTTGTTGGTATTACAGGCTCTGCTACTCAACACGCTTTCGAAGCTCACATTTTCTGATTCAAAACGGTTCAGTGTACTGATCAGCGACGTGTTTTCATCGACGAACAAAGAAATGGCTACGGTAGGAAGTAAACGCGTTGATAGTTTAATAGCATTCTTAAGATTGAACAAAAGCAATTGTTTTAGTTTGGTGATCTCATTGAACCGCTGAAGACTGCCTCAAGTGAAATGAATATCGAATTGACAACTAAGCAGGTACATTTCGATAGCATCTGCGCCTTCCTCCATATAGGAACATGCATCGCACTCAGTCGTTGCGAACTGCCTAGAATTATACGAAATTGGAGGTTTATATGACGTAGTTATCTCGCCGTATAAAAAGTCTTTTCCAGGAGTTTTGGAAGCATTATATAGTTTCTTATTATGAGTTCAGCGTAGTGGGTCGAGGTATCCTCCATTACAAACAGGCGCTGGTTTGACTTCACACCCTAATCTCATCAAATCCTCTATCCTCAAATAAAAATTGTTACTAAACTTCTTTTAACAATTAATAATGCTGACTTGATATTGTGGCAGACCGTAGGCCCCTCCAGGTCAATTTATAAAGCATTTGGTCACCTATAAAATTTTTGAAGGAGCAGCATGACGTTGAGCATCAATAACGGACTGATCAACGAAATATATCCTATTGACTTTGCTGATGAACTAAAAGATAAATCGCCTCTGATATCACTCTGACTTCTTTGTGATGTGGTAGATCTCCGTTACATCAGGTGCTGATCCACAGGAACAAAGTTTAGGAAAAGGTTAAGGAATTTGGAACCTTTTCACAATAAGCAGGAATCTATGACTACGGTCATTTGTAAGCTTTGAAATAATATCAATTTCGTCTTTGTGGTCTACGTTTATTAGTGAAAAAGCAAATAATTACAATTTTACCATTCAAATAAATTCAACACACAATCACTCTGAAAAAACGCCGCATAAAGTGACCTTTTCACCTGACGAGGATGGATATTTCTTCGGCATCGCTAGTTGTAGGGACCAATCGAAAGGCCTTTGCTACTGATGAGATGTGCGGGAACGCCAAAACGTATGTCTAGCACTCAAGGTGCCTTTGACAATCCTCTGGAAACCTAAAACATTCTAACAGACTGTGTTGAAATTTCGAGCGAGATATCAAAATAGTCGGTTGGAAGAGTTTGGAAAAACAAGTAGTTTTTACTTAATCAGACGTGAACTGAATAAATAACGATAGATATAGTTGAGTTATTTCAGTTACAAAAGGTATTTCAACTCCACGAACAGCTACGCCAACGAATCGGTGTAGTGATCGTTGGTCCGACAGGCGCTGGCAAGTCGACAATCTGGAGGGTGCTGAAGAAGGCACAATTGGTGGCTGGTGTTGCGTTGCGTACAGTATCATTCAATCCGAAAGCGATGAATAGAACGAAGGTTAAATTTTGTAGAATAGTTCTTAATCTTAATCAGCGGCCTTCATTATTGAATAGTTTATGCAGAGTTGGCTCAACATAGTCAATTTCATTTTACTGCAGAATGAATCCTTTTACATGATATGTGATGTTCTCATTTGATGCTTTTTTGACACGTTTACTCATGTCTTTTTCTTGCTTTCATATTTGGGTCGAAGATTTCTTATAGGACATATTAGCTATTAGTGTATCAATTCCGTAGAAATCATGAGGAAAAAACAATGCAATAGAAAGAAGGGCAATTCTTTTTCCTTGCGGAATTCCAAGCGTAAACTATCTCTTTCTTCTGTAATTCCTTTTTTATTGAAGACGTAATATTTTTAGCTCCTTGGTCACATGGACATCGACACCAGAGAGTGGTCTGATGGCATACTAACAATGGCTGCCAGAGAGGTGCTGTCACGTACTATTCTCAATGAAAATGATGAAAGAAATAGTAATAGAGAACATTATTGTTTGGAACACGGTAAAATATACGGAATCACGTAGCTATTCATAGGTAGCCATTACAGGAGTATCATGCCTGTTTTTGAACTATGTTTAATCACCCCCACACAGCTTGATGCTTTGGCATCTCATCGTCGCTGGAAGAGGATTTTGGATGTCAAGTTACTATTCACAGCGAAGCGGTGGTTATGGTGCATCGTCATAAAAATTATAGAGAAGCGCCTGGTACCAAAAAATGTGTTTTGTACTTTGCGACCACCCTTGAATGATTTACTCTGAGTGTGGAGCATGAAGAAAGTCAACCGATAAAATTAACGTTTCTCAAGCTATCGAATGACCACTAAAAGTCTAGTGAACAGCCATCCATAAACCCTAGCCAAGCAAAAATGCGTGGCGTAAGTGAAACGCGGTTTTCTCTTGGTCGCTACACCGCACTAAGAAGACCATTGCATAAACCAAGTAGAGTACTGAATTTGCTTTTATTCAGGCCACCAAGTGACTGCTAGAGCTCTAATTAGATTTGTGTGTGTGCGGCAAAAATAGCCTTCGAAAAAGTCAAGCATCAAAAACGAGACATGCCATACCAAAGAAAGGGTTGGCCACCTTCATATATCGGTGGAACCAAGAAAAAACTCCACTCTCTAAGGTAGGTAGCCAGAATGCGTTGGAGGATAGCAGCTTACAGAATTGTGTAGGAGGGTAGCAGCATTTACTTATACATCGGTGGGATCCGTAAGTGATCGCATAAGTCACTTTTCTTTCCGTCAATACACTGAATGTTAGGGAGTTGAGTTCGCGGCGATCTTTAAAAAATTGATCAACGACGAACGTTTTATCGTCCATGCAAAAAAAATTGTCAAAAAAAAATTTAGGTGATCAAAGATACGAGCGTTCATACATGGATTATCTTCGATGGAGATGTTGATCCTGAATGGATAGAGGCGTTGAATTCCGTATTGGACGACAATCGACTGGTATGTCTATCGATTTTCTTGTTGGTATATAAATAAAAACCTTCTAAAATTAATTAATCAAGGACGGTATTTTAACTCCAAAAATAAAGAGAAATGCACTATATAGAGAAATGGGACGGATCCGTTAATTCTTGGGAATTCCATACCTGAGTGGACACATTACGAAGGCACTCTTTTGTGTAGGCATTATCCTACCATGATTGCCAGAATGCAATCCTGGTTGTTAAACTGCGTTACGCAAAGTAGGTACATACATCCTATCATGCAGTCGCTCATATCGGAAAATGTTTATAATTAGAATAACCCATACTAAAAGGAAAAAAACGGACATTGGCAGGATTTTTCTTTCACCTTCCTAGTATGTAAAAGTTCAAGAACAAATCTTGTCCAAATAAGAACCTAATAAAGGTGGTAGATGAAATCAGAACCAAGTAAAGGTGGCAGACGACAACTGACAAGCAAATAACAATTAATTTTACTGCTGGAGTGATAATGGAAACCAACGACGAGATTTATTAAAAAAGCATGGTATTAGGTTGAGCAAAAAATTGTGGGAAGTTTTAGAACTCTCAATTTTCGGCATCTTTGTATCGTTTTTGATGATAGTTTTGTGCTTGTATACTCAAATTAATTTCAGCTCCAAAATTCCTATTGAACAGTATGATTTGCGCTGAGTTAGTTGATCCACCTCTACTGGAAAAAAGCTTTAACGATTTTCAAAACCGTCAATCAGATTGATGAGGGTGAAGTGCTTACACGGTGGCAAAATCGACTGTGGTCATATGGTTGAAACAGTTCAAATGAAAGTGACTTGCAAGCTTTTGAATGCTGAGCCTTCATCGAGCCCTCGTGATTTGGCTAAAGAGCTTGGTGTTGCGCTGTGGATTGATGTCAACAAGTTGCACCGATTTGACTTCGTATTAAGAAATTTTTGCATAAAACTGTAAGGGATATAACTATATTTTGAAGAATAGTTATTGTTGTTTTTGTCGTTGTTTTGCGCATAAGAGCGAAGCTTTCAAATATTTTGTAAAACTTTTGCTCAACCATATAACAAGAGAAAATTTGGCAGTGATTACTTGTGAACGGTCTACACATGTTCTGATTCCAGTTGACGATGCCGTCGGGTGAACGAATCCAGTTCGATAATAATGTGAACTTTTTGTTTGAAACGGATTCGCTGCAGTTCGCTTCACCGGCAACCGTATCCAGAATGGGAATGATTTTTGTGAGGTGCGTTCTCGTCAGTTGTCTATTCATTGTAGCAAAGTGAGTCAGTGGCAATCAGGAAATAGAGAAAACATGAGGAGTACTTCAGCGTTCATGCGAGTGTTTCTGGAGTTTCCTATAGTTACTGAAAATGAGTCTTTCATAATAGAAACCGTCATAACCGAGGCGAAAAAATCCATTCGATGAGTAGTTTGCATCAAACAATTTTTATAGCTTATAAAAGGGATAAAGGATAAAGCCCTCGGCGTTTAACAATTCCTGAGAATCGCGCCATGCACTCGTCTTTAATTTATTACTTCGTTTTGAGGTGATTAAATGCATATCTGGCCTTTACAATGACTCGCGGTGGCCTCCCACTGCATCGAGTCAGTGCTGCTATCCTCCTAGACAAGTTTGCGATCAGTCGGTACTAACTTACCGATCCCGGAGGGATGGATGTCTTGATGAGTGGTCGTTAGATCGAACCACACACCTTGTGTGCGACGTAGAGCACCTCTAACCACTGCAGAAAATGCGCTCTTATGGCCTATATAAATGGTTTATCAGAGAAGAGTGATATAGCTTTTATTTTTCTGTAGTTCAACCCAAGAACAGAATTGTTTGAATAGCTGAATACTAGGACAATGCAAGCGTAAATGAACGAGGTGATGTAGAGCATTCTTGTTTCATAGCGAGTTTCTGTACGTTTGGAGTGATGTTCTGTTTTTTTTAAGATAAGGATACTGTGAAGTCTCTACCGATTCTGTTTTTCAAATAGCTATTCCATTTATAATTTCAAAGAAGAAAATATTTTAAACAAAGAAGTGCGAAAAAAAGTCTTTAAACTCATTTTCAGCGAAGAAGACATTTCGGCAAAGGAACTGGTCACACAGTGGATGAAAAGTCTTTCCGATGAGCAACCAGATCTACCGGATTGGATTGATGAGCATTTTTATAGGTACTAATTGCTGTTTTTTCAAAGTCCGCTACTATAAGTAGTGTATAATAGTGCAGTTAAAAACATTACGCCTGTCCCACCCCGTACAGCCATCAGGGCGTTGATGAGCTGATCAACATCCTCTTATAGTTTACGCCTTTGAAGCGACCTGTTTTTCTAGCTCAAAATTTCGATTCTTTCCTCTCTTTGTTTTTGCGAATCGAAGCACCAGAACCACTGCCTCAGATGACGTAGTGCGCTCGTTTTACGTATAGCCTAGACGGAAATGGATGGGTACCAAATACATTGACGCTTCAATCGAGCCCTCCATTTGAACGGTTTTGAATGGAACAATAACAGTCGTCATAAATCGTATTTCATTCAACCTTTGCGCAACTTTGTGGGATAAGCGTGTGTTGGAGCCTCGTCCAAAATCAATACCTTTTCATGTAGTGAATTTCATTACTATACACAAAATAGTCAAATCGGTAAATTAGCGACGCTTTTACATACATGCGCTATTCGCCGAATTTTTTAGTACGAATTGTCATTTGATATAAAAAAACCGCACGGCAAGAAAAGAAATCGTTTTTTCGCTGCTGGAACTCGTCAAAAATAGCTTTCAAATTTTTGAGACTTGGACTTATGTAGAAGCCATTCGAATAGTCATAATAAGTTTTCCATGCAATATACTTTTTACTGATTGAAACTATTAACATTGAGTGACATAATGCTACACGTGATTGCTCGAGCACTAATTCTTGCTGTTTGGTGACTGCGTCTATCTTGTTGAAGTCCTCTGTTCAGGTGCTACGACTGGTGTGTGCATGCTGGACTCGTGAATGGAGTCGGAAGAGTGGCGGCTGCGCACAACGGACTCAGCCACCTTCGGTGAAGTGCACGTTTCGAGTTTTTTTTTTTTGTACGGTTCTCGCGTAATCATATAAGTGTCTTTCCTTAGCAGAGTCTCTTAGGCAGCAATGCAGTCCGGGATTTTCATCGAGCTACAGCGAGTTAGTGGTAGCCTATAGGAAAGTATGGTTATATCTTAAGATCTTAGAAAACTATATTCTACTGATAATCAACATCTTAGGGAGGACGGACGTTACAAACCTAAAGAACGCAATCAGATGTTATGCAGTAGAAAGACCCGACTATCTTCTTATTTATAAAGCAATGAGATGAACGGGAGGCATAGGAGAAGGTGGTCGCTTTCTGTGTAAAAGTGGAACATTTATAGATTCGATAGGAGAAAATTGTACGCTAAAAGCTTCTGTTGCGTGAAATAAGAATGAACTCAATTACTTCAATGTTACCAGTAAAAAGGCAACTTTTCTAGAAATCGAAAGTTTCTTTTACTGGAATTTCTTTTACTGGAATACTGGAATTTTAACTAGACAGGGTGCTTTTATCATTTTTACCCCTTCGAGATCGAGCCTTTTTTGCTGAAAAAAAACCTTCCTCATAGATCCTTTAGGCTTAAATCTTAGCGATTTCAAAATTTATCTAGCTTTCAAAAAGATCTTTTTGTTGCGATCTATTAGCAAAAGTTCAATTATGTTTCTCGCTATTATTTTTTGAGCAACACGTGGATTTTTACTATACACCTTACTCTGACAGTTGACATTTTGGCTATTTCACAAAAGCCTGGTAAGATCAGATGCTCAAAACCCAGTTAGCCAAACACCTCTACTACTCAAAAAAAATCACCAAACTTAGATTTCAATTCTATTGAGCGCGAAATAGCTACAATCACACTAACCTCATGTTATAAGTCGTTAACTGAGTTATTCAAGTAAGAGACCTTCAGCGCACAAATCATATGGATTGCGAACGCACCTCCCTTAACAACAGTCTTATATACCCTACCGTAACGCGTGTGACGACGAGGCGTTCCTCTCTGAGGTCCTATTTGATTGATCGTTTGTATTCAAAACGCTCTAAAATCTTGCACGCTGGGTTCTTATGTCCCTGGGCAACTCATGTTTCACACTCGATTTCTTTTCCTCGCTCGGTTAGGAGTTTGGATAAGTTTTTATTCAATATCTGGAAGCCAATTTATAACATAAATCATATAATTTTGAAACCCTATTAACGTTGCGAAAAGGTCTCCATAAGGTGCTGTAAGTGCGAAAGGGAAATTGCGTTTCACCTTCAAAACTTTCCTGGACATAAGAGATATTTGTGCATCAAAAGCGCATCGTATAGAGGCAGCCGTGCTGCAGCAGAACATCACAATGAGCCTGAGAATTTTCTAATAAGAGGGAAAATTCTCGTATAGATAAAGAAAATCGTGCCTTTTTGATTGGCGCTGCACGCAGCGATTTGAACTCCCACCCCGAAAGAGCGCGATTCCCGTTATCCACTTAGAATCTTTGTCTCCGTTTCGGAAAAATCTCTCAATTTTTACGTATTTAAATAGAAGACTATGTTCTATTGTTCAGATATCAGCTTCTTTTTTCATATTACCAAATAAATCCACATATATCAAGCATTGGACTAATTTGCGTAGAGAACGTAATTTTTTGTTCGCTCTTATAGCCCTTTATTACCTTTCAAATATCCAATTTAAGTGTCGGATTCATTAGGAATTACGCTATTAAATGATTTGTGAATTTTTATCAAATATCTGGTCAGGAACAAACGCCACCCTTGCTTGTCATTAACGCTCAAGGTGAAGGTGACTTTTTCTTCGCCGTTGCTATAGCGCATTGGAAAATCTTTATGAAAATCAAGCACAGTCAGAACTACCATTTCCCAAGGTCTCGAATGACTACTAAACCTCTAATAAAGATCCTTGTCTAGCGAAAAAGCCAAGTAAGCCCGAGTGCAAAACATACTATCTACTGCAAAGGCTGAACATAATCTTCTCTCCCTTGTTACAGCGCACCAAGAAATTTTTTCAGAAGCCAAGCGTAATGTTAGAATTACAATTTTCAGTTGTCACGTGACTGCTAAAACTCTAGTAAAGAATCCGTGCCCGACGAAAAAGCACAAGAAAACCACTGTTTCAATTCTGGTACACTTGGATCCAAATGGGTTTACTTTCTATCTAAATCATAATGATTGATGTTTGAGCTGAACAATGCTCAGCGAGCTAGATCAAAACTTAATGTTTAAACGCTTTTGGCAGACGGTGAAAATATAAAAGATATTTCAAGAAAGCTGGAAATTCAAAATTTCGAGACCCCATGTTCATGTCTCCCAAACACCAAAAAAATTTTACAATCCCCCAAAGAAACGAGCTTCATCAAGCAGTTAGAAAGGAAACTGAACTCATAAAGCGTTCTCTTTGTAGAGGCAGTAGATCAAAGGAACAATTCCTTATCAGCCTATATCGTGGTCTCTCGTCAGTAATCGATCCTGAGAAAAAGAGAGAATTTGCGAACTCGGTCGTCTTTCAAGGTAACTATGACTGGTTGATTTTTAAACAGCAATATTTTCAAAAATGGTTTTGTCGACCCTTCATGTTTTCGATGAACAGAAGGTGAAGAAAAAACGACGATTGAAAATTATCAGTGGAAATGAAATAATTCAGGTACGGCATTACCGGACGAAGAAAATCCGGATCTCGTCTACTTCGATGGCAGATCGAACTCGTTAATGAGGTAATCTATTCCACTACCTACGCAGAAAAAAATAAGCAAGCATAACTAAAAGTTTGGAAAAAAACGATTCTAAAAGATCCCAAGAAGCTCATTACTATAAAACAATTAGTTGCGAATAAGCTCAGCTCTTAAGTGGTTCAACTGAAGTGGGGTAAAATTTGGCAGAACTCCATTCAATCTTTTCTTCCGAAGCATGCACTCGTTGAAATGAATTCCAATAACGTTCACGGAGTCATGATATTACCTCTTTTTGGGTCAGTCAACTCTCTTGTCCCTCCGGATTTGTGGGCTCGCTTTCTTAGGAAATCAAGTCCAACCAGAGGGACTGATGTCATCGCTATGAAGAAGTAAAAGCGTTTTATAGTGTTATCTTCGGGTTTTAGTGGCAATTAAACTCGAACAGTGTTCAACGGTGTACGTGGAGAAAATTAAGGTAACGCTGGAATCTACACCGTGAGACTTGGTACAAAAAAATTGCTTTTAATAATTACAGGACTTGTTTTTGGTGGCCTGGCACTTGAATATGACGCAGTACTATTATATGGCAGCCGATATTTCCAATAAGAGAATTATTCGTTGAAGAAAATTTTCCATTTTTTAGATATCACGATGATATTGGAATGGGTGTCAAACTGGACGAGTTAAAAGCCGATACGAAACCGTTTATTCTGACAGCAGCGGCGCAATCTAACAAGGATACGGTAATTTTGTTTTTATGTGAGATTGGGGACGAAGTGTTCAACTTCTTGTCCGATTTTGATTGAAGTAATTAACTAATTCATTTCTATTCGTTTAACAAGTATGTGTACATTTTGTCCCGTCTTTTTTCTCTTCATAGATATTTATCACGTTCCTTCAATATTAATATTGCAATAATGATTATTGCTGGGAAGCAATCCATGAAAGGATCCTAGGATTCACGGGCATTTATTAGTTGGAATATTGAAGTGTCCATTTGTTTGCTTATTTGGAATTTTCAGTTACTTCTCTATGATTTACTTCCTATCATGATCGCAAAAGGAGGAAAATAAGCTAACGATGTACATAGTCTAGAAGCGTTTATGGAAATGCTGAGGGACACAAAACTTTGAACCTCAGCCGAAAGTTGAACACGCGTCCCACCGTTTATGAGGCGTCTGTTAGCACTGTGCGGCCGAGGCCCTTACTCTGCTACCATTCTTTCTGCGATATAAGGTGTTGAAGCTGTTAGCGCCTTCTGTCAACAGGGTTGGTCTCGTAAACACATATCGTCATTGAACCCAATCGAGCTAACATCTATTGGTATAGATCTCTATAAAAATTCTTTATACTGTAATGCTTTCATAGCTGAGCACGGGTCGCGTTGGTGTTGTGGCCAACAGGTGCTTCGGTAAGGTTGAAACGCCGGTACAACTTTCACCTCGTTTTGTATATCACTCAGCATTTTTGAGCTGACGAAGGTCAAAGCTCAAACCTGAGTTCATACTCAAATATACAAAGCATTTTATAATTTAAATACAAATGGCAGTGCGAGCAAATATAATGGAAGCTCATAGATTGTGAATGAAGAAGGAAAATAGAGTTGAAAACTAAACGATTTACAATTGAGGTGTTATCGTGGCTGTCGAACAATAATCGTCAACCATTTCTTGTCGTAGGACCAGACGGATGCGGTAAAGAAGAACTGCTTAGGCATTGCTTTGCCGAAGACAGCCAGAGTCAACTAGCTATTGTTCATTCTAGCGCTCAAAGCAGGTAATATCTGTATCTTTTTGACGTATATTTACTTATTACATGTTGACATGTGTAACGTAGTGATAGGGCGTTATTAATTTTTTCAAAATCATTAAGCTCGTATGTTAGAAATAGTACCGCTCCCAGCGGAATCGTGGGGTCGTTGGAAAAGTCTGGAAAGAAAGGACTAGATTCTTACCAGATCTACTTAACAATATATTCAAGTAACTGTAACGGACATTTTACCCAGTCCAAAATTTAGCTGCTGGTCTTGAAACGAAAAGCAATGCAGTGGTGGGCGACTGATTGGGGCAGAGGAGATGGAGTTGTTCCCACGTTGGCCAACGCGCACAGTTAGGGTACCCGGAAGTCAAACGATTAAAGTGATTTGTGCAGCGACAAAGAATAACAAAGTGCGGTGGACCATTCCCGCTAGGTTGACCATTGTCTAATTTTGATCTGTTTTTTATGTCATGTGCGAATTGCTTCTCAATAGAATTACACTGACTGGAATACCACTCCACTGGACTTTGACTCTGTGCGACTACGAAGATCCAAATTGAAAACTGAACGGATTCTAATGAACAAATCAGATCACTGCCAAAGTGCAGAAAACAGCACTTAAACTCCGACCTAAAAATGTTTGTGTGGAATCTTGTATATTCTCAGAAAACAATATGACCTCTCATATGGTGACATCCTCTATTAGCGATGAATTGTTTCTGGGTGTTGAAATACGATGTGCAGGCAATGGTTGATATATTAGATCTTTTCTTCTGACGTCATGTATATGATTATATCTCTAAACTCAAGTCTGAAACCAATTCCCCAACTGCCAAATTATAAGACAGACCGGTTTTGCCCGTGGCAGAAAATTGAAGCGATACTACGCATGTATTGCAAAGTGTCTTTAGCTGCAGTTTTATACGTGGCCCCTAGGAGCTACGTCGCTGTCATCATTCCACTGATGAAAGTCCTTATAGTTTAATTAGCATTATTAATTCTTGCTCATATTTTTTGATCTAGGGCATCATCTATACTACAATGTCTGCTGCAACACTGTGTCCAGACGAGCAGCGCTTCGGGAAGAGTTCTACGACCTAAAGACAAACCATGGCTCATCCTTTACCTGAAAAGCATCGATCTTCCTGCGCCCGATAAGGTTGTTACGGTTATCCATACAGGAATGGGCATTAATATTAGAGTGCAGAGTGTAAAGAGAAATGGGCTGTAAGGTCTAAAAAGTGTCTTGTGTTTGGCGACGATAAGCATTCAAATAATGCCAAGGGACGGCATTACAAATTATCAAACACCATTTTGAAGAGTTGAATCGTTATTCCAGTATGGTACGAATGAAATGTTGGCTTTTTTACATCAATTGCTCACTTATGGGGGCTATTATGATGAACATCTTGACTGGATTGGACTTGAAAATGTGCAGGTAGATTATTTTTCCAAATATTCATAGTTTTCCAAAATGATTTAGTAGATAAAATGCGTAGGTCTCGTTTTCCAAAAAAAAAAGATTTTTTCTATGTTGATGAAAGATCTACTATCAAGCACGACACAATTCCGTAGTACACTGCACTAAAAAGCTCACTTTGATTTCTCTAGAAGTTGTTGGGCGATTTTGTTATGATCAGAAACGAATTCTATCTGATTCAAAAAAGTTTCTCTTTCTTTCATGGAGGCTTCCATTTGAAAGAGCTTTGTTTTGGAATCTTATCTACGAACGATTAAGATAACGTATAAAAAAGAAGAACGAACGAGCACTTCAGATTGTCACTTCGATGGCTCCTTCATCCAACCTGTCGTCTTCAATTCCTTCACGTCTAATATCGCTGATGAGGACAATCTCCATCAGCTATCCATCTGAACAGAACCTGAACGCCATCTACTCAGCCTATTTGATGCCAATTTTGGAGGTGAAATGATTGTTTTACTAATTTCCGCGTCACTTTTTACGTTTTGGTCTTTCGCGGAGCATCGCGTTTCGCTCGGCTCATTTCAAAAACATCCAATTGTAATGCTAATTTGTTAGCATTCGTTTCTTCCAAAGGAGGGTTTAGATGATTCTCTTATGTCCTTCTAAATTACTCCTGCCTAGACTCAGGACAAGAGGTTGATATTTTCGACAATGTGTAGATGATTTATTAGTTTATTATCAAATTATCATTATCAAAGTACACAATTTTTTAGGGTCCTCTTAGCTCTTCGGCTCGAGTCGAAGCAATGGCTTCAGTGATGGTTCGACTTTATGAGGAAGTTCGCTCAAATTTTCGACCAGCAATCAAAGGCAAATGTGTAATTTTAATACGAGTTCAGTAGCCTTTACTATTTATTGCACATGGTGTCCTCATGCAAGCCAAGGCAATCGTGGACGTCCGTCATAATACGTACAACCTAAATCCGACTTTTCAGTTTTTCTCACAAAAATAATATTTCTATCCCTCCTGCCTCTAAGGTTCTTATTTTCCCCAAATTCTCCAAACTTTATAATTTCTTAGCCTCTTTCCTATAATGTAATTCACCTTTATCGAAATATTTTGCTCAATAATTACTGACTGTTCTAATATTACCAGACCTGGCATAGGTAATTTTTGAAAAACACAGCTCTGATCTTCTTGTAGCAACAGTCAAAAGCATTGGAAAGAGCTGGGTGTTCACTAAAGTGAAAGAAGAAGAAAACAAAAGGAGAGTTTTGTCTGAATTTTTTTATGACCGTAGAAAGATTAGATGAAATGAATAAAAAGGTACTTGAAAATCGCTAAATTGAATAACTAGGGTAATAAACGGAACAATTGTAGGCCATTATATCTTTACACCACGTGATCTCACAAAGTGGACTTTGGGTACGATGCGGTATGAACTGTCCGATGAGTCGAAAGTGATCGAGGCGATCGTATTCGAGTCTAAACGAATTTTCAAGGACAGGTCGAATAACTTTTTTTTGTTAATATTAGACCAACGTCAATCCTCACTGCGTGTTTTCTATATTCTATGGTTAAGCTATTTGGAAGGGATTCATTATCACACGGTGTTCATACGAGTTGAGTCGACTTTGGAGTAAATTTCGCATCTTTAAGAATCTCAAATGTGGTAGATAGAGCACCTTGACCGTTTTGCTAGGGCGTGTACCTCTCCAGGTATACCACTATCTAAAAGTCTTTATAGTGAAAACAGCTATTTCCTTGAACTTTCACTCTTCGAAATCTTTAATCTCGGCAATCTCAACACTGTGCTTATTCCTTGACAAAACTTTATCAGTTCTCAACAGCAGCGAAATTAAGATTGCGTTTCACATTCGGCGCTGTTTCCTGCTCAGTTTGGGTCTGTGGATAATTTGTCTTTTGAACTTTGGTGATTATTTGATAGCATAAATCCTACCAATTTCGAAGCTAAACTCCATTTACTAGTAGATCATTATATAGTGCTATAAGAGCGAAGAGAATATCATTTTTGACACTCAACGTTTTCCTCACAAGGAAGTGTTTGAGAGAATTTGGATTAAAGCACTTGAGCTTATAGAGAAGATCATGTAGTTTAGAGTAACACCAAAATCTCAAGGGTTTTTTTCGTGCCTTTCTTTTCTAGAGTTTTTTTCAGAACGGAGAGAAATTATGATTAATTAACAAAAATCGCGTGCTCCTTGCGAGTTGCACTGCACGGTCGATACACTTCTGTCCCGACCCGGTTAATTGCTATAAAATTGGTTCAGATAGTTTTTATGAAGATGGTCCTCTCTGTTCCTATATGTGATTATCATTTGCGAAGAAATCAAAATGTTTATGGTTTTTTTCTCTTAGACGACGGCAAATGAATATTCGACCCCTTTCGCTGGGCAAGAACTATTCATGGCTAGTAATGATTCTACAGCTTGAATCTCTGGTTAGGACAATACGTAACCGGTTTTCGAAAGCACTCTATTATAATGCTGTCAGCGTCAAAATAAAATTGTGTTTTTCGTCTGCAGCACAATTCAACTATCACATTGTTGGAAGCGCGATGGTTGAATGAACGTGTAGAGAAAATCTTTAAGTATCAGAATAATACGTTTGCTATGGATTCCATCCAAAGCGGAGAAAAGATTTCTAATTGAATGAGAGAAATCACACTTGCACATAAGCTCTATCTATCGATCGTGGCGGGCCGCCGCATCGAGTGTGCGGCTTCCAGACCCTCGGTTGTAGATTAACCTGCAAACAAAGATGCCCAATATAGGAAACTCAATCTTATTTTCCCTGCTACACTGCAGAGAAACGCTCTTTCCAGAAGATAAACATTGCGTTGAAATCTTTGAATCTTATGCTATCGAATGATCATTGATAGTTCAAACGGAGAGCTCTGTCTCGCGAGAAAAACGCGTGTGTGAAACACAAATTCTTATCTTTCATTGATGTGTTATAATGAAGACTTTCTAAATGCCGGCTAAGTACTGCGCTAGCCAGAGATTTAAGCTTTGGAATGACTACTAACGTTCTTATAAATAGTTCTTGTTCAGCGAATGGGGTCGAATAATATTCATTTGTCGTCGTTAAAAAAAAAGTAACGTCATATTTTATCAAACTTTCATAAACTTCAAGATATCTATAGACTCAATATCGAGCACACTTTAAAAAGCTGAACAATTTGAACAAGGACTTCTAAGACACTTTGAATAGACCACGAAAATTTTCCTCGCGACTTATCATGTCGTTTCAAGTGGCTTAGGTTTAGATAATTCAAAGAAAAGAATAAAGCTCTCGGCGTTGATTAGTCCCTAAGGAATGCGCCATGCATTCGTCTTCAATTTTTAAGTTTACTTGAAGTGATTGAATGCATATCTGGCCTTTCCAATGACTCGCAGTGGCCTCCCGCTGTACTGAGTTAGGTCTGCTTATTCTCCAAGGGAAGCTCAAGGGTTTGGTGAACCATGAGCGCGCGATTGAATTAGATGATCTAAGAATCGTACCTCTGCTGTCAACCGCTCTTTTACAGACCCACTAAAAGCGATTTAATCTGATAAGGATATGACTTGTTTTGAGTCGATTGATCCAGTGCTATATAGGTGCCTATTTCGTCGTCAGGTAATACCATCATCCGACTTGGGGTGATTCTTTTTACTCGGCGTCGATTCCTTTAGAGGACTATTTAGCCTCAAGGTATCGACGGAGCCGAGGGAGGGTGCTACTGATGTGTCCCAAAAGGACGAAATAGGCGCCTATATAGACCTATCGGCTCAAACCTATCGGAAAATATAAATCTAGACTTATCGGCTCAAAATATGTCATATCCTCATCTGATTTAAAAATTGAGAATAGGAATTTTTGTCCTTGCAATTCATTTTACATCTATAGCCATTTTTCATTGTTTTTTTTTTTTGTTTAAATCCTTTCCTTCTGACAACTGGACTTCTATTTCAGGCTCGCCACTGAGGAACATGGTCTAAAATTTGACGAGTTACTCGCCTACACTATACCTGCTGCGAAAATACGTTTAGGTTGTTCTAAATTATTTTTTTGCTTCCTTCTTTTATTGTATCTATTCTTGATCTACTCGCAAGTTTGTAAGTTACCGCGTTTCGCAGATCTAGTTATAGCAATAGAATATGACGTTCAATTTACGTTTCACAATCATTTTGCTACATCATTACGGGGCATGGGAGAAGGAGGGACTATCTTGATCAAGGATACCGTGCATGGAGACACAATCGTTATTTTAGTCCCTTCCTATAGCTCCCATCTGTCGGGGCAAAATCTACCAATTTTCTTTGACAGAATCTTTATTCAATTCACGGAGATCATCGACTGTTTTAGTGAAATCATGGAGTAGTCCCAGGACTCTAGGGATAATCTTGAAGATCAGCATCCATCTGAGGGCATATTGATAACAAATCCGAAAGTGACTGCTGAGATCATGTGAATTTTCGAAGATTAGTAGGCGACAGTCGTGTGATAGCGAGATGAGCAAAGAAATTCTGAAACCCGAACAATAATGTGAAGCTGGTTTACGTAAATGGAAACAATTTACAAATTTTAGGCTTAACCTGGCTGGTTGCGTCGTTTCGAAATGCTAAACAATTAATCACATAGGCCACTCTTTCCACAATAATAATAATGGCTTTCCTAGAACACAATCCTAGTCGTAAAGCGTCGTACTTTCTTTTTGATCGACAGGGATCGACGTCTGGTTATGATGAATATCTGGAAACGCTCTATACAACTATCTCAAGGTTATAGGAAAAAACACGTTTTATTGAAAGGAGCATCTGACGTCGATTGCTACAAAACATTCAAATAAGTCATCCAGCTACTCCGGTGTTCACTCATTGGCATGCTTATTGTAGCGGTTTGAGTTTGTGTAAGGATAATTTCCAATTTCGATCTCTCTTAAAATTTTCTATGATTGTTTATCAATTTAACTGGAGCTTGATATGGGGCAATAGTGAGCGAAAATAACAGAGATAGCTTAAGTTGTCGATATTGAAACATGTCAAAAGATAACCTTCACTGAAGGAGTATACCTTTTTCAGATTACATTTTTGTCACCAACGGGACTGTGGTTCCTTCAACACACAACCTTGTCGGCTTACCACTTTTTCCGTACTTAAAGCAAGATTACCAGAGTTTATTACAAAAAGCCGTCAATAGATACGGTAAGTTGGTTGTGTATCTGTTACAGTAGTGCCTGTTTCAGCTGCTTTCATCAGCTTTCAGAAATCTAAGTAGATTACACTCAAAGCTGCTAGAATCTTTTTGTACACATCAAATTATAGAGGATAAGGTGGGCCGGGCCGGACACGTAATGCGCTCTAGCGGAGAACCATTGAAGAAAATCCTCAGCACTGGATTTTGTCGTGATATTAAACATACAGCAGAAAACCACCGATTCAGTGGTCTCATGTCCCAACGAGAACCTTGAAAGAGAGATTTATTAAACAAATCTTTACACGTGAGCCCATTGGTCTATACGCGGTGAGGAATATTGGACGGCTTATTGGTGCCCTCCGGTGTAACCCAACAGTCAATGATACGGTATGTTACAGGACAAGTGAAGTAGAACAATGAAGTCTGTAGACATCAGTCTCGATATCTTGCTGTAGAGCACCCGTGACTCATTAGCAAGTGGTGCCTATAACGTACACGTTGCGTTGATTCTAGCTTACGGTTCGTGTAAATCAAGCCCTTAGGAAATTTGTATCTGACTTATTCGAGAGGATAGCAGCAGTGAGTGGATACTACCACAAATTCTATAGCCTGAATATGCACTCAGTCACCTTCACGATGCTACGATTTGAGCTGAATGCACTGCGAACTTTCATGAATTTGATCAACCCCGGAAATTTTATCCTTCAATTCTTATTTCATTATAGGATCTCAATGTAATATATTACCGATCGCACTGCAGAACGTTTTTTAAGAGTTTGAAACGGCGAATTTCTCAAACGCGCTTACTGATGAGATGTGTGAGCTGTGCGCCAAAGTGGATCGAGCGCTGACGGCACCAGGTTCCGCTATTTCTGCATTTTTTTAAAATTTTCATTTCCTACGTATGTGTTTTTTTTGTAAACCTCACCTTTTGAAGAAAAGCTGTCTTTTCAGTTTTCGCTGAATATTTCATCCAGAATTGAATATTCAGTCATTTTTGGCTCGACTTTTATTGAAGCAATGGCTGTCCTTTTTCACAAAGTTTGAAAGATTTTTGATCAGAAAGAAAGTAGGGAAAACCAGAAACTCAACCGCATGCCGGAATCCAGGAAGCGCTCTTTTCTTTGTAGTATGAGCAGTTATCGTTGAACTTAATTGTAAATAATAAGGACATGTCTATTAGAATCAAAAACATTACAGCTACAATGGGTTTTCTTTTCTGGTACCAATTTATTGTAACCGATTGCCTTAGGCGGGTCAGTGCTTCTGGCTGGTCGTCCAGGTCTCGGTAGAGCGGGATGCGATTAGGCTTATCGCCAATATGCACCAAATGGCGGTGTTCACACCGAAAATTACACCGAAATATGGGCAGAAGCAGTTCGATTTGGAGCTGAAAAATGTTAGTGCTTCTCAAATATTTATAGCTTTGAAAAACTGAATACGAAAATGTTCTCCTTTACACCTATAATATTGGTGAGAGTGATGTTTTGTAATTTCATTTGCGTTGAGTTTGCTACTTCTTAGTCGAGGAATGCTGAAATTTTCTTAGAGGAAATCATTTGTTATTGTTTGTGACAAAACTAGCAAGTAGGATAAGCTTATAACAACGCAAAATGATATTCATAGAAAACTATTTTGCTATTGGCCTACAAGCACGATTTCCGTTGACGATTGCTAGAAAAAAATGACCTAAGGTTATTCTATTGATAGAAGTGAGTGTAGATTGAAGGCGAGGTTATACAAACTTGAAATATTGAAATTCAAGCGTGGTCTCAAGAAAACACTTGAATCAAGAGGTATAATAAATTAACGATACCAGCCAAGATCAATCGAGTGTACAACACTGCCTGTTTGGTGATAATTTCACCTGACATACAGTATTGAAATTTGAGCGTGGTCTTAGGACAACACTCAAAACGAACGGTATACAAACTTTTCTGACATGAAATTGATTCCGAAAGATTATTCTCTCTATAGGAGTAATGTAGATGAAAGCCGTGCTCATCCTTTCCAAAGATGAAGGGGTTATAAGGGATCAACTACGTGTTTCTGCTTTATTCAATTGACATATAGGTTCCCTATTTGCCCACCTACAGATCTCCATATGCGTGTGTCAGTGCACTTGTGTATACGATATCTTTGGTGATCCCAAGTTTAAAACTGAAGTGTGCGATTGAGTTTTGCTTCAGCATATAAGCTCTTCTACTTTTGAAGGGGTAGGCGTGAGTTCTATCCATACTTCTGAATCCTGCAGAATACCAGTGAGGAGTTTTTTCTAAAACAACGCATATAAGTCCTGGTTCTTTTTACGAGAAGAACTGCAGCACGGCAGCATTGAGTGCAAAAAAACGACAAGGCTACTAAAGTCTTGGAATTGTTTTGAGTTGCCTAAACAGTAGATTTGGTCCGTTTGCTTCTCTTAATGAAAAATGATTCAGACCCTCCTCATTTGGACGCATGAGTGGCCCACCTCCAAGTGTTGTTGTGCAATTTTCGTTTGACGGCTTCTTTTCCGACTTTACGAGTTTTTTATCGGATTTGGAATACCACAGTCGCTTACGAAATTACCACCAACAGTCGTTAACCGTTAAGGATCAGCAGGAGCGTTTCTTCATTAGAATTTGGTTTCCTTGAAGATGGCGTCAATTTCTTACACGTGTATTCTAAGCTAGGTTTGTGAGAGTCTGCTTGGTGATGGAGATTAGAAAGATTATGGTCTTGCTCTTGATTGTGTTTTCACTCTAGGAATACATTCTCATTGCAGTAAGCTCTGAACGGCCAAGGCAATCTGTTCTCTGTGCTGTAGACAGGTTATCATATTAATCTATGGGACTATGGGCAGGGTTGTTAGTATACGGATATGTTTGACATGCTGGCTGGTACAAAAACAAAAGAACGGGACCACGATCTATTGATACCTGATTCTTTGCTAAGACAATGAATAAACCATGACACATTGCGATGATGTTTCTTTTCTGCGTAGGAAGGAGATCACGCAATCTGCAAAGTGTTGTGACGTAGATCCTACAGCTTGGGCTCCCTTTGAGCACAATCCCTAGGCTTAAACTCAGTACTCGAGGATGCAAATTTCAGGAAGCTGTTGCGCGTTATAGCAACGAATGAAGATTTACCCATGATTACTCTAGTCACTTAGTGATATAAAGGTTAAAGATGATAAAGGTGGCATCTTATAAAAATTTTTCTTTTTCAAAATTTTCTTCCTTTTCGAAAAAGGTTTTTTGAGTTCTGTAAAATCTTAATAACTCACTCTCGCCATAGCTAATGTTTGCTATTTCAGGCCATCCAAACGGCTATCTCTAATAGTGAGCATGTCGTATTCCTTCTTGAAGATTATAAAATTTTACGGCCTGAGTTTCTCCAAGCAATGAATTGCCTCATTTCAAGCGGCGACGTTCCAGGCCTTTTCAGCATGCAGGTTTGCTAACAGTAACAATAATAGCAAAATAAGATGTAAAACATACTGTGTATGAATGTTTATCATATTCTTCACGAAACCATTGGATTTGAAGTTGAAAAACAGTAGTTAATTCACAGGAACTTGATGCACTTTCAACAGCGCTCCGTGAGCAAGCCAGTCAGGACGGCTTCCAAGGAGACATACAGCAGTACTTTTCACAGAGTCAGTTATGATTTAGATAATTTTTCTATCTTTCACTAGAAATAAGAGAGTGTTTGCCTTTATCACTGTTGCTCGGGCAATTCCTCAAAAGTTCGTTTAAGATTGGTAGAGGTTTATTCTAACGAAGATGGTGGTGAACTCTCAAATGAGCTGCGTCTATCGTAAATCACATTATTAATTGACCGAATTGTGATCTTCGTTTTTACGAAACACAGATAGCACAACTTCTGATAGACTATCGCTTGGAAACAAATAACAAGGCAGAAAGGCTCTTCTACCTATAATTATGGAAGTATTCAGTCCAATGGACGCGGGTGCCTTAGAGAATAGAAGTACCTTGCGGCACGCACATGGTCAAGGGTTCGATTTGTGCCTAATGTGTACTTAGCCTTCCATCTCTACGCGTTTGACAAAGTGAAACCAATTTTGTGCGAGAGGATGGTAACACTAACTTGGTACATCGTTAGCCTTGGTGTTATGGAGAGGCTACGTTTCTTTCTTAATCGTTCTATAAAATGTTAGAGCAGCGTTTTGGTCTGTAAAGGGATGCTATTCAGCCTTAGTTTATGGCTGAAAAAGAAGAATTTGAGTGATTGTTCACAGTATGTTTTGCTTTTGCAGTACCCTTTTGCTATCAGGAGGATTTTTAAAATAGGAAGGTTTGTATTGCCAACCAAAATTGGAATGTTTGTTAGCTTACTCTCTTAGGAATTCGTACACTTCTCCATATTGGCCTGGTGCTGGACACGGATAGTACGGAGTTCGAATCGAGAATCACCGAGAATCCGGCAATTTTCAAGCAGTCCAACGTCATATGGCAAGACAGCTGGGGAGGGACAAGCCTTCTACAGGTTGAGTTCTAACAAGTGAAACGTTTGCGAAAGATTTCTAATCAAGCATATGGGCTTACGTACTCCTATTAGACTTCGATTTCCAGTGCGGGTTCACCGCTCGGCTCATTCAAGATAAGAAAAATTTTGGCCTTGATTACGAATAATCACAAGTAATAGAAAACGGTGCCGTCTTTGGAAAAACTCATAGCTAGGACGACGAGAATCGCTATCAGATTTGCCAAAGCCCGCTAGCATTTTGTAGTGACGACGTCTTCGTTAAGTGCTTTCGTTTGCTACCGTTTTACCCATGACATGAAGTCGTGAACATTCACATCTCGTTGTGATTGGCACCTTGTCTACCAACCTGAGTAATGGCAAGAACAGAATCAATGCTGTTTTCACTAATGCTTTCTTCTCACTTTTCAATGCACTACGCTGAGTTACTTGGTATCGACAATTCGGGGAAGCCTCCATTTGACCTTACTGCATAAGCCAGCTGCTCAATGGATTTTTACTACCGAAACTACTGATTTTTTAGCAGTCTATCAGCAACTGTCTGAATGATCATTCGATAGTTCAATTCTTTCTCACCGCGCAAGTTCGCTCGACTAGAGTTTGTGAACGGTCTTTCAACAAAATTTTGGCAGTTATCCGATAGTATAAACTTCGCTGATTTGAGGTCAACTTTGGTTTATGAAAGATGTAATGTAGAACAGTGGAAAAGGAAGAAGATTACATTTTGCACTCTTGAACTTAAGCTTCGGCTTAGGGGTTGTGAAGGGTTTATTCGGCAATATAAAATTAAAATAGACGTCTAGGCCCATAGAACGAAAGAACAAGGTTTTTATACATTGCTAATGTGGAAACCTGAAAATTTTTACAGAACGGAAGAAATTTTTTTCGAACAAATATCAAAATTCGCGCCCTTTTAGGGCGGCTTCGAGACCGCTGCGTTCTTCGAAGAGGTGATTATACGCGCCGATTGTGAAACTCAATTTTATTTTCACTCCTTCAAAGCACTAAGAAGGTTTTTCCAGAAACCAAGTGCTGTTTCAAAAATTGCGAGGCTACTGAATGACTACCAAAAGATTATTAGAAAAAAGAGAGAAAGATCTTGTCCCGAAAGGTTAAAGAGATGGGTTGAGACAAGGGACTTAAAAATTACAGTATTTTAACTGCTTTTTTCGCAGTGTTATTATGTTCTTATATAACTAAGATGTTTTTGTTCACCACTCAATTCTCTTAGTTATACAAGGGACTTATCCAAATTTTTTACCCAACCCGTCTTCACATCAGCTCACGAACCCCAGCACTCACATCAGATTTTTCCTCTTGTCTATCATCCTTGAAGGTGTTCAAAGTTTATCGCATGAATTTGGCCGCATCTCTGTGAATGTCGTCTTGTAAATGAATATCTTTGAATGTTAATCGAGTTGTTCCTTCTGTAATTCGGCATTTGCCAAGCTAAGGTAATTTCCTTTGGACGGTACTTAGTGAGCCTGTTTCTAATTTCCCGACATCGAAAGGATGAAAGGCTTTGTGAGCTTGATGTAGGATCGAAACACCCATATACTCATAAAGTAAGCTGTTGGAGTTGAACCAGCTACTCAACAATGAACAATAAGGTGTATTGTTGTATATCGTCAAGATACTACACGATATAATTAGAACAAACTCAAGCGATTCATAGAATATTCGTTAACAGAATTCGTGTAGTGTAGAAGGATGGTCAAAACGAGCATACTGGGAAGTCAAAGGTTTAATCGGAAAATCTGGAATGAGGAACGTATTCAATATAGTATCGAGTCAAGCTCTTACATCGATGATGCGATCTCTATAGCCAATTGAATTTAGAACTCAAATTGACCGTTTGAAAGATGTAGGTGATTAAATATTGAGTGCACATAAGGTGCTACGCATGTCAGGAGAGATGATGGATAGCCAGAAGCATCCAAGTGGGCTCTTAAGAAACTGATGCGTCGTCTAAAATAACCGCATCGCTTGTTTGTGGCTTACAACGCAAAAGATTTGTGAATTATTGGATAGTGTTCGCAGATCATCATCATGATCAACAATCATGAAGAATATATAGAACATAGACAGACCGTCGACGGTTGGCTGTTGACAAGTAACGCCTTGTAGCGTAAAAAGAGTGCTGTGAAAAACGAGCGTCGGTGCTGAAACGGTTAGCATGTTAGCATACGCTCCCGGAAAGAGTGAGATCTGGGTTCGAATCCCGGCTGACGCAAACGTTTTTCACAGCACTCCACATTATTGGGTATATCACTAGACCATACCACCGCAAGTGGCGGTCAGATAAAAAGAATTCTGAAAGAATAGATAGGAGTAGGTGGTGAGGAAGCTAGGTCTTATGCGAGCGTCTATCCATGTTCTAAATGTAAAGATATTTTTGATATATTATTATATATATTTCTGATATTTCTGATATATTATTATTATATTCTGACTGATATATTTCAATGAGTTTCTGCAGCAGCTATACAAAATGTACTTCAGTTTGTTATAAATCTACTCAAAATAGTAATTCAATTCTGAAACTTTCTTTGCAAAGCTGAAGTATTAAAAGCAAAGCGATCGCATTTTTATTCGCAGTGATAATACACTAGCTCTATTGGAACTTTTTAAAAGTGAAAAATGAAGTCACTCAAAAAGGTTAAAAGATTGAAAGTAGCATCAGAACACTGCGAAAAAAAGCGATTAAAAATACTAGAATTTCGGAGTAAAAACATTTAACAGTGGCTGTCAGCTCAACTGGGTTTACAAAGCGAAATGGCATACCCGACCAAACTTGTTAGAGGTTGGTGGCTGACAGCTAAGACATAAAGATCTTGAAGAATGAGTGGTGTCGCAAATATGCTTTGTGGTGTAGTGGTAATAGCATGCGTCCCTCGTATGGATGAAAAGCGGGTTGGATTCCTGCCTGGGGCCATGTTTCCGCTCACCAATCAATTCTCTGAGGTATGTATATAACATCATGACACAGCGAAAAAAGCAGTAAAAATACGAGAATTTTGCAGTATTACTCATAAGATCCTGAGTGAGGTGCGATTGGAAATTTGCTGCTGATAACTTTTGAAAAGTTAGGAATCTATGATTCAGATGCCTTCACTCATTTTACAAAAGAAAGGAATGGACGTTGCGGAGAGCACCACCCAGGCTTTCAGGTGACGAATATTCTTTTTCAACACTCTAACAGACCTCAAAGGCTCAAAAACACATTGTCAGCTTATATTGTACTTGAGCAAAGTCTCAAAATACGATCGCAGTGTTTGCTACATATGCTCACGTAACAGCCATAAGCCGTGGAATAGATAATTTAATCACTCTGAAAAAACGCTACGGTGATTGTTCCACTGTACGTCGAGTTTATAAAGTTTGTTGTTGATTCCTCTATATAGGAGTAGGTCCATCAGAAATTGACTGAACGAAAAGGCACCGTGCAACTAAAGAGGCTGGAAGGCCTACGTGTCTTGCGCTGGAGTACCCATAACGTATATGAAAGACTCAAAGTGCATTGTCAGATTATTTTTTTACTCAACTTTATACTCTGAAAGAACGATATGGTGATCTTTCTACCGTACGTTTAGTGTAGAAAGCTCAGCGTCGACTCCTCTATATGGAGGGTATGTCCTCAAAGAACTGAGTGAACTGAAGGACACTGTGCTGATGATGAGGCTGAAAGGCCCAAACAAGTGTCTAGCACTTTGTAAGTGCCATAACAGACCCCATGAAAGGCTTAGAATATGCTGTCAGGACGTGATAGTCTTAAGCGAGGTCTCAAAATAGTCAGCTGAAAAGTATTGTTACATATTCTTTTATTTTTTGGGTCATATATTTAACCTCTTTACCGTGAGGTTTTTCCCATGGTTGATTATCTCCTCTAATGCATAACCTTTCGTCAGAATGGTTCTAATTTCCATGAGATTTCTACACGACGTCATCTCTTGTTGATCAGATTCAACCGCTGTCGTCTCACCATTACTCTGTAGTGATCACGATTCATTGCAAATTTTAACCTTGAGACATCATTATTTATTTGTTTGCGTACTCTTTTTTCATGCATTTTTCTCCCTTTTGTCTAGTTTTCCTTGTATGATTTTGCAGTCACCTTGAAGCGATTCTTCCTCCTACAGTTCAATCGCCGTACAAATTCCAACGTTGTATTGAAAATTATGCATCGATCTGCGAGAAAAAGAAATCGGTGCTTGTCGGACGATTGGAACGGCTCAAAGTAAGAATAATGGTATTATTGTAATACCAGCTCTCAGTTTACATGTTGTAGTGAGTTTTGTCTAAGGAAACCTACTTTTCACCTATCAAATAGTCTTGTGACACAAGTTGCCCCGTTTCCATGTGCCTCGCAGTCATACCTTGTCTACAGCGCAGATGAAATACCACGCTGATTGTTGCTGGTGTGGGAAGTACTGAGCTCCGTTGAGCACTTTAGAAAGTACGCTTTTTACTTCGATGCTAAACTCATGCGGCGAAAAGCTAAAACGTAGAATAAATATGTTGGTTTTGGTGAAATTACAAATAATGTGCTATTTCGCAGTTTTCACGTAGCATCCGCAAGGTTTCTTTGGCAAAATCTAAAATCCGTGAAAGTATTAGTAGGGTCATTCGTTGTCTTTCCTTTTCAAGCCAAACACGAGATTTTTACAATACAGATTTTCATTCAAGTGCTGTTTTCGGTGCTTGCGACTTCTTGGAAATGTGTGAAAATCAGGTTGCCCCTAACCCTGCAGCCAAACACCTCCAATATTTTGAGAGAAAAAGTCACCAAATCCATAAATCAGTCAAATCAAGCATAAAACAACCTCTTACATATTGCTTATTATAAGTCCTCCACTGAGTTCGGGTGGAAACCAAGCGGGCAGAAATCACAGGAAGTGCTATTGCACCTCTCACATCAACATAATAGAAAGAAAGACTTAGTAAAAACGGTGAGTATGTGGAATATTGTTTTGTACATGATGCGACTGAAACCTAGGTTTGATGATTTTTTTTCTTAGATAAAGTGATGAAAGTGATTGGCTGATTGGTTTGTGGATAACCCGATATTCCCAGGTCCTGAAGAAGGGGAAACAGGCAAATTGTCAGCTGACTGAAAAAATTGTGTCATCAAAGTCGTGTTTAGCTCAGAAAGAAAAACAAGGAATCATTGAGAAACCGAGGTCAATAGGTAGTCCACTTTCTTTGAACACACACACACATCAAATAGAGTAGGTTGAATTAAGCATTCGCTAAAAAGTTGGAGAAACGTAGTTTGAAGATAGATAAAGTTCTCAGAAAATGGCTGTAAAGCATTTATTTATGCACTTACACCCGAACAAAGACAAAACTAATATATATATATATATATATATAAGTATATATATATTGTACAACAAATATATAATATGATATGAACTAATAAAAACTAATATAATAAACTTCGCTTCAAGCCGGATTGATACATTCACTTTCCACCGCTGCATTTTGAACCCAACAGCCATTCGTGCATCATCAACAACCTTATTTGCTCGCCTGTTAACTCCACCTTGAAATAAGTAGATGAATCATATACCGATAACACGGGAGAAGACGGACTTTCAAATGAGCCCAAAAACACAAAAATGGCCGAAACCTAAAAAAGTTACAAGCATCTTCTCAGAATCTTTTTTACAGCCTATTATTAACATGTCAAGTGCGGACTGCTATTAATTTGTTGATCAGTTACACCTTATCCTTCTTTTTTGTTTTTTCGATGCCACTGTATGAATTATATATGGCTCGTATTAGCTCACATGTTAACTCTCCTCGCTCATGAGCAAATTACAAGACATAAAATCGAATGAACATATCATGTCACCCACAATATTTCACTTGCTAATCTGATTCTTGGAGTCCGCTGGGGACTGATGATAGTCAAGTTGAAGTTTTAAAATTTATATCAACTAAAGACGGATTTTGAAGAATTACTGGAAAAAGGGACAGATTTGGTCTGCAGGCTGGCGTATCGAAATTGACTGAAGCTCGTGAGCAGGTGGCTGCTATGCAGAAGGCAGCAGCCAAGAAGAGTAAACTGTTGGCTGAAAAACAAGCAGATGCCGACGAAGCGCTCAAGGACATCAGCAAAAGCATGACGGTCAGTTCAAAGCGCTTCTCATTTAACACAAAGTAAGTTTTGGGTCGAAAACTAAGTTCTGTCGCGTTTAAAATCCCTGCAAAACCTTTTTTGAACATTAACAAGAAAAGTTTGCTAAGCAGAGTATGCACTATTGAAATTAATAATGTTCTGCCAAACTTGTGGTAATTTTCCAATGCCTTGGCAATAGATATCTGGCGTTTTTGAAGCAAAAATACGCAGGGAAACGCTTTATCGCATTATCGATTTTGATCAAGCGGTTTCCTTCCAAGGAGTGTTGCAGGGACCTGAACAGATGATAATCACTTGCAGGCATGTGGGCTATAAGGTGAATGAATTGAACGATCCCATTCTAACTCTTCAACCTTTTGCGATGTCAGACAAGCAATATTTGGGCGAGTGTTGTCTTGCTGCAAATTGATGCCGCTTTGATAAAACTGCCGCAGGCGATTTTGACGAAGATTTGCCTGTACACTGTCTTTTTTTGAACCATTGTTGTGGAGTTCATAGCTCGATCGTCTTGTGGTTAAGTGCTTCAGTTAAGATTCTTGTCGCTTCGGTGGCAGAATGATCTCACCGGAACGTAAAACATTTAAGACTATCAAGTTTTGAAGTATTCATTCCTAAGTAGAAGAAATTTTCATACAGTGGCAAGAAATAATGTGGTTTACATTTAAAGTCTCGATCAAGAGTTTTTGAATGACATAGAGCACGATTAAAAAGACATGGATTAAGTTTATTGTAAATATCTAAAATAACAAAAAATACGACAAAACGTAGTTGCCAAAATAATAGCGGCATGCCTATCATTAATTTCCATGGAACAATAGGATAAAGTCTCTTATAAAGCGGTTCACAACTCATAACGGCCCCTAGCTATTGAAAAGTCATCTTCTATTCTTCCTATGTCTCCAACTAAGTTTCCGAACGTGATCCAAAAATTGAAAACTTTGTTGTTCCAAGTAATCGAAAGTATGGGATAACGTTAATTGAAGAATTCTCCGTTTGCCTGGATGCATTTCTGCCAACGCTTCGGCAACAACTCATTTCCGCGCTCATAAAACTCATTATTTTTCAATGCAAATTAACCAGTCAATTCTCGACGCAAATGATTGATGTCTTAAAATGCGTCTTCTTGTCCAATCAGTGCTATAACAATCTGAATAGGTGGAAATTGGGCGGAGACAGATCTGACGAATACAGTGGATGATCCAAGTGCTCCCAGCCCAAATCGATCATCTTCTTCCTTGTTTCCTTGGCAATGTGTGGCTTTGCATTGTCTTGAAGCAAAATGACTTGGCAACGGAGGTGGAGTGGAATTGCTTGATTGCAACGGTCCGGATGCTGACAACACCGCTCAGCGTTGCAGGTTCTGACCGGCTTGCAACAAGTCTCAATGAATCGGCGTACTTCGGTCCCAGAAAATGCTCAACATTCCTTTTGGCGCAAATCGATTTGGTCTCGGCGTTGATGTTCCTTGTTGACCTAGTGACAACCACTCATTTGGACGATGTTGGTACTTGAAGAAGATCCACTTCTCATCAGTGGTGACAATTCTGTTCAAAACGAAGAGCGGCGGTGACGACGAAGATAAGCTTGCACCATTTGCTTTCTTTTGTTCTTTTGAGCTTGGGGGAAATCGTGCGGAATCCAGTTGCCCCTGTGCCATTTCTTGCCTGCATCTTTCAAAATCTTCCGGATCTGCTCATCTGAACATTGGAAGTCACGGCTCCATTAATAGACAAGTACGTGCAAAAATATACCAAACGATGCGCAACAAAATCTGCACAAAATGGGTAAAAGAGAATTTTTTGTGGTAAGGTCTTTATTTTCGTTTTAAATCAAGTTCGGAAACTTAGTTGGAGACCTTATAAAAAACTTGAAAGATTACAGCCCACGAAAAACTGCTCGTTTCACTGGGTCAGCAGCGCTTGATTTTTCACATTTAAAGACGTTATAAGCCGTGTAACTACACTATAAATGTTACACTATAGATGCTTCAGTGACTAGCCACCTTGACTCGATTTATGTCACTATGCTTGTTCCCTTACTTTATTAGTATTTTTTCATATTTATGTAAATTTCTACGTGATATTATGATGTCATGAGCGCGGTGTGACGCAATCGTTAGAGGTGCTCTGCGTCACACGGGGTCAATGTTTTGATCTCGCGCTCATGGCTCACCAAGCCATCCATCCCTCCGGGGTCGGTAAATTGGTACCAAACTGGTCCCAGACTTGTCTGGTAGGATAAGCAGCACTGACTCGGTGCAGCGGTAGGCCACCGCGAGTCATTGTAAAGGCCAGATAATCATTCAATGGCCTCAACGAAGTCAAAAATTGAAGACGGATGCATGGCGCATCCCCCAGGAATCAACGCCGAGTGCTTTCTCCATTATTTTATCCTTTAATATGATAGGCAAAGTTGTGGGTGAAAATTTTATACTTAGGTTCAGAGAAGACTGAGAATGTAAATTGTCAGGTTCTCCAATGCATGTCATAAGAATAAACTGTACTAATGACCAAATATTATTCTCAGTTCACGTGAATTTCAGAATCATTCCAGGGTGCTGAGGATCAGAAGGCGTCCATGCAACAATTGCGTGCAGCCACTGAAGAGGAGAACATGAAAATCGCCGAGAAGAAGAAGAAAATCGAAGAACAACTGGAAGACGTCGAGCCATTGCTGAAGGTACGTAGCTCTCTCGATGATTAGATTCACTGGACCATAACACCGCAGCTTCTGTGATCCGAACAACTACGACGCTTTTTCGTTCGACAGTATCACTCAAACAAGTGGTTGCGCAGAGCCATCAAAGATATCTCATGCAGTTAATATAATCGTTGCGCGATGTTGCGCCACGAAGCCTCATCTCTTTAGGGTTGATAAGCTGATGCCCAACTTACTTGGAAAAGAAAAACACCACTTTGGCAGACACTTCTCAAGCATACAGCAATGATTTCGATTTTTGTCTTTTTTCCTCATTTTTCTGTCATTTAGGAAGCACGATCTGCTGTCGGATCGATCAAGTCGGAATCGCTATCAGAGATTCGAAGTCTACGGGCTCCACCAGAGGCAATCAGAGACATTTTACAAGCCGTACTGCTTTTTCATGGGAATCCTAGACACTTCATGGGAAGCAATGCGAAAGTGGGTTGTGGCATAATAAATAAAAGAACGCGTATTTAGATCATATTTTACTTAATATTTTATTATATTATGATATTTATAACAAATATTTTAGTTCACTCTCTAACTCACTTCGATTGTCAATATCACTATTGTTAAGGTTCCTTTCGAAAAGCAGTGTCAAAGACGAAATCATCAACTTTGACGCTCATCGCATCACTCGTGACGTTCACAAAAAGTCTCAGCGTTGGTACAAAGCAAGCAGGCTTCGTTCGATCCAAAAGTTCGACTGAAACAAATTGTTACAATTAGCGCTCCTCGTTGAGAGTATTCAATACATTTCAGAACGCAAAACGTGCATCAGTAGCGGCGGCTCCATTAGCCGCATGGGTCACCGCCAACCTACAGTACTCTCCGCGATTCTTGAGAAGATTTCGCCGCTTGAACAGGAGAAGAATGAGCTCATCGGTAAGTCGGTGCGGGGTCTTTTATGAAAGAAGTTGAGAAAGAGTCGAGCCCGAACAAAACTGAATTTTACTGTCTTTATGACTTGTAAGAAGATCCGCCCGAGTATCTCTCATGCTGGCCGAAATTCCTTGCATAGGGATGCTCTTACTTGACTTCACTTCGAATGACCTAATCTGGGGATGTGTGCCTTTAGAGTTTGGCACAGAATATTAACTGTCAAGGGAATAAACAACAAGATATCCAATTGGGCACTGTTGTTTTTTATACACTATCACTGTCTTATGTCGTATAAACATGGAAGACATTCAACTTTAGCAATCTCTTCGAAAGCCGAAAAACAAATCCAGAAACTCTCAAAAGGTTTGCTCACCGTGGACGAAAAAGTGACAGCATTGAAGGAGAAATTTGAAGGTCTTATGAAAGAAGCGACTCAAATTAAGATCGACTTGGAAAAAGAGCAGGTTCTACTAGATTTTACTCTGCTTGAGTGACTACAGTTCAATTATAAATATTTCAGGAAACAATAAGAGTGGCTGGTACGCTTGTGGATCGACTCGCAGGGGAATTCTCACGTTGGCAAATACAGATGGAATCATTGACACAAGAGATGGACAACGTATAATCTGATTAGATTCTATTTTCTTCTCAAATATATGTGCGCTAAACGAAGTAAATGCTGTCTACTCTCTGATAGCTGAACTACTAAATAGTTGACTACTTTGTGAGGGCTAAAAAAATTTGACCTCTTTAAAGTATGGAATTTTTTCAACCTGAGGGTGGTTATGGTAATCCTTTAGCGCAAATAGAAAGATCTGAACATTCTTCTCATTTTTTTCCACACTACATACTCAGTTGTCGGTTTCGTGTAGCGCAAAGGCCAAAGGTGTTCTGTAATAGACTCACTGCCGTTCGTTCGATCTCTTGGTGTCACCAAGGTTTACATTACTTCGGCGTCGGGAAATTGGTACACACAGTTTGTGAGGATGAGAACATTAATTTTATACATCGATAGACCTCATAAGTTGTTGTATATACGTGGGATAGCCATTCAGTCACCTCAACGATGCTACGATTTGAGTCAAATGCATGGCGTATTTCCACGACATGAGACTGATAAACACATAACGTTATACTTTTACCATATAATTAGACATGCATCTTCCTGTATGCCGAACAGCAAAGAAGAATCAATAGTTTTTTTTTTTTTGGGAACGGTTAGCAATGCTAAGGAGGAGGTCAGCGTTTCAATCAAGAAGGCCAGCTGAAACTACAGCAACTGCCACCATCCAACTGAAGTAGTCCTGGAGGCGCTCAAGTTTTCTTCCATTCACAGCGACAACAATACTAAGTCGAGTATTTCGAAACCTTTTACCACGATTCGGGTGAAAAAACCAGCCAAATACAAATCATATAATGATCACTTTGCTGCTCTGTAAACTTCCGAAAACCCAATATTTCTTATGCTTTTACTGTTTTTTTACAATGCTGTGATGTTTCGAATACCTAATGTGTAGGTGTAGTGGTAGCGCTGTCGGTAAAACGCGTGGGTCCAACTCCCGTCTGAAGTCGAATTTTTGCTGATCACTCGATTCTCTTCCGAAATCTATTGCCTTTTTTTGAGGTTGAGACTTGCTCTATAATTACGGGCTGCTTTCGTAACGTATCTCGGTGGATGTTCGGAGAGAATTCGTGCTGAAGTTCTAAAAACGTTCCAACAGAACAACAACTTGAATGATTTCAATCCTGTTGCATTTTGTGCTATGGAGACAGAGCAGGTGATCACGCTTATGTTCATCTAAGATCAAATTATCTGACTTATTTTGGTGAAGTAAATTGATTGACTTTTTTCTCTATTATTTTTGTACACCACAAAAAAGTGTTTGTGCTGCCTAGTTACTGTGCAGTGTAGGTCACCTCGACACTGAAAGGGTTATCTGCACTTATCAGGAGGTTTGCACCTTCCAGTCCATCTTTATTGAAAACCTAAGAGGGCGCTTGTCCGATTATTCCCAACTCAAACCTCAAATTTTCGAAAATAGCGTTTGAAAGTTATCCAAATACGCTATATAATCTGATATTATAGTTAAATTGGAAGAATCATGGTTTTGCCGGCTGATTCATTATCAATAGAGAACACGGTAATCATGTTCAATGGTTCACAAACGCCACTCATCATCGACCCAACTGGACGAGTCGCCTCGTTCTTGCATTCCTTCATCCAGAAATCTGAGCTGCTTCGCGCAACTCAAGGTGATCTCTTCACTCAGGTTTGTTTTCTATGCCTTGACCAATTTCTTTCCCTTGGCACTGTAAATATGCAGATAATCATTGGTAACTTCAGTAATTAAAGGTACTAACTACAGTACACTTCCATTTTGTCACGATTATATTGTGTCAATGGAAAACTTATTTTTATAAGAAAAAGTCATTTGGACACTCTTCGTTGAGCGACCAATTTTGGTAACCTCAATGGGACTCGATAACGATACATGATAGGTAGTAAAAATACGATTATGAACTTTTGTAGTGACCGGACTCCGAAAGTGGTAAGCCGTTGCACCAGAATGTAGTGACCGGACTCCCAAAGTGGTAGGCCGATGCACCAGATGTAGCAGCGGGGGTTGGTCCTCCGCTGCTATTTGAGTTGAATGTGTTGGTCGATTTGCCACTGAAGGCTGTTGCGACTGACGTGAATGAAGATACTAGATTTATTACAGATAATATCAAGACGATTAAAGACAACCCAAGACAACCTGAAATATATACACGTATATACGATAGTAACATAACAAGAGTACGACAGCAATAACGGCATAAAACCATGACTTCAATAATATTGTGATGGATGAGATGGATGAGGTGGGTGGAGTGGATGAGTTGGATGAGATGTCTGCGGGGCCGGACTAGGCGGTGGACCTCGGGAAGCAGTTATGCTTGCCCCGAGCAGACCAGTACACCGAGGATGGGGCCAGTGGGTGATTAAATATATTAGAGAACTGTGGGTCTGTATGCAAGGGGCTGGACCCATCCCCGGTGGCGGGCCAAACAGAACCCTAAAGGCTTGGTCCACCGCCGTAGCTTCCAGCCCGCTCACAGAGTATAAACGGGGTCGACGGACTATGTCGGGCCACATACACAATAACTAGGGCAGAGTCAGAAGACTAGAGTCGTGCAGAGGCGGAGAACCAGAGTGGACAAGGGCGGCGGAGGAAGGCAAGAGGACACGACCGATCACGACACCAGCACAAGACGAGACTGACCGCCAGAAGTGGGCGGCCCTGATCGCCGCTCCGCAGCAGCGGGCGGCGCGACCATTGGCTGGGTCCCGCAGCGATGTTCCTGCCATGGTATTGTCCGCGATCGCTCTCAATTGCACAGAGAAGTAGCGACCGTTCCGTGGAACGGTTGCTACACTCCGGCCGGCCAAGGGTGCCCCCGGCCGCGAGCGATCGATAAGTGGAGCGAAATCCGCCTAAACGAAGAGCTAAGAAATGAACGAGGGAAACAAGAAGGAAAAACCCCTGCATCCTTCCGTTCCCATTGAAGGCGATCGCCGCTGGACGCGTGGACGTACCCAGCAGCGTTGAGGCTTCTTGTAAAGAAAGGACGAAAAAAAAAGAGAGAAATTGATCTGCAAATAAAGTATTTGTATATGTGGACAAGTGATTTGATTCCGCCAATAACTGCCATTTGATGTGGACCCGCCCAAGTTGAGGTTGTCTTTGGTGCAAAAGGTTCAAAATTGTAGGTGATTTTTTGCGCGAAACGATTTTTGTCTAGTTCGTCTGTCTCTTTATTACGTTTGTGGTGGTTCCTCTGTGGTAGGTGATAAAGGAGGCTCAAAAAATTTTGTACAAGTGCGATCTGCTGAAGAATTCCAGAAGAAAGGAGCAAAGGGTCTTGAAAATAACGCTGAGCGAAATGCGGTGAACGAGAAAAATCGAAAAGAAAGGCGAGAGGAAACAAGACAAGGGAAATGTCCTGCTGAGGGAGAGGGGTCTAATCCCTTGTATCCCCAGCTGTGATTGTTGCTGCCCTAGGCGGTATGCGAAGAGCGCAGCTGCCTGCTTCTGCTGCACTGGTCTGCCGTTAAGCAGCCTCACGCTTACGGATTGCTTGTCGCTGCGATTGTGTAGTTATGACCGTTTGGGGATGACCCTTTTGACCAGAAAAAGACAAGCATGATGTCATGCAGTTGTCTTTGTTAGCGACTTTGATAGATTTTTACGTGGGGAAAACCATTTGGTTATGACCGATTTGTTCCAAGCAAGACGCGCGTGTCGCCTCGCAACTGTCATGGGGTATAATTTGGTGGACTCTTGAACACTAGACGCCTCTTTGACTAGGTCTTTAGATTTAGTCGAAGGGGTGGACTTTTGATGGTGTGGATTATCCTCTGTGTCCGTTAGCTGAACACAGGGAAAGTCTTCGACTAGGTCTTGAGATATAGTCGAGGAGTTGGAGCTTTGGGAAGATGAATTTCGATCTGTGTTCGTCTCCTTGAGGGCTGTGGTACTGCTAATACCCACGGCAGATGACCCCCAATCGCGCGTGGAAAGTGATGCACTGGAGACGCGCTGGGAACGTTCAACACATTTTCCAAGGCACTTGATTTGCCTTTCCAGTACGAAGATGTAATCCATTGAGTCGGTGACAACATCCCCCGCCAGATTTATCAAATCGTCATATTCCTGCAGAAGGTTGTCTGAATCTAGTTGCGACTGGTCCAATCTGTCGCTAAAAATTTTCAGCTCCAGTCGGACTCTTTCTGCCGCTTTTTCGATTGTGTTTAACTTGACTTCGAGGTCTAGAACGGTTTGTGGGGTCGAGTTTGTATCCCCTTCCGGTGTAGAGACCTTTCGTCCCTTTGATTGGTCGAGCCCAAATTCTGAGACTATCTTCTTAAACCTATTAATGGATTGGGTTAATAGCCCCTTTTGAATGGATATGGCTACTCGATTGGCCATAATTTGATCTGATCTGTCGTAAGCGATAAGGTTACAATTGAAACCGAAATCGAAAAAATAAGAAATCGGAGAACCTGAAGTGGGAAGACCAGAGAAAGTGAAAAAAAGAAGTTTTTATCCCACGACCTGGGGTCGCAGGAAAGTTGAATACTTTCTAACCTGAAACCGGACGAAAGAAAGGAATTCATAAGGAAAACTACCCACCTGAATCCTTTCCGCGCTTGATTTGGCGACCGGACTCCGAAAGTGGTAGGCCGATGCACCAGAATGTAGTGACCGGACTCCGAAAGTTTTAGGCCGATGCACCAGATGTAGCAGCGGGGGTTGGTCCTCCGCTGCTATTTGAGTTGAATGTGTTGGTCGATTTGCCACTGAAGGCTGTTGCGACCGACGTGAATGAAGATACTAGATTTATTACAGATAATATCAAGACGATTAAAGACAACCCAAGACAACCTGAAATATATACACGTATATACAATAGTAACATAACAAGAGTAGGACAGCAATAACGGCATATAACCATGACTTCAATAATGTTGTGATGGATGAGATGGATGAGGTGGGTGGAGTGGATGAGTTGGATGAGATGTCTGCGGGGCCGGACTAGGCGGTGGACCTCGGGAAGCAGTTATGCTTGCCCCGAGCAGACCAGTACACCGAGGATGGGGCCAGTGGGTGATTAAATATATTAGAGAATTGTGGGTCTGTATGCAAGGGGCTGGACCCATCCCAGGTGGCGGGCCAAACAGAACCCTAAAGGCTTGGTCCACCGCCGTAGCTCCCAGCTCCGCTCACAGAGTATAAACGGGGTCGACGGACTATGTCGGGCCACATACACAATAACTAGGGCAGAGTCAGAAGACTAGAGTCGTGCAGAGGCGGAGAACCAGAGTGGACAAGGGCGGCGGAGGAAGGCAAGAGGACACAACCGATCACGACACCAGCACAAGACGAGACTGACTGCCAGAAGTGGGCGGCCCTGATCGCCGCTCCGCAGCAGCGGGCGGCGCGACCATTGGCTGGGTCTCGCAGCGATGTTCCTGCCATGGTATTGTCCGCGATCGCTCTCAATTGCACAGAGAAGTAGCGACCGTTCTGTGGAACGGTTGCTAACTTTTGTCCAATGTCAAGACTCCTGGTCCCTTCAATTTTTCAAGTATTTTTCAATTTTTTTCCAAATAAGAAATGTTTGAGCACCCTTAGGCTTTGGCTTAGAAAATTCCAGAAAGTACTATCGCTCTTAATCAACTGCGAAATATCCAAAGTGATTGAGTTGATTCAGAAATGGACTCAAGAGATTCAAGCTTTTTTGTGTCTTATATTTTTCATTTTGCTTACTTCCGCTTTTAGACTCATTTATAAAACAGAATTTTTTGCTTGAAATTCTGAGTTTAATTGGGCATCTTGATAGATCGAATTTGGGATTCGCTTTGGCAAAGCGGTCATCGTCGACGACGTCGCTGAGGTCGATGCGGCTCTCGTACCCATATTCAGGAGAGAGTTATCATCTCAAGGACCTCGTCAGGTACAGTAGTTTTTACATCAACAATCACTTTCCACCAATTCGACTTCTCTTTCAACTTGGTGCTTAGACTGTATTTTCTGCCTATAAAAGTTATGAAGGGGTGGGCTAATTCATTTGGGAAATTCCTAGTTAGCTTTCCTACGAATGGACCAATCACAGTGTCGACTTGGTCAGCTTAGTTCATAAAACTGAAGCAATGAACATCTGCATCAGAACGCACCGATCACTAAGCCACGTGCATTGCAAATGCAGCGATCCTGAAATATCATAGTGTGAATAAATATCCAAGTATTCAGAAGATAAGACCACATGTTTGTGCAAGAGGTTGGTACGGATAGAAACAGACATACACCATCTAGATCTAAGGCTGCCTTAAGACGGCTGTCAATCCATGGTCCATTCAAAAGTGACGACGTGCTGGCCAAATATCATGGTACAAAACTACTTGATTTCAGATTCCGATAACTGTATGAGCATGATTGTAGAGGGTGAGCAATGTAATCATTGATGAAGAAGCTGAAAATATAAATAACCAAAGGATTATATACTATCGACTTTGATGGGATAGAAGATTAGGGGCGGTAATCACGGCATAGATAAAATAATGTGATGAAGTTTACTAAGGATTTGAACAGCACCACTTACTATTGCTATAAAAGCAATTTCATGGTCAAATTATATATTATCAAGACAATAAAACGAGATTTAGACAGGACGAAGTTTATGGAATTACCTAATTGCTTATTTAACGAGCTGAAAATCACCTACTGGAAATTTGAATATACTCACATGATAATCGCTCAATATGTCTGGATATGTACTGGTTTAGTTCAGTTTTCTGCGAGTCTTCTGAAGTAGTTTTGTGAGAGTTTTCTTAGGAGAACAGTCCGTAAGCAAGTGAACTAGGTTACGGTAAACCGAACCGAGAGCAGAGAAATTTTGAGTACCGTAAAGCAAATCATGAAACCACACTGTAAGGCGCAATCCAGATGCAAGACTTGGTCACGGACGTTAATATGAAAAGCCAATGTTGGGAGCGCAGCTGTAAAAGATACTCTGTTACGAGTTTATCTCTTTTAAATAGCATTTATAATTTTCATTATTGTATTTAAGACAACCAGTCGTCGCAGGTTACTGTGCGAATCCCTGCAGTTCTTGCATTTAACTCGTCTTCTCGCACACTTCGCTCATGGAGGTCTTAGAATAATTTGCGAATTGCTCTGGCTGCTGCTTGATAAGTTGTTCTTCATAAATGTCGTAGAATGCTAGTCGAGACGATTCTCGTCTCAGTCTCAGACGTAGCCGAACTAAGGCGTGCGTTGATTGGTTGCAATAGAGTCTTATTCTAAGGTATCGGACTAATGCTTCGCTCATCACCTTGCTTCTTGATACACTGCACCACCAACCACTGCGCTTTCCGGCCCTAATCGCACTAACAGTTTTAATCTCAATTGCAGGGTTTCATAAAGATTATGTAGTTGGAGAGTGTCTGGTTTCACTAAACGATACTGGCTGGTTCAGGTGATTTCGTTTGCTGACAAACAAATCGATTATCATCCCGACTTCAAGTTATTTCTTTGCACAAAAAACCCTCACGTCGTCATACCAAGTAGCATTCAAAACGTGCTGTCCGAAGTGAATTTCACCACAACAAAAAGCGGATTAACGTCTCAGGTCAGTATTTGTACAAAGCTAATTCCATTCATGTCAAGCAGAACCAACGTCACAGTTACCACAGTCTTCCATGAGTGGTATTTTTCACAGACGAAAAAAACAGCTCTTTTTCTTGAGCTGTTAATTTGATTTCAAAGCCGACACTATCGTACATATATTTCTAAAGTGAATTTCTTCGTAAGTGTAAGAAATCTCCTTTCAGTGATCAATCTTAAGCCGGTTAACGAATTCTACCCTTTGCCATGACGCGTAGTTTTCGGATGTGAGAAACCTACTAGTAGACGAACATCATCTAATATGAGAAAAGCTAAGAATATTTGAAGAGCAGTGAGAAAAATCTATATCGTGACTACAAGCTTACAAGTTCTTCCTGTTCTTCTTCCTTGCTATAGCAATTTTATTGTAGCGGACCCTGAAATAAGTTTAGAACGAACATATCGATGAAAGATTTCCTATCTATCAAAAATCATGGGCAACTTTGAAGAACTTTAGACAAGTTAGGAATAAGTGGGGGAGGAGGGCTTTCTGCTGCTTTCACAACTATAATTTCTCTCTCCGATAGTTGAAGCGAATAAACGACGAGCCTCCTGAGCAAGAGGTGAAAGTTACGAACGCTTAGAAATGAATGTTTCTACAGCATAGGAAGAAATTTTGGTTAATAGTAACAAAGATTTGATTGAGAAAAATGAATCTTTTCCAGCTCCTTGGTCTTGCGATTCAAATCGAACGACCCGAACTCGAAGAAAAATCAAGCTTACTGGCTCGAGATACCGAGACCAAAAAAATGGAGTTAGAAAATCTGGAACAGCTACTACTTCAGGTTTTCTCGTCTTTTTATCATTCTTCAAAATTACTTCAATTGATAATAGCTTAACACGTTGATATTTATACGAAGGTCTGTTATGTTTTAACATGATTCAACAGTTTTTTGATGCAGTAGTGATGGAAAAATTTTCCGAAAACTTACGTTTGCGCTTGTTCCTCTACAGAAGAGGTCGTTTTAAACTTGAAGAAAACCGGTTTCTCAGCATTAAAAAGACGTCGTATATGTGCAGAAATCTTCTCTATGAAGTCGGGAACACTATTTACTTCTTTGTCGTACTGCGGCGACCACAAGGAAAGCTATTAATTCTGACAACAATGAGACGTTCCACGCAAGGTTGGCCTAGAAAGCGAAGCACCAAAGCATTTTCGAAATTTGAATATTTATCTAAAGAATATCACGGTGTCTTTCACTGTGAAATTATTAAGGAAAGGTCTTGCACCTTGGCCAAATTAACGCTCCAACAGGTACTGATCAGTGAAAAGGTGGTGATTTTGTTGGCCATTTTTCACACGATCAACCTAGAAAAACTGAGATAATTGAGATACGAAGCTCTATCGCATTCAGCGCCATCTATCACCAACCCTCTCACAACTTGTATGTAACTTCTTCAAACTATCATGGGCCAATTGTGAAGAAAATCTCTAACAGTATATAGCTGCAAAAATTCCGTTCAGCAGTTTGATCTGCTGTAGGAGGTTATTAAGTTTTAAAGCTGTGGAACGAGGACAAGAATGGACAAATTAGATGTGCACCAGAAAGTAAATTAATTAAAATGACAGCATCAGTCTTAACAACAATACTAGATTTTGGAGGAAGCCACTTATCTGTCCAGCCAATTAGCAGTCTGGTGTTTGAGCCAGAGTTGGTCGGAGTGGTTAGGGTAAACCAACTTCATTGGAAAATGACATGGTTCATGATATGACATGACATGGATGAAAAAATATCATAACTTATAATAACATTTCCACAGTTCACCTCATTCACAGTTCTCGAAACGGTCATCATTAATTGGTTAGTCAGATGAAGAAGCAGTCGCGTTAGGAAGAAATTCTCACAGAGCCATGCTTTCTCGACCGGGTTATATTATATGCAGAAGTACATGTAAATAAAATGACGCTTCTGATATTCAATGTTAAATTGTCAACATCGGCGCTGAAGCCTACCAAGATGAGAATTTCAAGGAATACGTTATAAATAGAAGCATGATATCGGGTCTTCTTATAAGTTTTGGCACTAGAGCAATAAACACCAAATTTATTAATCAGAAGTAGTTGAAATTGCTTGACAACACTATTCAAATCGTCGGCCAACTCCTCGGTAGTCAAAGTCGGGTCCCTCTCAGTTGCCTCGATGACGGCTTCTCAACGAATTTCGTGGGGATGTTCGGAGCGCAGTAAATCCTTCAAGTTGGTATTGGGGGCAGAAAACTAATCAAGGAACCGAATCGCTGTTTGTCCACACACAAATTCCTGAGTTATTGCACGGGTGATGTTCTCGAAGACGGTCTGTGTGTCGCGGTTTAGTTCCTAATCGTAAGGCAGCAAATTGCGGTAGAGGCTTCGGCCATGATGCGGCAAATATAGACAAATTTGGTATCAAAGAAAGCTCGGAAAATTCTGCACAAAGCGGTATTGATTTGTAGCCTGAGAGAAAGCATAAATGTGTCCAGGCTAATGGCGCATACTTTGCATTATGTTATTGAGCAATTTTAATTACTTCTGTTTGATAAATCTAATGTTTATTGCTCTACCAAAGCTTATGAGAAGACCTGTCATAGCGACTATTACCTTGAGATCAAGAACACTCGATGCTACAGAATCTAAAAATAACAAAATCGCTTGGTTGGATCATTTGCGCAGTTATCCCACGCAACATAGCAGGAGATCGTCAGTAACTATTAGGGTCACCTTGTCAAATCTATGAATTCGGGCCTGTAGTGTTAAATATCAGGTAAAGCCATTTCTAATATTCCGAGTGAATGTGAATTTTTCAATCATATCATGGGGTTCATAGAAAATCCTATTCACTTTGTTTGATTCTGTGCAAACCTTGTATATTACGCATCCGTTTGTATCATATAAGCCATTGAAGCTCAGAAATTCTAGGATGGAAATGAAATTCTGGGTTAGAAATATAGTCTCGAACCTTCCATACTTTGAGCCTCCAATATCAAAATGAGTGATTTACAAACGTCATCGAAGATTAGATGACAAGTTCCAGATAAGTCACACTTGCAAAACTGTTTACTTGAAAACAGCGTACTTTTTCAGCAACTGGCATCGTCAGAAGAGAATCTATTGGGAAATACGGAGTTGCTCAACTCGCTGAACAAGTCGAAAGAAAATGCCGAGACCATCAGTCGCAGTATTATGGAAAGCGAAAAACTTCAAAAAGAGCTCATCGATGTACATTCTAAGTCTTTTTTTTTTCTTACTTCGAATACTCGCGACTTTCTATGAGGTATCATTCGTGTCTACCGAGCGCAGATTCAATCACTGTTTTATGGAGCAGTCAGGCTGTTAGACCCTCTCCGTGGACCATCTAGCGTTGTAATGCTTCTCAAAAAATGTGCGCTCAAAATTTTGGAGTGTTTAGTGCTTGAGCTCTATAGGACGCTGTCGACTTTGCCAATCCCATTACTTCTAGTATGTGTATAACTTAGTGTCAGTAAATCCTACAAAAATGGGTGTTGAATAACTTGGACAAATTGTCTTCATTAACTTTTCTTCCTGTTGGTCTTTCAATGGGTCCAACGAATTCGTTCAGAATATTCGTTGGCACATGGCACTGAATTACAAATTTGGTTCTGCTTGCCGAGTACCATGAATAAAATCATGTTTTCATTCTGAGCCCTCGGTAAGAAATCTAGCCACTGTGCCAATGATTTCTTTCCTCTGTTGTACGCTTACCATCGGTGAAGCGTAGCCTTTGACGGCTCTTGGTCAATGATTGTTGTTAACAGTCATTATGCTTATAGTGTACCTCATTATAGACCTCTTGATCTCTAGTGTCCTTGGAGTTTTACTTTCATTTACGTGATGGAAGATAATCTTGATATTGCCTTGTTGATTGCACAATTTTTCAAAAAAGTAATTACAGCAAGAAGAACTGAGAAGTCAATTTGAAAAAGAGGACAAATGTTTGATAAGGTGTCGCTCGGCACTACATAGCATTTTAGATATTGCGAGAGTAAGAATCAATAGGGCAGCACCTATATAAGCTAGATGAACGTGGGCTTTTGAACAGTTGAACAGATCGGGCTAGAAGTTACGAGCCGACTTCTTTACCCTCTTACTTTGATATTATCCACTTTTTGTGGCTCTTGGTAAGCGGTTGTTTTCATCACGTAGATGGTGATAGCCTTGTATTCGCCAAGCTTGTTCTTTCCAACCGATGAGCTTTTTGTGATTGCTTGGAATATCATGCCAAGAACCTTCAAACTTCAGGGTTTAAATTTGAGAGGCACTGAGGCTCTTCGACAACCATGTACTGAGGGAAACATTAACTGTGTCAACTCCTCTGTTTATCTCATATTTCTCAATAAAAAAGTTCTTTGTGGATATCACGAACGATCTTCATTGCACGATGTCTTTGTATCACCTAATCTGATGCCACTGTACTTGAGATTCGTAGTGCTTATCATTAGGACTAAAATGGAAATATCTTGAGCCCGCGTTGTATGCCCAAGAACTCTGTTATTAAAATAGTTCTAGATCAAAAAAACACCTGGCCTGTGGTCTTTTTGGACTTGCCTTTTTTCTTTTCCTTACACTCCTTATCCTTTACAAAAGTTTTGAAAGAAGATAAAATTCCTTACACCCGAATTAACCTGAACGGCACAGTCCTCATTTACGCAAATGCTTCCACGCATGCATACATTAATGTGTCTAAAAGTATGCGGAAGATGTAGTTCTGTCTGAAATAGCAGAAATAGCAAATATACCCTTCGAATTCACCTGCGTCTCAAAGCATAGACAAGCTCTTTTCTCAGAGTTCAATGCCTTATCTACTGTCTCTGTACGTAACATACAACCTCACAATCATGACTGTAGATCCCTTTGGAATGAAGTTCCTGAGATAGCAGTGATAGTCCTCCGCGTACCTTTTTCATATGAGAGAGCTTGAGCAGCGCAGTATCGACGAAGCGTGATGCACTACTAGGTGAGAGTAGTAGATTAAATGGTCACCAAAAATTGCCTTATCGTTGCCCTGAGATGTGAGTATAATAAGAGAATAGTTTCAATGAGTTTTTTGCCTCAAATATTAAGACCTTCTATCGTTAGTTTCTTTACATTTATTCCACTAGCGTATAATCTCGAAAAGTCAGTGAAAGCTTTTGGGAGTACATACGGCCTTCTATAGAAAATTCTGGCCTGTTACGCACGATTGTCCTCTGCTGTAACTTAAATCGTGTTTGAACGGAATAGATGCTGTAACCTGAAGCAGTCGCAAGTATTTCCTCAATGTGCCTGATTAACATTTTGAGCCATGCATGATGTCTGTTATAGGACAACTGACAGAGACCGCTACACGTGTTTCGGGACGGCCTCGTCAATCTACCAGTGCCCCTTCGTCTCTCGAAAATCCTCTCGGGGGAACCCAGTCCTATAGAGATGGCTACGACGAGCATTTTACATTCGCTATTAAGTGAGAATATTACTAAATTTTCGTGTTTTACACGAAACGAAAGGTATGATATATTTAACGTTACCAGCCAAGATCAATCGAGTTTAAAACACTGCCATTTAGTAAACTTTTCACTTAATGGCGCTTGTAAAATGTTCGTCGTCGCCACCGCTCTATAGGGTTCGGACTCCTCTGAATGGACTGACTAAAAACGAAAGGTACTGCCCGACTAACGGGGGTGTCAAGGCCGAAACACGTGTATCGAGCTCTATAAGTTGCGCTATAACAGATGACATGCATGCCTCAAAAATGATTATCAGGCATCTGAAAAGTGAGCGTGATCTTAATAAAACACTCGAGACGAAGGGTATGATATATTTTTTCAATGTCTGCTCAATATTGCTTGATGGCTACAGCAGAGCTGATCAGGGGACCAAGCTATCAAAATGAACAAGATAAAGATTTAAAGACTCGAATATATGCTGTATAGAAGTCCTGGATGTGAGTAATAAATTCCGTTTTTCATCTAAATCACCGACTGAATAACAATCAATATGCCTGATAATCATTTCTTGAGCCACGCAGGTCAGTGGTCTGTCAAGGAGGGCTGATTTATAGAGCACGATACACGTGTTTCGATCTTGCAATCTCGTCAGTCGGGCATTGTGAATGACAATCGTTATGAAGTTTTCAATATTTTGCTGAGTAGTGGCGATATAGGTAGGATGAAGCGTTTTGAAATTCACCATTACTTCACAGCATAAGCCTCATTGCTAAGCAATATGCTCGGTTTCAAATTTTCTCATTTAAAGAACACCATTTTAATTGTCCTTGAATTAGATGGTAGATTCATGATCCACTTGTCTCTGAGTTATCGAGGTACCACTAACCAATGACTGTTTGGAGTCGGGAGGTAGAAAAACAGTCAGCTGCTCATCTATGAGTTATCTATGTTCCAAATTGGTGCAAACATTTTCAAAAAACTTAGTTTGTGAAGGAAATCCAAATAGATAACTGTGAGTTTCTCTTCCTTCTATGAAGACATTATAGTTCTCCACAATTTCAGCAACGAAATGCTTACCTTTCGTTGGCCGAGTTCGCCAGCTCATTGTATTTTGTATTTTGTGATCTTCATCTTCATAACCACATGTACAATTTCAACGTAACTACAATCATCAGCATTTTTCGAAAAGTCATAAATGAATGTCAGGTTTGTTTTTCCGACGATGACTTCTCAATTTTTGCTTAACAATTACAGTAATGGAGCTATTATCTTGATTAGCCTGATTTTTACATACCAAAATGAATCAAATATTTTTTTTACTCGGCTTCCAGAAGTGTGCAAGGGTTGGTTGGCCGAACTGAACCACGACCTCGCACGTAATGAGAGACATTTCTACCGTTTTGACATTTTTGACTCTAGACTATAGTGAACTCTTCCTAAGGTAGATGGTCGAAGAAACAGTTATTAATATCTGCGCCATTGCAGGATTTCTATTAAATCTAACAGTTTCTGAGAAGATCGTACTTTCAGGATCGCACGTCATCGCGTATCGAAACTCTGATGCGATCATTACAGTTGGCCGTCTTCTATCATATTTCAAGAGCTCTATTCAAAGCTGATCGCCTTATGTTCGCATTGTCATTCATCCATGGGACACTGCCAAAAATGTTTCAGCCAAAGGTTGAACCTTACACTTTATGCAACTAATCAATCATTGTGTTCTTCGATTTGATGAAAGCCTGACGAGTGAATAAAAAAATTTTACAAATTATAGATTCACAGAAAATTAGTATAGCGTCAAGAAGAGCGAGGAAAAACAGCGAGCATATTCAAACTTTCTTTTCGGCTTCTCACTTCTTTGTTTTTTTCAAACGTGCTTTGTCATTGTTGTATTGGTCCATTGATAAAAAATGTAGGAGTGGGAACTCTTCACCGGTGTCATTATCGATGAACCGCAGTCATCAGTCAAAGACATTTCTTGGATCGATCCGAGTAGACACGCTGCTGTAGCTAAAATTCAGGTAATTCATTTCTTTTCTTGTAAAGGATTCAGGTTTTTCGCGATCGTTTTGAAGAGTGTGTATTGGACCGCGATAATTTGCACCGATATCAGTCTACATTTTACTCTCGACCCACGAAAGCTAAGATCCACCGTGTTTTTGAAATAGTCGCTCTATTGCTCAAAAGCACAAAAAGGAAGGAAAGGAAATTTATGCTTGAAATGAATACCTTTTGAAGCGTGAAATTTAAGAGACTGTTCTATAGAGAACAAGCCAAAATCGTAAGCACGTATGTGAAAGGGCTCACTTTGCTGGTGTCAAGAAACACACTGAGATCCCCATTACCTTATACTGCTTGATCACGCGTGAATTACCCACTCACTTCTGCGTGGAATAGTCGATATAGTGGGTAAAATGTGTATAGTACTATACTATTTCATGTGAATTTGCCCCATTTGAGGCAATATAATTTAAAATATAGGAGCATTTAAACATGATTACGTATGTAGTGAGGAATATAGAGAAATTAATGAATAAATATTACACGTCCTCTTTTCCAATGCCATTGTTCCGATGCGTCACATAGATTGACGGCAATCGTATGCCTCAAATTTCTTTTTCTTCTAACGTAGTTAAACATAATTTAACAAATTACTAGCTTATTTTTCGCCTTTTCAAAAGATTCCTATACTACTATATTAACATGATATTTAATATAACACTAAAGTCAAGACTGTTCGACCTTTTTAATACTACCATTAATTTTTGTATGCAGGCTACGTCAGAAGTTCGTTTAATTTTCATTTTGTAAATTTTGGCATTGATGTGATACATTTCCATCACTGCTGGTAATTTTATTGAACTCCTTGCTCGGTTCTGGTCTAAAATCTCTTTGATTGATTTGTCCATTTGAAGTTGTGCTAAAGTTGTAGATCGTAAAAATCAACATTTGGCAGTCGCAGTAGGTTTAGTTGCACAAGGTGCCTCGTACAGTTTTCGCCGTATTCGTCTTGAACGCGTGTCAAAGCCGAACCACTTCGCCATCGACGGCATCGCCATATTCAATGTCACCTTCTCAAGAGGGGTGAGCAGAAGTTTGAACTGGCAAAAACCATAGGCGACAGTCATTTTCCGCCTTCTTCAATGATCTAGGCCGGCATTTACGCCACCGGAAAAATGTCGTTGGTCTCCATCAACAAAAACGTCAAAATCACTGCTGCCAGCTATCAGCAGCAAGTTTTACGGAGCATACTGGGGCGCTAGAGTACCCAGCATTTTAGCGCCGACGGATTTACGCTTTAGCGTGACTGAGCTCTTGCGAATTTGCTTCACTAAACGATTACCATCTTATACCCTTATTTCGACTGCTTTATTAAAACCACGCTCAAATTTCAATAGATCCTTTCATTATTATTCGAACCAACTTGTCATGTGGTCTGGTAGGGGCTCTTGTACAGCCCGACACACGTGTTTCGTCCTTACAGACTCGTCAGTCGGGCGGAACCCGTCGTCCTGCAATATTTTCATAGTCAGTTCTCTCGGGAGCCCTGCTCCCTTACAGAGAGTCATCGAAGACGGACGAGTCACACTCTATGTCAAGCGAAATTTTCACCTAACACAGAGCGTTTGCGCACTCGATTGCTCTTTGAGCCCTTACCAGACCACATGACAAGTTGGCTCTTATAATATTGGAAGGATCTATTGAAATTTGAGCGTGGTCTTAATAAAGCACTCGAAATAAAGGTATAATATGATAAAAATACCAGCCAAAGAGTAATCGAGTGCGCAAAAGCTCTGTGTTAGGTGAAAATTTCGCTTGACAAAGAGTGTAAAACGTTCGTTTTCGATAACTCTCTGTAAGGGAGCAGTGCTCCCGAGAGAACTGACCAAAAATATCGAAAGACTACGGGTTTTGCCCGACTGACGAGTCTGTAGGGACGGAACACGTGTATCGGGCCGTACAAGAGCCCTTACCAGACCACATGACAAGTTGGCTCAAATAATAATGAAAGGATCGATTACCATCTGTTAAAACAGTTTCCAGGCTCTTGGCGCAAGGACATTTGGCCTTCGAATGCTCCTTATATCAGCTCAATGGATTATTCCATGTGGTCCATACTGGAGGAGGAATCTCGACTAGTCGCTACACTTGCGTAGACGCGCTTAAAACAGCCTTGGCACGTTCGTGGGACGAAATTACGGTGGAAATGTGTACGAGCAACTTGTGCATTACAACTGCTGGGATACGTTGATTTTTAGCTTCCATAACTTGGCACAATGGAATATAGGCAAATAAATAAAACAGATTCTAAACTAAAATTGAACAAAGAATTCTATAAGATTACCAGCACTGATGAAAAATTTCATATCAGTGCTAAAATTGGCAGAATGAAAATTGTTAAAACTTTATGCGCTCCCTATAGTTCCATCGTTATCAAAACATAAAGCTGAAAGAAAAACCATATCCAACCATTCCCCATATTCAAACCTCGAGAACCGATGTAATGTTTTGTGATCTCCTTTAGAAACACTTCTTATCTTCAAATTCCTTTGAAACCACTTCGTTGCCTCGTAAAATCTCGCTCGATTCATGAATTACTATTCAAACAGATTTCATGACTATTCTCTGGAATTCAGACTATTCTTCATAATAAACATCGATTTATATGACTACTCAAAAATGTGCTGATACCCTCCTTTCTTACAAGACGTGAATCACCAAAAGATTGCCAAGAGCGTACTATTCTTCGCTGCTCTATCTCTACGATAGGGGACGAGTGGCTGAGAAAAGGCGGAAATGCCGATTCGATAAAGGCGATGCCGCCGAAATGAGCGTAAGCCGAAATGTATCTTCGAACGAAATGTGATGTAAAAAACCTCGAAAAGATCTCAAAACATTCTCAAAAACAAAGAAGTGTTTTTTTTTTCTCCTCATTCACTTGAATATGACAGCCTCCTTAGTCTGTTCATGTTTTCGTTGTAAGCATGCCGCTTAGTAGCATAGCTTGAGACCAAGAAGACGATTTGCGTCTTTATTGCTGTAGATTTGTCATTACCATCCACATTTCAGGCACTTCTACCGACGCTGTTCCATAATCTGCAACTGTCCGATCAGGGCACTTGGAGTGAAATCAGCAGAGCAGTCGACTGTGAGAACTCGATGCCACCAGCCATCGAGAAGAAAATAACACCGTTTCAAAAAGTTTGCTCCACTGCATACTTGAAATTCTGTCAAGAAACTAGAAATACCAGGCTATCTGTTAGTTAGACTTAGGCTATTTTCGGAGATGTAAAAAAATTAATGGCACTGCAGTGAAACTTTCGAGATGGGCTCGCTTTTCTTGTCATCTCTCAAAGGTGCAGCTACATTCAGTACTTTCAGCACTCATACTCTATAGAAATTTTTGGAAAGAAAGACTAAAATCCCAAAGTTGTCTAGATATATATATATATATATATATATATATATATATATATATCCTTTACGTGCTCTAACTTTTAACCAACCAGATGACGCCTTCACACCTTTATTTTTTTCTATAGAATTGAGGAAATGTATGTAAAGGTGATAAAATTTTCAAGGTGCTGGTAATCCAAGCCATTCGACCTGATCGTCTCTATTCAGCGATGCAAAACTTTGTATTGAAGACTTTGTGTGAGTTTGAAAAATCTTACGTTAGAGCTTCAACTGTTGAAAATTCAAAAAGTTATTTATATGCAGTATTTGGAATGTGAAAGCCATCTACGAGGCTGCCATATCGTCCTGTTCAACTGAGCAGTGGCAAATTCTTCGCCGTCCAAAAATAGAAAAAATTTCAAGACAGCAAACTTCTCTCCGATTCACAAAGGCAGATGAGCGCTGTCTGTGATGAAATGAAAGCACTGACCTTAACACGACTATTCCGAAGTTTCAGGGAAAATCACGCTATGCCAGCAATCTTTATTCCATTTTCCATTGAGAAGAGCAGATATCAGACACAAGACAATGGAATAAGGCGATGCTTTGTACCCGTCGACGATATATAATGGGGAATCATTTTAATATTCAAATGAAAATCACCCTAAAGAGGTTTTTATACTAACTTTTTTCACTCACACACTTGAGCAATTTTCACTTTAGAGGAATTTCCACCTCGTACCAAATGAGCTTTCAATGACTTTTTGAAATATCTTTTACGATTTCGTCTATTGCAAACGAGAATGGACAGTAGGAACGTTAGGTATTCGTTGTTGTGTAGCACAGAAAAATGAATATCGTTTACCAACTGTGATTATCGGTTTAGAATTTCGGGACAAGTCCTCTATACCTCGACCCTTAAGATTTTAAGGCGTTTCAATTTTATTGAAACCTTCTAAATCAAATAAATCGTCGGTTCTCAAGTGTCAGATTGCAATACGAAAGTTTACCAAGGTCTTCTTTGTAGAGTAATGAACTGCGTTAACAGTATTCCTAATCTTCCTTCAACGAAAAGAACCTTCGTATCTATCGACTGAGGGGGCAATAGATGCGTAATTCAGGTTTATCACTGACAAGCGCTGGAGCTTCAAAATAAGTTTCAATTTGCAGCTATTCCTTCCATCAATCCGCCACCATTTGATCTCTCTGACGTGTTAGCAGAGAGCTCGAGTCGTGAACCAGTGCTGCTGATTCTAGCCGGTGGAGCCGATCCAAGTCAAGTACGATGACATAAATTTCTCGTTTGCTAGAAACGTACCAATTTTTTGATAGCACATTGTACTAACTATTTTGAGAAAATGGCCACATTTGCTTTTTTTGCTAAGAAACTCCTAATCTCAGTTTTGAGGTTTGTGCTACTGTTTCATTGATATTGTAATACTTTATATTCATTTTAGATAGATGTTTTAACTGAATGAGAGCGTCTTCACAATTTTTTTTCTGCTCATATTATTTTCAGGATATGTTGTGTATCGCCAAAAAGCTTTTCCATAGAAAGCACTTAACTTAATTCACCCTTGACAGCTTGAAGGTGTAACCTCGTGATTAATCTCCCAAGTATTTGAATTAGCTGATGAAAATCAATAACTCATTTCATTTTGGTTCATCAGAGAATCAGAGACAAAAGATGATTCTCCAAAGTGTGATTGAGTAAAGAACGACAGCGTTTGAAAGACGCTGGATATTAAGATTTCACTAGTGAGTATTTAATGGTGAAAGCTTGAATAAGCGAGAGCAAAAACACCGCTATTCATCTAGTTGTTAACTGCCTTTAATTTTGAGGAATTAGAAGAATTAGCGTCGAAGACGATTGGCTCACACAAGTATACCGCGATCTCAATGGGTCAAGGCCAGGAGCAGGCGACAATAGAAGCGATTCGTCGAGCTGCGGCCGATGGGCAATGGCTCTGCCTCAGTAACACCCATCTTATGTTGAACATCGTCCCTGTCATACAGAAAGTACGTTGGCAAGTGACCTTTCTAAGTTAGTCGGACAAGATCTGTACGTAAAGGCGTCTTCGAATATGTTGTTATTTCTTCTTTTATCAGCTGCTCAATGCCAAACATGCCGCACATTAATGATTCGATAGCGATCTTCAGAGAGCACTTTCCAGTTTTATCTCCCTATTATTACTTTGTTCCTTTATAGCGGACGAGAGGAGATTCTATATCTGAATTCAGGAGCTGACTAGTGTAACACCACACGAGAAGTTCCGTTTATGGATGACAACTGAGGAAGAGAATAAATTTCCAGCAATAATGCTTCAACAATGCCTCAAAATCACATTCGAACCTCCACCAGGTGAGCTACACAGCCAAACCGCTCAAAAAATTACAGTAAGCTAAAGTCCTAATTGATAATAGAAGTTTATGAATAATTTGTAGATTAACTGTAATGCAGCGGAGCCTCAGTATCTCCGTAAGTGGCTGTTGCACTACGTTATGAAATGCTGCACTTGTCTTCCTTGTAAATTGAGCAAAGGAAATGACAACCGCACCCACAGTGTCACTATTTAGGAATTCGGAACAATCTGCTCAGGACCTACTCACAAACTGACGACGTTAAAAGATCTGTCTTAGCTAACCAGGTCGTTTTTGTACTGGCATGGCTACATGCACTGCTACAGGAAAGGCGGACATTCATCCCGCAGGTGACTCAGAAATTCCATAGCCCATTGGGGTACAGCGAGCACGCCGCCGGCCTCCCACTCGCCCCGCGGTGGATAGTCTGTAGTGCCGGGTGGTCAATGGTGCCGGTCTCGTTGACAAGGAGGTTACTGGTCCGATCTCCCCCCATGAGTCACAGCAGAATTTTTGGTGATTTGTCAGCATGTTTATTCAACAGTCTAACTATGATTCGATCTAACTTTGTCCCCTATAAGTCCCTTCTAAGAAGTTGTAAACTTTAGAAGAAATGTTTTCGGTTTAGACTTTTCAACATCTCGAAAAAATCGCGGAAAAAGTCACTAAAATCCGGCTTTTACCTGTCATGGTTAGGATCAAATCAGTAACATTCATCCCGATGGCCGACGTAACTGACCAATCGGCACTACGGATCGCTCGTCGCGCGCAGAAGCCGCGGCTGACGGCGTGTCACAGTCATACTCATTGGGTTAAAATCACGCTACACATGGTTTCTTGTTTCGAATTTAATTTCTCCGTTCTTATTCATCGAATATTTGAGGCATGGACAAAATTCTACGAATTCAGTAGTGCGGACATTCGAGTGGCTCGCATGCTGATTGAAGGCCTCATAAAGGAATCTAGTTAGTCTTTTTTTTGCAGTTTTTCCTTTTTAAACGTCTTTTTTTTTTGCAATAAATGCTGTACTCCATCTTTTTTTCACTGATTCGAGAAAATTCTCCCTTGGAGTATGAACAAATCTGTGCCAGTGATTCTTCAAGTTGTTGTTACGTGCACTCATAATTCTTTGCAAGACCAAAAGAGGCCAGTTGCCTTGTGGCAAGGTTTTTTTCCAAAATGACGATGACAGCACCTAACATTGGCTTACTTCTATCTGGGCCTCCGGGTAGAAATATGAACCAAACAGAAAACTTGAGTTATATGCCGATTTATGCTCTATAAATCATTCCAGCCAATGGATGATTGCTGATAGCACTGATACAGTCAAAGAGTGACTGAAACAAAAGCAAAACAAGGCCTACGATTTGTAATGGATAGCACTTGCGACTTCGGAAGGATAATCGCGAATTCGCATTGTGAGCTGGAGTAGCTATACTGTTAGGAAGCGATTCCAACGAATAATCGCTACAATGTAAAAACCTAAAATCATTTTCACGAATTTAAACATTTGAAAACACGCTTAAGAGAAATACAGCCTCTGCCCTATCCAGGGCTGCAAAAATAGCAAACAACTATTTTGGGACTAGGGTGATCCTCGGCGAAGCTCAGTGGACGAATTTGGCTCAGATACTGGAGTCGACTGCTTTTCAGATTTTTTGTCACATCTAAAGTCGGTTTACGATACCTATCATCTAAACCCTTCATCAGTAACAAAATTGGCTATTTGCTAGCACTGGCATGTTTGCGAAAAATTAGAGTGCTATCTTGTCTATTCATTACGAATTTACGGCAGTTTTTAGATTAGCGTCTAAAGCATGATATTGAGGATGAAAATAATGTGTTAAGTGGAACACATGAAGAAGGTGTTCCATCTTTGATTAGGTTGGGTGCACCTCGAAGAAATGGATTTTTTAGAATTTATCGTTATTTGTAATTCTTTCAGCCGCCGATTGGGAGTTCATTCGCGGTCTGTTGAAGTTCGTCATTTATGGCGGACGAATCGAGAATGGTTTTGATGGCCAAGTGCTCGACTCGTATCTTTCCACTCTATTTACAGGCGAAAAAATTACTGGAAAATCCGGACAAATGCTATCAAAAGGAGTCGAACTTCTTGCTGTTGACAATATAAAGGTCATCCTACTTATCCCATTTCTAATACCCATTGATGTCGAGTGATGTGCAAAAATTCCGCGTCAGTCGCGACTTAAACTCACATCTTACTCTATACCGGAGCGCGTCTCTAACCCATTGCACTACTGACACCCATTTTGCACACCACTCTTTCTACGATACTACGCATCTATCTGTCAACTGCCAACTGTCAATGGCTTGGTATATTTAGCATATTTATATATCAAAGGGTATTTTGAAAATCATATCACCGCCGGAAGCGGCTAAATAAAAAGAATTTCATTTGATCATCAATACCCAATATCTGTCAGCACACTGGGTTCAATGGCGATACCGCTTACCCGGGCCAATGTCGTTGATGGTTGGCGGGACAGATAGATGCGTTGCAACTCAGAAAGAGTGGTGTTCAAAATGGGCGTCAGTATTGCAACGGGTTAGAGCACGCGCTCCCGGATAGAGGGGGATGTGGGTTTGAGTCCCGCCTGACGCGAAAGTTTTGCACATCACTCCACATCAAAGGGTTTATTTGAAAATCATACCACCGCCAGAAGCGCTTAATCAAAAAGAATTCATTCGATTTGTAAGTTTGCCATCTAAATTTTTTTGCGATGAAGCGCGATTTAGTAGGTCCTTCAGCCGTGTCACATTCGCTTTGTATGAGAAAATCAATAGTGAGAGCACCCTTTCTCTGAAGTCCGTTAAATAACGTTAGGTTCTAGTTCGTAATGTTCTAGTTTATTATCACAATACCACTCTAAACACACTATGTAAATTGTAATGATCCTCAATCTTTGTGAGAAGTTTGAACAGACCTTTTATGCTCTACACATTGCGGTATTTCTCCAGTTTCTGTCAGTGTGACACAACTTTTCCTTTCGGATTTGACACTCTACTTCTTGTTTACCGGAATAATAGACAAATTGTTTCACATCTTTATTGCACTCATTTAAATAAGCTGCCATTTTATCAGGAGATTCAAAAATATATCGCATCATCGATTAAATCGGAAGACGATCCAAGTCTATTTGGTCTTCCAATGAACATTCGTTACTCGTGGCAGCTGACAGAGGCAGAGGAAACTGTAGCGAGGATGAGAGTAGTTGGTGAGCTTTTTCAATTAACCGAATTAAACACTTCTAAAAGCATCTATATTATTTTTTTTCAAAGCTTGTGAACGATATCTCATTGCATACGACCAAAATTAAGCAAGGTATCACTGTGGACACAATTCAGTATATATATATTCCTAGGAACCCAAAATGTTGGACCCACTGGGTTTCTGGGTTCATTTGGGACACTCGTTCTACTGTTCACTTTGCAGAAGGGAAAGAAGGAGAAAAACGAACTTACACGAAAGAGCCAATTAGATGACTCATAAAAAAGATTTCTTGACGGCAACGTGTGCCTTAGTGTACGCACGCTACGTTGCGGAAAATCCGACTTTCTCACGATTTATATAATTTAATTACTAAGTCATGGTGTATTTAGAAATGCATTGTATAGTCAGTCTTCACTCTATTAAATGTCATCTAAAGTTCGAGACTTTTTGTCTGTAACTCGTCTATTCCTCTTATGAAACAGTATCGCCGTCTCGGAAGAGTGAGCGTTTTTCCACTTTCCTCAGTTTGCTAAGAAAAGAAAGTTTGGTACTTTTTGGTCATAAAAGAGCAAATAAGTATTTGACCTTATTCGCTGTACAAAAAGTTTTCACAGAAGTCGTTAGAATGTTTAAATTCCAGGCTACAACCACACGCGGCCGGTATTTCAAAACACTTTTTTAAAACTGCAATATTAAAGATAAAATTATCTTTCGCACGTTACCGCTTTTTTTTCTTATCTCGCTTATATTTTCCTGAACAAAATTCTTTTCTTGTAGTGCCAATACTCTTTCGACAGCAGAGGTCTCGAAGAACTCAAAAATGTATTTGCTTCTTGGAAAAGTTTTTTGATAGCACTATACGAGAAAGAAAAACATTTGTGTTATACACGTCCTCAGACAAAACTTCTTCTTCTTTAGACTATAAGTAATCATTCTATTGCGTAAGTTTCAATTATTCCAACGCTGTGCATATCTTTTTGGCAAGACCATTTCACTGCAGTGCAGCAGAGAAAAATAACTAGAGTCAAATATTCGGCGCGCTTGTTCACCGGCTAATGTGCGGGCGGGTGGAGGCGGGACAGTTGATCGGTGACCTGGCGCGTTGGACATATGGGGTGCAACTTGTTATTCAATTGTGCACCTCTATGAAAGAAGTTACACATAAAACGACTGACTCAGATGCTCAGAGATTTCCTCTACACGTTCATATGATTTTCGTGCTCCCATCGAGTTATACGCGTGATGAAAATGAAGGCGCGGTGGGTGTGAAACAGTATTTTATATTGAATGCTACATGCTCATGTCATGAAAAGATTTTCTTGGAGAACGGCCATGTAGGGCTGTAGCAAGAGATTAAAGCTTTCGAATGATTACTAGCATTCCTGTAAAAATTATTGTACAACGAATAAGGTAGAGTATTCATTTGTCTCCTTGTAACCAAAAACTACCAAAAATTCAGTAGAAGAAAACACGGACAGTGATATGGGAACTCACTCATGCAAAAATACACTCACAGTTCTCTAGTTTAAGAATAAAACAATATTTGCCTTTATTTGTTATTTGCCTTGCTGTATTTTACCGTAAAACACAGCCGTATAATAGCGGCACTTGTCAGTTCGAGTTAGCCAAGCAAAGTCAAACTAGAGTCGAGTTCAACCATTTAGTCTCCAAAAGAATTTAGTCGTTCAGTCTGACAAATTTATATAAACTGACTTAAGAAATTATTTCTCCACTAGCTGGCTCCTACAAGAGGTGATTTTGACAAGACCGCGTCCTTACTAGAGTGGTGAATTCATTACGATCGCGTTAGTGGGCGTCATGACGAGCAACGTCATCAATCCTCCACCCAAATAAAAATTTGAAATCTATAGTTTTTCTTAATGTTACTTTTCATCGCAAGATGGCTATGAGAAACCAACTGTCAGACTACTTTTTGTTCGAGCTGTTACATAGCAGCTTTTTTGGATATTTCACCATACTTTGCGCAGGCACATATACGCTCAAATGAACGAGTAGAACAATTTCCATCATCAGCAATTCTTTGTTGTCGATATCATTATCAAATTAGTACTGATACTGAATTCGATGCACAGGTAAAACTCTGATTGGAAACGAACGCAGCCGCTGGGCCGAATCATGTCAGCCAATTCTCCAATTATGGAAACGATTGTGTCAAGGAGGAGATCTACACAATAGACAGGTTGTTGCCAGAATTTTTATTCTTTGGTTCATCTAGCTTTTTATAAGCAGAAGTAAGGAAAGATATGATATCAGTAAAACGCGTCATTTACTTGCGAACGTTTGTTCGGCCTCATAGCTACTCTCAATCTAGTCAAGACCACCGCTGTGAAGATAAATCAATCCAAGAGCGGAAGGCCTCCACTCAAAACATAGTCACTTGGTAAATGTTGATTCTTCTGCAGTATTACATTCCTAAAGGCCCATCAATGTTCATCAATTTGCTTGACAGAAAAGGACCGTCTCATATTGTTCCTTTCAGATACCGCCTGTCAAGGAGTCACCGGATCCGCTGGCAGAAATGATGTGGTTAGAATATATTCACGCCGTAAAAGTGGTAAGGGATCTTGAAGAAGCATTCTGATAAGTTGAAACCCTTGTGAGCAATAATGTTGCTCACGATGTCAACATGTCGCTGAAGTCAACATGCAACCAGAATGAGCGAGTTGCTTGCCGTTCTGAATAACTAGTATCTGCCCAGAGACATTTTTGTATCTTGACCTCCTTCATGCTCCAGGTAATTAACTTTCATCTGCAGCATTGCTTTTGTTGGCACTATTTGAGCGAATACCAGGTAATAAAAACGGAGAATGTCCGGTCAGTGTTACTGAGGCAGCTTAGAACAGTAATAATGGAAATTATCTATTATTTGGCGCTGAAAACCAAATTTTCTGTGCCATTCAGGGAGACCCACAATTTGAGAAGTTGTCTCAAGTATTCTTCAATTGACATTCTCTCACTACTACAGCTGCTTTAGATGGCTTTCAGAGTGAAATAGTTATCGAAATCATCCGTGAGTGTGTAATCGGGCTCATCCGACACCTATCAAATAGTTTAGTTAAGAATAAACGATAGGCACGGAGCTGCCGATATGTTACCAAAAAGCACTATGAAATAAACAAATATCCTTACAATCTAGATGTGCCCATAGACGGCTTTGTGAGTTAATACCGAAGTAAACACGAATACTCAAGTGCAGTAGAAGAAAAACAACCGCCTGAAATCCGCTTGGGATTTTCATCATTCAGCGTAACCGTCCATCCAGATATCCAAATGATGACTAAGGATTCAAATTTTTCAGGTCCATAAAATTCATGCATCTCTCACTTTGATTAGTAAAACTATTCGCGGCATTGTTACACCTGATAAAACAATGACTGAAGCTTTGAAAAGCCTTCAACTTCATCAGGTTAGCTATTCAAACTCTTGAATGTGGTAATTTGTGTGATATAGTATTATCTAATATCTATCAGCGATATCTCAAACTTCTTTGTAGACACCGGACATCTGGCACGAACACTGGTACGGTCCACGAGATCCAGCTGAATACTTGACAACCTTAATCTATAAGGTCTCTATTGTTTCCGTTCATTAATAAAACTTAATGCCAAACAACAGAAATGACCCACTGAAAACCTAGAAACGTTTGATAGAGGATTTCCAGTTATTTAGAAAATTTTTCCACATGAATCTGTTGGACGCTCGAAGGTTATATTCAACTTATATTGATCTAGAATAGTCAGTTACTTTTTGATAATACTTTCACAGTCGATTGTTTTTCAGACCTCGCTCAAATAATTCAATCTGACAATGTATTTTTTTACTTTACACGCGACAGTGTATCGTTTTTGACCACGATTCTCTTATGTAAGGAAGTTCTTCCGAAAGGGATTGGCTTGGAAGTTGCAATGTCGAAACACGTGTGTTGATTGCATTGTCTAAGTGCCTATAAATGACCTTATCAAAGGCTCAAAAAAATGTATTGTCAGATTATTTCTTGATACTTGCTCTTTTGATCACTATCATTACTTCTGCATTGTTGACTAACTTAGTTAATGTATCCGTAGATACGCACTGTAAAGTGCCACCTACATCATCTGAAGCTCAATGAATATCTGCGTAAATCATTCGAGCGCTAGCAAAGGTTCCTCCGTTGGTCTAAACCATTAGATTAGCTCAAAAGGCTCCACTCACTATAGGAAGAGACACGAAATGCTTCACCTTTTTGATCTTAGATTATTTCCTTCTCACCTGTTTATTAAGAAATTAGTCATGGAAGCTCGTAAACTCATTCCGCGGCACAGGTCTTGTCTAAAGCAAACTTCGAATAGGAATGTGTAATTCTTTCCCATTCCTTTCTGTCTTTCTTTCTGGAAGATTAAGTATAAAAAAGGACTTTCCGACATTACAACACAAATCACATCCAGAATCAGGCAATACTTACGATGAAGCGGTAAACGGTTGTCGAGAGACTTGAAAAGGTAATATTTGTAGAAAAGTTAAAGCGTTGGATGTTGGTTCACGCCTTCAGTTCCATCAATACCACTAGGATGAATGATTTAGTTACCTCGTGGGACGGTGTTAAACAATCGCATATGAATTGCAAGACATCGTTAACCATTAGCTAAATACTTCCTCTCAGGAAGTATTATGCTACACGAATGTTCGCTCGTCCCTTTATTTTCGTATTCTTTTTAAAATTATTGTTGTTTTGGCAAAGTTGTGAATAACCGTCCAAGCTAGTATATTTTCAAACAGTCTATTTCAATATAACATCTTTTCCAAATCGTCATGGGAAAATAGAGCCATTTCAGGCAAAGTCAGTGCAAGAGCTCGCATCACGCTCTGAACAACTCGATTTCCGCCATACGCCAGTTGATTTTTCAAAGCTATTCCGCCCTGGAAGACTGCTAAATGCGCTTCGACAGGTGACAGCAAGGTAGGTCGCTTGTGCAAACCCTTTTTCATAGGAATCACAATAAACTAACATGTCGGTGCTGTTCGTATATTTGTTACCGATTCAGTAGATCCTTTCATTATTATCTGAGCCAACATGTCATGTGATCTGGTAAGGGCTCTTGTACAGCCCGATACACGTGTTTCGTCCTTGCAAACTCTTCATTCGACCAGAGCCTGTCGTCTTTCAATCTTTTTATTAGTCACTTCTCTTGGGAGCCTACTCTCCCTACAGAGAGATATCGAGGACGAACGTTCTACACTTTATGTCAAGTGAAATTTTCACCTAACACAGAGTGTTGTACATACGATTGCTCTATGGCTGGTATTTTTATCATAGTTATACATTTCTTTCAAGTGTTCTGTTAAGACCACGCTTAAATTTCAATAGATCCTTACCAGACCACATGACATGTTGGCTCAGGTAATAATGAAAGGATTTATTGAAATTTAAGCGTGGTCCTAATGAAACACTCGAAATAAAGATATAATATGTTCCCGATTCCTTTTAAATGTCATCATTGAATACACAGGGATTTCTAAATTTCATTAGCCAAAAGTTGATGAATAGACAATCATCTCAGCTACTCCTCCATTAGCGTGGCCAACACGTAGCCTACCTTTTTTCAGAACCAACGACTGTACAATGGATATGCTACGACTTACGTCGGCTTGGGATGCATCGCTTCTTGTGCAGAACATTACAATACAAGTCAATGTATGTTTTTATTGGCACTTCTCCATTGTCCGCCCCTGTTCGCCTCTCGGTAAAGACATATGTTATAGTTATTTTCGGAGTCTGCGTAGTCATTCGAGATTTGAAAATGTAATTTACTTCTGAAATGGCCTTTTTAGTGCGCTGTAACAGCAGAAATAAAATTTCTTTCTCATTTGAACGTTTCTCGCTGAATAAAGCTTTACTTTGGATTTTTGGTAACTTCTAATAGCTTAAATCTCGACCCAACAATGTATTTACCTTTTGAAAGAAACTTATCAGTGCGCCGTAATAAGGAGGAGAAAATCAGGTTTCGCAAATTTTGCACAGGAGAAAGCGCGGTGACTTGGTAGCAATGTTACGTTGAGCGAAACTTTATTTCAGCCGCCACAGTGCGAAAAAAAGTTCAAAAACCAAATAAAGCACTGGAAACGCCGAGATTTAAGCTATCGAATGGTTGCTAAGGTTCTAAAGGAAAAGCTTTATTCAGCGATAAATGTCTAAATGGGAAATGTAATTTATCTTTGGTGTTACAACGCACCAAAGAGCTCATTTTAAAAAAGTATATTTTTGAACTTCTTGAGATCCATGCTATCGCATGACTACTCAAACTTTGAAAACGACCAAAAAATATGCTTTTCCCAACAGGCAGAACTGGGAGCGGATAACGTGACTTTCTTTTTTCGGAAATGTTTCGAATGCGCATGTGTGTATTCTTAATTCCTTGTTTTTCATTGGAAAATATGAATTTTAAGAGTCATTGTGAGATTGGCACTGACCATGCCTTCCCGTGATCAATAATGCGCCATGAAAAGGAACAACTGACCATGAACCCCCCTATACTACTCTAAGATGGAATTGTCGTAGGAACAAATTCGCTGGCTACTCATGCACGAATGGCGCGTAGAAGAAGAAAATGCTAGTGAAGCGGTGCGCAAGATTAATGCAGCTTAAAACGATGATACGGTTGCAGAAAAGACGACTATTAAGTGATTCGCGAAGTTCAAATCTGAGGAGAGCAGTGTGGAGGATCAGTCGCGCTCGGGCCGTCCACAGGAAACTCTATTAATCTTGCGTGCCGCTTCACTAGCATTTTTCCCTACGCTCCATTATTGCATGAGTAGGAAGCAAATTTGTTCTCACGACAGCTTCATCTCAAGGCAAGTTCTATATCAAAATGTTTGCAAAAAAGTGCGCAATTGAAAGATGCCAAAATTATGCAATTTCAATCATTTCTGGTTAATAAATTTGGCGTTTATTGCTCTAGTGCCAAAACTTATGGAACGGTAGTAGATCTCTATTTATCCATCTCATCGACTGTTTTTTTTATCTGGCTATGAACATTCAATATAATCTGTATGAATGCCTCGGAAACACGTGTATGGCTCTGATGCAACAACCTCGACAAGGCTTTAAACAGTCTTACAGATTGTACTTATGGAACGACCTAATATTTTGCAATATGAAACGATTACGACAGATATCCAGCACTGTCCCATTCTTAAACAAGGAGTTCGTAATATCCAACGAATTCTTCTTTGTAGTGCATTCATGTCGGGAACACTTTGAATCCAAAATATTCTCGTGGTTTACAACTTGTCTTTGATCCCTTTTCGATGAGCAGTTTTCACTAGCTTCTCGGTGCATGTGGATGGATCAAGTCTTTGATGTCGGTGATTGCATACGCTACAACAAATGCTTAAATTGAAAGCCACTTCCTGTTCAGTTCAAATTACTCATTCAAAAATATGGACTTTTACCTAAGATACGATACCAGAATGATCTAGAATTGATATTCATTCATCTCAGGGGAAAAGCCACCTTGTAAAATTCATGTTATAGATATAAATCATTTCTATCTCTATCTGTCTGCTTTGATTCCTCAAATACTGTAATGCTTTTGTTTCTTTACCGGCTCTTCACTGGAAAGCTCTTCAGAACATGATAAATCAATATTAACTGCTACAACGACAACAATTCTTCGATTACATTGAACTAAAGATGTTGAAAGTTTACTGTAATTGCCAAATAGCGTGCAACCGCAATCGATAAGAGAAAGAATCTTCCTTTCTATCTACTACTTTTTATTCTGCTTCTTCTAACTCATTTACTTCTATTTAATTCAGCTCAATCCTCTCCTATCCCGTCAGATTCCCGCTTAGACAGGGCATCAAAATTAATTCTTACTAAAAATTTTCAAAATTATACCTTCCTCTCATTCTGATGAGATAAATGTGCCTAGCATCAAAAAATTCTGTTTCAGGGAATCTTTCTTCAAGGAGCATTGTTTGATGGCCAGCTGCGCGACACGTCTGCGAGCAGTCCACCAGTCACCAATGCTCCACAATTAACTCTTGGATGGACAAAAATAGTACATTTCACTTATATTTTGCTAAAAAAAAAACTCTGGAATACACTTTTAGCAGTTGGAGTACAAGATGACATAAAAAGCGGAGTTAGTGGTGGTGGCAGTAGAATAGGTATTCACATGCAGTGTTCATTTCCTAATTTCTTCATTGGTCAAGCATGTCATAGTTCGAGGCTTTCTTAGGTGTGTGGGAAGCAAGAAGATATCATATATACACTCTGTAAGGCTGATGATGTATGTGATCAATAATGCGCCATGAAAAGGATCAAACTCTCGTCCTTGATCATTTCAATTCGCCATGGATTCGTCAATTTTCAACTTCGTTTGAGGTGACTGATGCATATTTGACCTTCACAATGACTCGCGGTGGCCTCCTGCTGTATCAAGTCAGTGCTGCTTATTCTCACAAAAAGCCTGAGACCCAGCCGATATCAATTTATCGACCCCGGAAAGATGGACGGCTGGTGAGCCATAAATGCGAGATCAAACCATCAAACACAGAGCACCTCTAACCAGAAAAGGAAAAAAAACCACCAACATGATCCTTCCAAGTGTTCTACAACCTACTTTGAAAACGAACATCGATGGAAAGCAGATTAAGCGCAACAGGATCAGTGAACGCTTCACCGCCATATCATCTCACCCATAATAATGGAGTGTTCTTCAAATATGAGTCAAGACTTCATCGGAGTCATCGCTTCGAAAAGGTACTTATGCTGAACAAGGGCCGGAAACTTGTGTACGGAACTCCAGCACTGCATGAAGTGATGTTTGAGTCGCCGCTGCATTTATGAGCAATTTTTTGTCTTCATTAAATATATCCGTATAATATCTGCGAGAACAAATTTTTACTATCATCAACAGCCACGTCCGTCTTCTGGAATAGTTCTAAGGTGGCTTCCAATCTATGAATAACAAGAATGATGAAAAACGCAAGCAGTAACAAAACTTAAGAATACAAAGACTAAAGAGAAAAAAAACTGTTACACGACTCTTTGTTTTCCTCCATACGGGGGAGGGGGGGAAAATCTCATGTAATAGGAGAAGTAAGCGTACTTTAGACGCCATCGCATGTATGACTTTGTAAGAGAGCTCGCTATAAGATCTGCACCGATAGAATTCGTTCATAGTTTGCACGATTTCTTAACTGACAAGTTTTTATTTTCCATTTGATTCAACTTATTCTATTCAATTTAGGGCTCTCCAGGTGTCTACAAGGAGAATGAGTGCATAGCCGTACCGCTGTACAATGACGCTACCCGTAGTGATCTTATCGCCACGGTGATGATGCCGTGTGTAGATGTCCACAAATGGAATATTGCTTCGGTGGCATTGTTTTTGAAATAGTCATAGTAATCTGTGGCTCTCAACTACGGCTCGCTGAAGCCATCTTGTGTTCACCAGATCGCTGCTCCTTGTACCTAACTAAACGTATAAGATCCTTGCTTCTGTTGTCGACCAAAAAATGGATCAGTATTAGCTTCAACCGGAAAGATTTCTAGTCAACTTAGATAAATACCTTAATATCATTTGATGTGGCAAGATTGAATGAATGTCCTCAGAATACATGAATTTGAAACCTCCATAAAACAATAGAACGAAAACTCAATCTCCGAGATACAGTCGAAAACAAATCAACGAGAACGAATCTAAAAGCTCCTAGAGCATTAAAATCTCAATTTGCCTTTTGTTGTACAGCTGATTATTTTTCACCTATGTAACATTTATGAAGAAAAATCAGATCTCATTTCTTCCAACGATCAGCGTACTCATCAAAAAGTGACCCATGAGTTAGATCTATCCTTTATTGTTTTGTCATTTCGGTACCTTAGTTGTAATTGAAAGCCCATGCATATCCTTGATTTCGTCCTTTAGAATCCCTAAATATACCCAACTTAGATGATGACGCCCGTTGGATTGACTCAAGAATAGTTGAAGAAACGAAAAAAACCTGTGATCATCTTATGTTGAGCAACCTTTGAAAGACCTTTGAAAGATGTGGACTCTACAAATACCGAATACATTGACCCGCATCCACCTGAATCAAAAAAAAAGTAATGAGATGGAAGTTGGACATGTATGATGAATGTATGTTCCTAACTATCCAACCAAGATTATAATCATCGATTGGTTCGATTTACTCATTATATGAGGAAAAAATCTGTTTATAAATCTAAGAGAATTGCGTGGTGAGCAAAAAGCGACCTCAGGCGGGAGGCGAACCCTCGCTTCTTCCATACTGAGGACGCGTGCTACCACTAGAGAACCAAGATACGTTCCCATCACCGCTCTTTTTTCAAAAATTTCTATGATAGCTGTCAACCACCGACCTTCAACTGGTTTGCTTGGATATGCGATTTCGCTCTATTTACCCAGTTGAGCTAACAGCCATGTGATACGTAATACTCGTGAAATCTAGTGTTTTTAGTGCTTTTCTTCCGCAGTGTTATGATGTTTCATATAAATCTATGAGAATTGAGTGGTGAGCAAAAATACGACCTGAGACGAGAGTCGAATATGCGTTTCATCGATACTGGGTTTACGAAGAGAAATCGTAGACCCGACCAAGCCTGTTAAAGTTGGTAGCTGACAGGTATCATAGAGATACTGAAGAATAGTGGTGGTGCGAATGTACCTCGGTAGTGTAGTGGTAGCACGAGTCCCCGGTATAGATGAAACACGGGTTCAACTCCCGCATGAGGTCGTATTTTTGCTCACCACTCATTTCTCTTAGATTCATATGAAACATCATAACACTACGGAAAAAAGCAGTAAAACACTAGATTTCACGAAAAAAAAAACTTTCCCAGATGATAATATGCGGACACCATTAACCCGCCCTTTACGTATCACGTGCAGCTTTTTGAGCACGTACACGTCTGCTCATTGCGGATATTGTGCAATCCGCACAATAATTTGCGCTGACAAGTCGGGTTTAGAAAAAATGTTGTCATTTTTGAGACCTAGTTCAACCCATGACTTCCGAGGATCCAAACCTCCTTGGAGATTAAAGGACTCAAATTGTCTGCGTATCTAACACCCAATAGCGATAGTGTATACTCCAGTGGAATGAAACACGTTTTCTGTCGCGCTCAACTTCACCAAGGACTCATTACTAGGAAAAGATCTAGTTCAACTATTAGGTTAAAAAAAGTTCAAAATTCATGAATATATTCAGATAGCGAATAACAACAACATCTATTCTACAAAATACAGGTCATCATTATCAATGATTTTTTACCATTGGTCCGCCAGGTTTCGGATCTGATCGGAGTACTAGTCCTTCAAACTTTGGATCAAAGAACTCTCGACATGCTTCTTCATCTTCATCGAAAGATACAAATCGGCCACCTTCCAACAAGTGTTGTATTGGTCCAGATCTCGGTCTGTCGGTCAATTGCTCATTTCCGGCCTTTAACTCACAAAATCGCTCGCGGACTGTTGATTCTTCAACCGTACGGTCGCCCCAAGCTTTGTTGATTCGATGAGCAGCATCAACAGCATTTGAACCAAATTTGTACTCGTAAAACATCAGCAGACGTTTTCGTTTCCTGGACAGTTCCATTCTGCAGCAGATGTAGACACATTTTACATCAATAGATGCGCAGGAAGTAGACCTTTGAAATGATATGAAAATCACACACGATTCTTGCGAAAAAAAGCGTACGCATCCAACCGATAAAAAATTTCTTTCCGACCTAATAATACCTCAAAGAATACTATTTTTCTACTGGAATGACTGGATAATGGATAACATTTAGTGATTTATCACTACACTAACGAGATTGTAAGCCATATTGGTATTACAGCTAGTTAACTGGACGAGTGGCGGCTAAAAGTCAGTTAATGACTGTAATACCGATATGTATCTACAATATCGTTATTGCAGTGATAAATCACTGAATGTTATCCAATATCCAGTCATTCCAGTAAAAAAATTGTATGCTTTGAGGACGAAACTGAATCAATTCCTAGTATCGAATTCTTAGTGACGCAGAGTGCGATAGAAAAAAGCACTCCATTTCACTGATTTGCTCACTATCGCTATCAGCAGTTAGTTACGCAGACAATTTGAGTCCTTTGATTTCAGAGGAGTTTTGGGTTCTCGCAAGTTAAATGGTTTATCACCCTAGAGTTGCGCACTGCAGTCACGGTCCAAACGGCACGCCATCAGGAAATGGTCACCGTCCCGAATGAGTTAATGAGCTTTTCGCGCAGAGCATCACTGTAAAACTGGCTATCCTGACGTCAAAGATAACACATTATGTGCACAACTTCACTTTTCTTCAAATGATATTTCTTCCACTTCTTCACACGATACGTACATCTCAAGATCTTTTCGTTTGATTCGTTAGAATTCAAAAGTTTAGAATCTGCAAAGGGCTCGTCGCAGTCTGGGAACCTTGACTTTTACGTGTCTGTGCGGGGTGAATTAAGCTAAGCTTGCTTATCATCGACGGAGCGCAAGTACTTGCTAATCTTCTCTCTCTCTCTCTCTCTCTCTCTCTCTTACGTCTTGATTCATTGAATGCTAACTTAGTTATGCTATTCTTTAACGTCGCTGAACTCCCACTTTTCATATTCATACTGTACCACTTTGAACGTGAAAAGAAGATTCCGAGCAGAAAACAGTGATGCATAGGTTGGAAGCTAATACATTGAAAAATAGTCTACTAAGAAAGAGAGACTTTTAAGAAGCCAACATGGCCGCCGTCTCGTCGCAACTATATCGACCCCTGAGAGTCAGATATAGAATATTCTGAATGCTTTCGCTTTCATTCCAAGTGCTTCTTTGAACCATGCTCAAACTTCAATATGCCTAGCAGTTCTGAGCCATGTATGTAGTCTGTTACGAGCACTTATATAGTGCAATACACGTGTTTCGGTCTTGCAGCCTCGTCACTTGCGCCTGCCTTTCATCTGAGCCATTCGCCTTCGGGGGAGAATCACTCTTACATAAAGTATCGTCGAAGAACGTTTTATACGCGCCGATAAGTGATAAAATCACTGGCCGAGATCGATCGACTGAAAAGTGGTGATGGACCTGTGTCATTGTCCATTGTGCCGTCACCACATACGCCTCCCTCCTTGCTACAATGCAGGTTAATGTGGGGCGTGAGGTCACTGACGAGGAGGCGAAACCTCCGAAACACCGGTGTACGGCCTTGGCGTACCAACCTCGCTTGGGCTTTAAACAATTTTTTTTTTTTGAAATCATATGATAATACCTTTCGAATGTTTCGAGTGTTTAAGACCACTTTCAAACTACAACATGCTTAGTAACTTTTTTGATAACTAGGCATATTGAGATAACTAAAATAACTATTAGGCATAGCTAAATTCTGAATGGTGTATTCAATCATCATTCTATTTGAGAAAATACTTCAACAAGCTATTACAAAATAGATCAAATTTGAATGAGAACAAAACTAAAAAACTAACTAGAAACGTCATTGACTTCAACATCTGTGACACCAGCGATCTTATCTTTTAACAGTTGTGTCATTCGTAGTTCAGCGGGAGTTTTTGTGGAGCAGAAGCGTGTCGTGAGAAAGGACAAGCGAAACCGAACTGATAGCATACTGTAAGTTCCCATATTTTTGAACTCAACAAAATTCCCGATTTCCTACTAGTCACGTTATACTAGAAGTAATTTAAACGTACAAAATATAAAGGATAGGTGATCACTCTATATTACACAGAATCTTCCGACCATATTGTCTAACTCTTTGACTCTAAGACTCAGTTGCGCGTGCCTACCGCATTCAACTAATGTCTAATTTTTGTCTCAAAGGAGACAAATTGAGATCAACTCGTGTGGCCCGACATGACCCACCTACATGTCTTATTAGCATTGGCCTTTGTTCTACGGCACAAAGATCACTTCACTACCAAGCGTCCGTACAGTCTAACTTGTAAGCTCACCCGAAAAAAATTGTCTTTGTGTACTGTAAATGTAGAAAATATGCAAGAGATCCAGTGTTGTTAATCGAGATTTCGTGGAATTCAAGACAACTGGAGTTTTCGACGCCCTCAGTTCAAAGTTTTTCAACGACTAACCAAAAATCCTAGCGAAGACCCCACAAAAATCCAACATTTAATGCGTTGAACCCGACTTGAGCTGACTTGTATTGATATCGTACAAAAAGTACGCCCGCTATCAGCTTTTCTTCTGCAATGAAATACGAATTCTTTCATCCTATTATGCTGAAATTCTGATTTTTTTCAGCCTGCCAAACATACATTCTTCACTTTTATTTCATGACTCGTTTTCAGGTGAAAGCATTGAACGATCGGTATTCTGTTCATTAGAAAATGATGTGTCAAGATGCGTTGTCGATGTTCTTAGTGTCAAAACCCGTCCTCAAATCTTAGGCAATTGAATATCGTTTTCATTTATTCTGGAAGTTTGGACTCTAGAGGACCTCAAAGACAACTAGACAATTTCGAAGAATCGTACTTGCTCTTAAGTAAATAGAATCCTTTTGTAGGCCTATACCTCTTCAACACCTTGTTCATTGAATTACGGTTCTCTAAAACTATCAGCAGTATATCTAATAATTATTTCTTGAGCCAACATGTAGTCTTTTATGGGCACTTGTACAACCCAATACACGTGTTTCGGCCTTAGCAGCCTCGTCATAGAGTAAGCGACGACGCAGTTTACACGTGCCGTCAAGTGTAATAAATCACTAGATCGGCAGTGTTTTACACTCAATTGCTCTTGGCCGGTATTTTGAAATGTCATTTCGTTCGTTTCGAGTGTTCTTCAAGACCACGCTCAAAATTCATCATATCTGAATAATTATTATTTTTAAAACAAAATACTTACGAAATATGTTAAATTTTGAGCGTGGCCATAAAAGAACACTCGAAACGAACTATCAACAGTATCTGCAAAATCAACTTCAGACTCAAATTAATGGCGAACATCAACTCTTTCATACTAGCAAAATCTTCCAGTAAAGACCGTCTGAACGATGCTGACAAGGAATCAAGCCAAAAGCAATAATAATATTCATGATCATATGCGTAGAACCTGAACACAAAGTACGAAGACTTGCAACACACATATTGAGCATGTACTAAATGAAACGGTCGATCATGGCAAGAAATAAATAAGAATGTTGCTAATAAACTCTTGAGAGAATTGAACAATTACTGGCAATGCAAAACAAAGTCCATTAGCTTACTAAATTAGCTCATACAAAGTGAAACTAATCACTCAACTCCACCGAAGATACACCTAAGCAAAAGAGCAAAAGAAAGTCAAAAAATGACAAAGATACGAACAAAATCGACGAAATGAAAGTTACACTGACAACATCTATTCCTTGGATTATTAACTTGGTCATTTAATATGATAATCAAAGCTTTTTATCTGCAAAATAGCGTTATAAACAGTGTAAAGTTCGTCGTGGAAAACCGACCATAAATCACCCTGAGCTTCAAAAGCATTCATTCCTAGAAGCCTTTCACATTTCCATACAATATTAGTTATTAGTCCCATAGTTACTGGATTTGTATGTGTATATATCGTTACATAAAAAAAACTAAATGGTCCAAAATAGAAGTAAGAAGTTCTTTGTCAATCATATCTAGTAAAATAGATCCACATAACCAAGTCCGAGAGAAGAGGATTCGGATACGACCAGCGTACACAAGTATACTTAACGATAAGTCGGGTAAGAAAACCCTAAGAATTGGAGCAAGTAATTCTAAAAAAATGTACTGGATGGCAATGATGGTTAATTACTGCTATATTGCTTCTAATATATCGCAATTGGCAAATGAAAGAGTGATGATTTGAAAACTGTGAACTATTACAATTATCAAGGGATAATCTTACGATGGAAACTGAATCGCTCACCGAAAAAGAGTTCTGAAAGGCACAATGTGGAAGCTCAATAATGACATTATCTATCTATTATAACAATCGATGTACCTTCTCCATCTAGGATATGATTTGTGAATAATTTGACCATAAGGAAAACATGGTTCGTTCCAAAGTACCAATTAGGGAGCTCGGAAAGACCAATAGGGATCTTATGACTGGCTGGATTTCGTGGAATAGCACACTTGCCTCTGTTATGCCCCATCAACAGTCATCCTGGTCAACAGCCTGTAATCAATTAACTGGTAAAGGAAGCAAATGATAAGCCCGTTTGCTCCTGGACTAGCTATTAGCGCATCTACATAGTCCTCGTCCCGACAGGGCTTCATTAGTTTTTTTTGGCTACTTTCCCACCAAACCTACAAGAAAACAAGGTTTATCATGGTTGAAAAGTGTACGGTCGTTAAGCGGAAGGAACACCATCCACAAGCACCCTTCATGAAGCGAAACAGATAGTGAAAAATTCACTAATGCCCAGACGAGTTAATCAATGAGCAAAATAGATCACACGTAATACGGATGAACTTTTGAGTTCAACCTATAAAAATGCTCGTAAATTCATTCCTGACACTATAAAAGGATCTGGGAAAATGAAAAAAATGTGGTAATCACTGTAACCCATTTGAAGACAACGTAATACATTGTACCCTCCCTTGTGAATGAATAGGCAGTAAATAAAAGCTAAAGTATTGTGATTGAAGACATTTTTCTCTAGCATAAAGAACGGGACAAACTTAAAATGCAATTGCAAAAGTCACTCTCTAGTGCGTTACAAGCTCAACTCCTTCTAAGCCTTTCTGCTAGCAATTGCTCATCTAAAATGACCCGAGTGTTCAATGACTTTTTCTCTAGATTTTGGCAATGTCCTCAAATGCAACGAGGCAATTTCAACGAACGAAAATTGTGAAGATGAAGGAAATGAACAGAGATAGTCAGTTCTATTTCAAGGATACGGAGTGATTAGCCAAATTTTCGTTCGCAGGTGGGAATTAACCCGCATTTCTTTGGTAACTGGGGCGAGTGCTACCAGTACACCGTTGAAGCCACCGCCTGTTATGAATCGACGGTGTAGTGATAACACGCGCCTCCGAATTGGATGAACGCGGGTTAAACAGATCTGACATCAAAAGTTCTGCATATTACTATCATTCTTGGATATACTAATTTAGCATCATAACACTGCTACAAGAGCGGTGAAATGCGAAATTTCTGCAGATTACAGCTAGTAGAGCCAACATAGATGCTCAAATGTTCTACTACATGGAGGAGCTAACAAACCAGGCTACCGTGCGGACACCGAGTTAGCATTGTTACTGTCATTGACGGCACCATTACTGTTGCCATTTGCTGCTTCACCACTTTCCTCACTTGTAACACCTTCACTTGTCAAATCGTCGCCAGTGCGAGTTTGTATTAACTGTTTTATAGGAAGATGCATTATGTCGGATAATGGCATCTCTAGTTTTGACAAACTCAGGCCACAATGACGATCTATCGCCCATTGCATCGCCCAAATACTCAGTGGTCGCATGTATCCAATAGCACGATAGAATCTGAAAAAAAAAACATGACAGAATTCTATCTTTACATTAGACCGAATGTGAAGTTTGGCAGATTTCATCGCCTGACATGAAGTGATTTGAAACAATTCGGCGTCGATTCCTCTATATATGTAAGGGTATAACACCCCGCAAGAGATAACCGGAAAGCAGCGTTCTATTGATGAGGCTGCAATGCCGAAGCACGTATCTAGCATTGTAGAAGTGCCACATTTAGCACATGGAAGGCTCAAGATATGTTATGAGATCATATAGAAAAATCTAACACACTTCGATCCTCGCGAAGTTTTCACGAGACAGTCCATAACAATAACAATTCAGTAGTTGGAAGTATAATAGTAAAAAGTTGCGAACAATTCTCCTTTACTATTGATGAAATAGTTGTTGAACACCAACCACGATAAGCCCAATAGAAAAGAGCTTTATAAAGAACTCAGAAGATAACCCTCTATGCAAGGCAATCACTGATGTCAAAAGACTTGAACACAAGACTATTTTCAATAAAAACCGTTTAATACGTTGGGGAAAAAATTTTGAGAAAATGCTTGTAATTTTTTCGGGTGTCAGCCATTTTTTGTGCTTTTGAGCTCATTTGAAAGCCCGCCTTATCACACGCTGACTGGTGTAATTTATCTACTTATTTCAAGACGAAGTTAACAAGCGAGCAAATTAGATTATTGATGATGCACGAATGGCTGTTGGGTGGGTTCAAATGCAACGGTAAATCTTCGATCACTTTAAGCACAGCTTGAGGATCAACTCCTTTAGGACGACCTGAACGCGGCTGATCTTCCAAACTTTCTTCACCCTCGTCAAACTTCCTGAACCACCTGTAAGCCGTACTTTTGCCAACTGTGTTTTCGTCCGAAGCTAGATTGATGCGTTTACTTGCCAACGTTGCATCTGAACCCAACAACCATTCGTGCATCATCAACAACCTGATTTGCTCGCTCATTAACTCCATCTTGAAATAAGTAGATAAAGTATATACCATCAACGCGAAAGAAGACGGGCTTTCAAATGAGCCCAAAAACACAGAAAATGGCCGACACCCAAAAAAGTTACAAGCATTTCCTCAGAACTTTTTCTCCAACCTATTATTATGCGACTAAACATTAGTGTATTGATTTCACCTTTCTTGCTCATAAAAGTATTCGGCTGAGTATACTGCATGCCAATTTGACTCTTCCAAGATCTCAGTTGAGCGAAAACCGCCCAAAAAGCCATCATTGTTGCACTGCATTGTACTGAACAAATCGTATCGCTACCTCGTGCCCGCTCAAAGGAAAGATGCGGAATTACTTGTCCAATGTGCAGGTTGATCTTTAATCGACTCTTGGAATTGAGGACTACTTCTTTCACACGATGCGCCATCATAAATAACAGTGCGGATTCCAGCACTCTCAATCTTTTCCTTGTGTTTAGTGCCCATGAAGGGTCTTCGATCATTTCACGCGTTGCCTCGACTGCTGCTTGACGATATCGTCTTTTTCATAAATGTCGAAGAATGCTGGTCGATAGGAGTCTTGCAACAGTCTTGGACGTATTTAAGCTAAAGCGCTCCTTAAGAAGTTCTCCAACTGATTTAAGAGAGTTTTGAGGCTGTAGAACCAGCACCTTGCTTCTCCCATGCTTTCTGATAAACCGCACCACTAATCACTGCGCTGCACTGCCTCGTAAATACTATAGTCATGCACAAAGGAATGACGATAGGCAAGACCTCTAGTAATAAGGTTTTCATTCCTCTAACATTATGAAGTGGAAGGTAATGTATAGATATCTTTTTTTTTACTGAATCGAAAAAATTCTTTCCGTTTTGGCAAAGACCTAGTACCAAAAGCAATTCAATCTGAAATGTTTACAAACTACACATAAAGAACAAAACAACAAATTGCGCGAACTCCCCACAGAAAAGAACTTTCAAAATAGATTGCAAACTAAAAAATTTAGCAGCACCTCGTCTCGTACATTGCCTCCGGTGTCTGGTACTGCAATCCAGCACGTTCAAAACAAGCCTCATAACAGCCCGAAGCCGTGTGAAATGCTTTGTCCACTTCTCCTTGTTGTAAAAGAAACGCAGCGACAGCATATGTGACACCTGACCACGCCTCATCAGCCTATCGTAAACATAATCATAATAATAATCGTAAACAAACTATTATTATAAATCGAAATTAATTTGCTGATACGTTTTTTAACAATGGCATAATGCGACAACTATTAGATGGTTTCATAAGTTGTTACACTAATGCAATAAACCCTAAATTTGTTAATTATGAAAAATTAAAACTGCATGGTTTTGGTATCGTTCGACTGAGCAATTTCTTCTGAACATTTTGATATACAACTTGTCCATACTTGCCTTGAGAGGAGCTAATTTGAAAAAAAATTTGTTTGGTACTCTTGTATGAATGCGACGCAAGGAAAATGCTAGTGAAACGGTGCACAACATTAACGGAGTTTGAGGCGATGATAGGGTTGCAAAAAGGACGGATAGGAAGTGGTTGACGAAGTTCAGAGCTGGAAAGAACAGTAAGAAGGACCAGTCACGTTCGTGCCGTCGTCAGGAAGTTCCCACTAATGTTGCGTGCCTTCACTAGCATTTTGCTCTAAACGCCATTTGTGCATGACTAGCAAGAGAATTTCTTCTGAATACAAGCTCCATCTCGGAGCAAATACAGGCAAGTTGTATACCAAAATGTTCGCAGGAAAATGCGCACTCAAACGACACCAAAATCATGTAATTTCGATTACATCTGGTTGCGATATCAGGTGTTCACAGCTCTAGAACCGAAAATATGGGGCGTGATATTATGTCCAATACTGAGTGGTGTGCAGAACTTCGAACTTCAGGAGGGAATTGAACGCCTCTCAACTTTTGCGGGGGGCTCGCGCTAACCACTGCACTACCGAGGCTCCTACTTTGATATCACTCTTCACAACACTAATACTTTGACCGTAATGCACTATCATCGCCCTTGCATTGAAACATTTGGCACAAATGAGGCTAGCGAATTCACAAAAACCATTCTATAGCTTTAAAGATTATATATGGCTAGAGATGCGAGTTTTCTCCATAATGTTATCCCAATCTTGAATCTCTTCAAGGCTGAAAATCAAATAAAAGAAAAATCCCGCTGAGGGCAGCTCCGTTTACCCAGTCCCATGGTGGTACGAATATTTGGATGTTATGACGACAAAGGCAAACAAAACATTTGTGCGCTCCCCAAGATATCATTATTTCAGAGTGGTAGGATAAAAAAAATTTGTATCTTATTGGCAATTATCCCTAAACTCTAACGGGTTTTATTTCAGCTGATGAAGTTTTACATGATTTAACGGGGGCCTCTTTCAAGTTGAAAGTCTAAGATCTTTTCCACAGAATATTGAATCGATCTGGAAGGAGAATAAAAATGATAAGTTGGAAACCTGAATATATTCTCTGTCTACGCTACCATCAGGATGCATTCCATTCACTGCTCCCATTTTCCCACTAGCAAATCGGCATACATTGTAATCATAGATTTTGTTCAAAGCTATACGGACCATATGGTTGGGCAGCACCTAGAAAGACTACATAATCAAATGGATGGCTTATAAGAAGGAAAATAAGGGAGAACATTTTTCAGAAATTTTTTTTTGTATTGTGCTCAGGTTTGCATCTTTATTTACGGCAAGTCTTTTTTCAAAGAAATATTCTCCCTCTGAAGGCAGAACGTCACTATGGAAATAGGCCATTTTACCAAACAAATTTAAGAGAAATCGAACCCACATCGGCAGCGAGATGAGGCGATACTGATTGTAAGAACCAAACACCACAAAGCTGATCAGCCATAATCGACTCACGACTGCGAGAACGCTCACAAAATCGGAAATATGTGCCAGTCCATAGTCGATCGATGAAGACCTTCAATCAACCCAGCTTTCGTAGAACTTGAGAGACCACAAAAAAATGCAAAGATCTTGAAAACCATTCGTCCCTCAGCCTCGCCACCGCCATTCAACGGTAGTTTTCTAGCTATTTTCCGTTATCCGGGAACAAATAAAGAGACGACCTCATTTGCTACACAAGGACTTTCCTCTGGATTTCTAATAATCATTCGAAAGTTAAAATCTCTGGCTACGCGCGACGAGGCCGTTTTTTGGAAAAACTTTTTTATAACACTGAAGCAAAAAAGAACATTAGTGTTTTGCACACGCATATTTTCTGATCGAACGGAACTATTTCTTCAAATTATGCTTATTTTATGGAAATACCGCTTTAGTAGAATTTAGCAGGGGAAACAAGATTGTTTCACATAGGCGGTGCATTTGTTTGGCAGCTAGCGTGTGTGCTGTGAGGAACAGAAAGTTACCTGTAAATTTTGCACGACGATAGATCGCTTGTGGTGACGCGACTTATATGTGACGTGTAATTTTTGGTATAATTTGAGATTCTACCTGCGCTTCGAGAAAAACTCCACATAAAACGTATGACTCTAATACTACAGGATTTCCTCTATACATTCATACGAATTTCGTGCTTCCAGTGAAATTATAGTAAAAACAAGCGGCCGATGTAACACATAACTTCATTTTGAATGCTAGAGCATTATAAAAAGGTATTTTCATAAAAGCAGGTACGAAGCGCAGTGGCCAGAAATTTAAGTTTTGAAATGATCACAAATACTCTTATCGAAAGTTATTAACCATCGAAGGAGGTCGTTTCCTCATATGTTCCCGTATAACGGAAAAGAACCATTTTTTACGATTCAACTAACACAGAGAGATTGATATGAGAATATAATCGACCAACGTTTCGACCTCTTCGCTTTCTTGAAAGACGATAAAACTCGACCCAACTGAGCCCGTAAGTTCATTCTCGCTGTGAGATGTTATTCTCGAGTAACAATTAAGACGAAGATCACAACAAGGATGAACGACTGTAAACAACAATCGACTCGATTCACTGGTTGTGAAGAAGACAAAACAGGTTAAAACGTTGGCCATATAATATTCAGTTTGAACCTTTCGCATTAGCTGAATGTTTGAGAAACTATTACTGGCAATGATAGATCAAGATGCTGGAGAAAAAACATAACGTGGGGACACTGGCGCCAAGCAGCGCAAGTATTTTACAGTTATTAAGGACACTCTGTAAAAGTACCTCACTACCTTTCTTGCCCTTGCCAACATGTCCATATAGAGCTTTTCACAATCTTCATATCCCAAACAGCGAGCCATTTCAGCTGCAACTCGGAGTGAGGCCAACCACAACGAGCCACAGTAAGCACTTCAAGTTTAAATATATCCTTCAAGTCTACTGAGATACGATAAAATTCCTCCATAAAAGACTATTGTTATACCTCACACCCTCCATTCGCCAGGCATCGTATGTTTGATCAGCTCTGCCGAAATTTTCGATCATTCCATCACCATCTTTATCCCAGTGCAACACTGCTTCAGCTATCAATTTCTGAAGAGAAACTGAGATACAGGGATAGGGGAAGAGGGGGAGAGAGATAAATGAACAGCAATTTCGATTTCACCATTATCAGCACAAATCTCCCAACAACTTGACGAAACCAGCGAGTTTTTTATTTGACTGCTATCATATTGATTCCTAGTGAAAGCACGAATTATTTTGCTACCTTAATGACTTCACGATAGACTGTCTGCCGTTTAACTAATCGTCAAGCACAGGCAAACTTTGAAATAAAGCTTAAGTCTCTAGAAAATTTTGGGTACTTTTCCGTTTGGCAGCACAAATTTTCAAGCGTATTCCCTACGATGGACAAGGAGATGCTCTAACAAGACATTTAGGCTTTCAAATAATTACTAACACTCTTTATGAAAACTTCCTGCCCAGCGTAAGGGATTGGCTTGAGATAATGTGCAACCAAACGGAAAAGAACCAACATCTGATTATAGAAAGAAATTTTAGAAAAGCAACAGGAATACTCTAAACTGTCCAGACCAACCTGTACTGCTGGCCATGTGTGCTCGAGAAAAGAGAAATCATCGAGTGATCGTGGTAATGCAACGTGGTCACGCCATGAGGCGAGTACAAACTTCAAATTCAGATCTTTCCATTTACCCGTATCATGCATTACATAGGCGTTTGTGCACAAACCATGGCTCATCAGCTAAAAAACCTAATGTCATTAACATTTTCTATGGGGTAAGGAAGTCTTAATGAAATCAAACAGCCTTTTGTCTCTTTCGAAAATGCAACTGATCGCTGTGCACAGCGCAGCGCAATTAGCAAAACGAAGCGTAAATTTCGCTATTTAGTAAGGGTTTAGAAACAAAATCCAAGTTTCTCGTTCAATCAGCATCTTCAATCGACTAATTGGAGATCTCGCCTAAAATTGATACATCGAGATCTCGCTTAAAATTAGTCCATCGTGATGGCATTTTTAGGCCTTTCGCAAGGCTTGTTGTGGCGCATATAAAATGCTAGACACATGTTTCAGCTTTTCAGCCTCATCAGTATCACGGTGTCTTTCGCTTCACACAGTTCCTAGGGGACTTACCCTAAATAGAGGAAACGACGGTGAACTATTTACACCTGACGCACGGTGAAAAAATCAAAAAGGCGTTCCTTCAGAATGATTGATTGTCCATTGTCATTTGCTTGATTTACGGCTTACGCCCGTCCATTGAAAATGTTGATGTATCACATTCTTAAAGCACGGTGAAAAAATCAAAGAAAAAATCAAGAATACAGATCATTCCATGTATATATATATATATATATATATATATGTATACATATATATGCACATATATGCGTATATATATACACGTATACAGGTACATGTACGTACTCATGTACATATATACATACATATATACGTGTATATACGTACATGTATATACACATACATGTACATATATATATATATATATATATATATATATATATATATATATAAGCGTAATAGCCGTAAGCCATGTAAACGATACTCGACCATCAATCATTCGTAAGGTAAGGCCAAGGTGACTTTTTCAACATACGGAGAGTGTGAATAATTTGGCGTCGAGTCCTTTTTATGTAAAAGGTATATCTCTTTACAAGGGATTGAGTCAAACGAAAGGCACCTGCTACTGATGACGCTGATCGTCCGAAAACCTATCTATCAATCAAAAGTCCCGTAACAGACCTCATGAAAAGCTTAAACTCTGCTGTCACGATTTCTCGTCTTCCTTCAATGCTCCAAATTCTTCTACATATCATTCCATGTTGTCAATACAGCATATATGACTGAATTGAGAAACGTAGCCTTTTCTGCGCTCCTACACAAGCAAAGGTTTTTCAACAAAACAGCTACGGTAAGAACTGCTATTTTGTAAGCTATCGATGGCTACTAAAAGTCCAGTGAAAAGCCTAACACAGACGAGAGCCGAGCAAACAATGCGTTCGAAAGCGACCCCCAATTTCCTATTCTCTGTTACAGCGCAGTAATAGAGTCTTTTCAAAAGCCATGCACACTATCAAAATCGCCGTTTCTCAAGCTCTTAAATAACTATGAAGAGTTCGTGAAGAAGCTGTGCACAGCAAGAAGACGTCTCTTGATTGTTTGCACATCGGAGTGTATACTCCTTCTCCAAAGGGTTATGCGGATATATCAAAATGTTCGAAACCTCAAGAGACATTCGCAGTTACAAAAGTTCTATAAAATCTACCGGGATTTCCAAGATCGTGTGGTACGCGGCTGCTCATCTTTCGTCGTGCAACGTCGCCTTCCATTTTGAAAGTGATATGCGTATCCATTGAGTGCTCAATTTGATCAGCTAAACTATATCGATTTGATCGACTTACAAATGGTTTATTGAATGGCAGGTGATGTAATGTAAAGACTCAAAAAAGTTTTTAGCGTCGCCATTGCTGATTACTTGACCGGTAGGAATATACACAATACTTAAGAATTACTCTCTCGCATAAGCAACTCAAGCCAAGCACAGGCGAGTGCCAAATAAACAATGCGCGCTGAAGGTGAAACGTAATTTTCTAATGGCTGCTAAATCGCACTAAGAAGCCCTTCTCAAAAAACCCCTTCTCAGAAAACAAGTAGAGCACTGAAGTCGCCTTTTTTCAAGCTATTGAGTGAGTACTGAAAGTCTAGTCAAAAGCTCTGCCCAACAAAAAAAAGCTTCCGAGTACGCGCGTACAGTATAGTGTACACATCGTCCCCAATGGGCCATTCTGCCACTATGAAGCACACTTGTCTGATCTAACATGCAATCAACACCTATGTATCTTTTGCAATACATCTTTATCACTTCATTTGACCAGTATTGCATTTTCTCTTTACTTTGCATGCCCTAGCACTTCCAGCAATTCATTCATCTTCTCACATTTATCCCCTGCTACAAGAATCTCATCTCCTTCACGAAAGTAAATACTGATCGAGTAGATCTCCTGGCTATCTTAAGGATTGCAAAGCTGAGGCGTTCCGTTGAGATTTCGTTGACTGATCCGCCCTATAGTGTTGTGGAGGATCATTCCTGAACCAAGCAACAGTATTACTTGGCCATGCCGCTCTTTTGCAGGTGACGCTCTTGGCAAAGAAGATTTGCATCTGCAGCTTTTATAGTGGTGATTCTTCACACGCAAAAAATTAGAGCCATTTGTTTGTCAAATCAACGACCAGTGAGCTCGTTCGAGAGGGAATAAAAGCTCCATGTACACTTCTCCAACATAGAACTCAGCCTTTACCAAGGTCGTCTGGTCTATGTTGAATACTCTACCTATACATTACGAGCATCGTAGGAACAGTGTGCTCTGTATATCAAAATAAACCATCAGACATAGATAATGAACTCCTCGTATAACTCATATCGCTTATTCCGCACGCCGGATATGACTGCACAGAGTACACACCGTTACGATAGTGTTAATGTAGCTACAAGTGATCAAACCAAAGAGAACAAGGGATGAAGCTCTCCGCGCTGATCAATCGCTGAGGGATGTCACGCATTCGTCTTCAATTTTAAACTTTCCTAGGGTGATTGAATGCATATATGATAGACTAAACTATATAATAACTATTCAATTCTTGAAAAAATTGAATCTTACTCACTAAACTCCGCTTGTAAGGTCAGTTCTATACTCGGCCATAACTGAGCCAGTGCAAATGAGGCATAGAAATGAACATCATAGGTGTTCACCATGCGATATTCCCAAGCTGGAATCAGTAAAATGTCCAGACACTCAAAATACACATCCAAATAAAATGAAATTGTTTCTATTCAACCGCTTTTTGCGGTGGTATGATGTTATAGATATATACCCAGTGTTAAAGAGTGATGTGCAAAACTTTAGCGCCAGGCGGGACTAGAATCCGTACCTTACTCTTTCCGGGAATGCGTGCTCTATCCGTTACACTACGTCGTTACAAATGGGCGTCAGTAGTGTAACGGATAGAACACACATTCGCGGAAAGAGTGGGGTGCGGGTTCTAGTCCCGCCTGGTGCTAAAGTTTTGCACATCACTCTATAACACAGGGTATATATCTATTACACACTCAATTGATTGATAAATATCTATTCATCAAAGCACTCACATTCGAGATACCCGAATCGTCCGTATTGACGCATAAGATTCTTCGTATAAGTACTTAAATGAGTTTCATGCTTCGACCATTCATCGTCATACTCAAACCAGAGCTGAAGAAAACAGCATTCCAATGAACAAAACCAAAAATTCAGTATAAGGAATGCCGGCTTATTCTCACCGATCCTCCATCGGTTATAAAATACAACTCGTTAAATATGGCCGATTTGTACCACTTGGGAAGGTTCGGGTTTTCCAGTATGGGCTTCTGCCATTTGTCAAGTTCATCTTCCCATTGGACAAGACGATTAAGTGCACGGGAACAGATACTGGAAGCACCTCGGACGAATCGAGTATAGCGCCTGTAGAATTAAAAAACATAGAACTCGGGTAAAACTATGAAAACAAATGAGATCAGTCGATACAGAGCAATCAACGCTTATGAGGCACCAGCGTGCGAACTCAGAATATGTATGGCAATTTCCTTAATTTCACCACTTTTCTAAAAGTGGCATGATGATATACCTATATATCCAAGAATGCTCAGTGATAAAAAACACTTTGAGCCTCGGACAGGAGTTCAGTCCGCGCCTCAACTTCTGACCTCGCTCCTAAAAAAGCTGAGTTGCGGGCTCAACTCCTGCCCGGCAATTTCGCTCATCATTCAACATTCTCAGACAATGAGAAAGATTTTGTGACCTTTAGCTCACCTTTTATACCACCTCTTCGATGCTCCAAACACAACATCGGGCATATCCCATGCAAGTGCATAGACCGCTGTCCGACTAGATCTAGCCGGTAGTTGAAAACGATTACACATACCAACGGCTAGCTCCAGAGGATGCGGAGGGCATTCGTCGTCCTGAATGGTCTCTAGTATGAAATCAACACTAAAAACTTTTTTCTTGGTATCCTTGGCATCATTTTTTATATACTTCCGGATGAAATAGAAGTGTGACTATCTAATGATAACCGCTCACGAAAGCTTATTACCTGCACAGGAAGATCACCCGTATTGCGGAGTGAATTCCAAACTACGGCGCCAGATTTTGATGGGTCGAATCCATGACAAACCGAGATATGACTTGGGTAGTCATCCTGAACACACTGACACCATGCCACAATAACTAGGTTCATAATTCATGAGCAAACTGATCAATATTGATCGACATTATAGGCTTATTGATCCGAACTCACGCTAGATGAAGTTGCTATGCCATAGGTGCATGGTAGTTGTGAGATAGTGTGGGCCAGTGTTATACCGGTCACTATATTACAACAAAACATCAACCATATTTCTTCAGAAACATCAATAACCACGAGAAACGGCCAATCACTTACCGTTCCCATCTGTGAATTTAGCAAAAGTGCACTCGGACTCGTTTTCCCATCGACGATTTCCCGTACCATTTCGAAATGTGAACGCGATTGACACCTCAAGATCGTCATCGCCATTGTTTTGAACGGTCACAACAAAACAGCTAACTGGAAGACTTGAATCCTAAAAGGGAATTTCACTATGATTTTAACAGAAGTAGACGAAATTCGGAATAGAACTATTCGATACCTCGTAATTATTTGGGAGAACTGGCGACACTTGCCGGATTATGACTTTGACGTCAACATCTTTAACGTCAAATAAAGTCCATGAACGCGGATAAAGACCTCTGAAAGGAAATGGCAACATAAAAAGTGTATAAAAAAGGACAAAGCTCTCAGCGATGATCAATCCCTGAGGGATGCGCCATGCATTCAACTTCAATTTTTAACTTCGTCTGAGGTGATTGAATGCATATCTGGCCTTTACAATGACTCGCGGTGGCCTCCCGCTGAACCGAGTCAGTGCTGCTTATCCTCCCAGACAAGTCTGAGACCTGCCTGGTACCAATGTACCGATCCGGGAGGGATGGATGGCTTGGTGAGCCATAAGCGCGAGATCGAGCCACTGACCTCGTGTGCGACGCAGAGCACCTCTAACCACTGCGCCACAAGCGCTCTAGGAAGTGTATACCAATTATAAAACGTTGAAAACTAATGATATCAAGATTTTGACACGTTTTCTCGCATTAATCCTCCATCAAGGACTGCGACTAATTCGCTTGTTTCGGCTTCTGGTTGACGATTTCGTCTCCTGTACGAATGTTGTTGCTTACGGTATTAAAGATATATAAGTCAAGGAGTTTTCACTTCGACTTCAGGAGCGCGTAACGAGAGCGGGTCGGACTAACGTCTCGCTTCGTTATAGGCTACATCAAAACCCACTCCGCTTTCCCCACCGCTACTATAAAACCGCGAAATTACAAACTACCATGTGTGTTAACAGAAAACAGCAAATTTCTATGTCCATTATGATGGCTATGATGCTTTCTATTTAGCAATTTTGAGTTTTCAGTTTTTGCAAAGCGTCACTTTTCTAAAAAACGTTCAAAATACCCTTATAATCTAAATATATCAAACATATAATGATCTTCCACAGATACATTTCCACACCATCTGAACTTTGACTTTAGCGCGCTTTGAGGGAATGGAATCTTGGGTAGATTTCCGTTATCGCAAACCATTTTCTGACCCTTTGAGGCCAAAGCCTTTCTAGCTTTTTTCGTACGATCAATAATGATTCGACAGCTCAAATTTCGGCGATTCCCAACACAGTGCTTGATTCATGAAAAGGCCTCTTCAGTGCCCTGCAACAATGAAGACTAAATTCTTTCACTCTCGGCGCTTTTTTCGCTGAACGGATACTAACCAATTAATAGCTTATATCTCGCAGACTTTGAGGTTGTGCTTGTTTCCTGAACAGTGCTTTTTGAAGCACAGTAGCAGTAGAAATAAAATTAAGTTTCACTTTCGGCGTGCAGTTTTTGCTCGGCCAGGGTGAGTCAATGACTGTATCGATGAGATTTTGCAACATTCCCAATACCTTTACTCGACTGAAGTTTGTGAATGACTTTCGAAAAACTTCTTGTAGGAATATGATAACGTAAATTCGGATTTTGGTTTTGAAAAGGTCTTCATAAAGCATCGGAAAAATGAGGAGAAGATAACGTTTCGTACTCATATGCGTATGAAAAACCTGATAATTTTTATTGCACGTAAGGAAAAATTTTTGGACAAATAACGAGAATACGTGCAGTAATGCGCACCGAATGTGGAATTCAATTTTATTTTCGCTGCTACAGTACATTAAAAAGACCTCATAAATCAAGCACAGTATTGAAATCGTCGAAATTTATGCTATCGAATAATTATCAAAAGTCGCGGAGCTGAGCGAAAAAGGTCTTGTCCTCAACGGGATGATAGATGTGTTTCGATAGCAAAAAAGGACCAAAATAAAATTTTATTCCATTATGATCGCAACTGTACTAATCCTTGTACAAAGGCAACCTATAAATTTATAGTATAGTTTAGTTTATAGTTAACAAGCGGCGGTTTATAAGATAACTCCTAGTTTACAATGTAAACTAGTTTTTTTTTCAAGAAAGAATGTTCTAAGCCTAAAATTTATAAATAATAGCCTATAATATAAAAATTTTTTTGGAATTATTTTGAATGTTCATCACGAGGTTCTACAAACAGTCGATCTTATGGATTAGTTTTTTTTATCAAGTTTGTGTTATTGACTTGATCGACAACTAATAATTGATTGGCAAATCCGAAATTAGAGCGAGATCGGTTTTAAGTTTTAAAACGCTCTGTGTTAACCAATAATGAATGATACCGACTACAGCACGATGGATTCGTTGAAAAACCAAATTTCATCAACGGACGAAACGCGTTGAATCGTTAGCGAATAATAAGCTTTTTTTCTCTGATCAACTTCACACTTCCGTTCAAATCCCTTTTCAATATATCAACGGACAATCATTATCGACAATCATCCGTATATAAGGGCATCGCCGTGTGACGTTCTTTCTTGAGCGGTACCCACCGAAAAGGACTCTACACGAGCGACCCACGAAAGCGAAGACCACAATGAGGGCGAACAACTCTGGAGAATGGACTCAAATCACTGGCTCTGAAGAAGACGAAAACGTCGAGTTGTTAGCCGAATAAATATAATTTCATCAACCTCGAGCTATTGGCTTGATGAAAAGAGAACATACAATCGACAGCACGTATAAAGTAAGTCGCAACTTGTCCTTCCAATCAAAAACAGTCAGACCATCACTGTTTATGACTTGAAGCCACTTTATGGATAGCCTCCAGAGAAAATGTCAGACCACCCACAACGAGGGCGGTCTCCATGCGTCTCTGGCGCTGCACTTTGCTGTCTAGTTTCCTGGTCTCCTCATTCCCATCGCTGCAATGCCCGCTTCCCCTCCGCGCTCGTCCCAAGATTCTCGTCGGTCTTCAACCACTACCCATTATGATCCGAATAAGCCTTCAACCTCATACTATATTCCACCTGAACAATCGTATCTGGATCCTCCTATGGATCCACCAACGTTCCTTAAATCCTCCACATACGGCCAAATCTCTTACGAAGTAGACGATACCGACAGTTCCCTCAGTTATTCTTACAATCCTCGACGTACATTTGAATCCCAAATAACACCTCCACTATCAAAATACCTCGAAGACACATCCTATTCTGGCCATGGAATGCTAGACGCTACCCCTGAGTACCAGCTTGCTAATGCTCCAGCTTCAGTTCCACCGAATTTCTCTTACTTGACGGACGTTCAGGAGAGTGATAACCCCCTCAGTGTTCAGTCCCTTTACGAAGATGCTCGATTTTCCCCACCTGGATGTACTCCTGAGTCACTTCCAATCTCTGCACCAATGTCATCCGAAGACAACTACATCCCTTCACCTACGTATGAGAGTGGATCTTCTACGGTAACTTTTAGCGACTCGGCGCAAACTACCGCGATTATAGGGCAGAACGCTAAGAAGGCCTCTCTTAAACATGTCAAAGACATCCGTTATGAAAGTCCTAAAAACTATGATGATAATTGGATGGAGAAAGCTTTCCATTCAAATTCGGAAGAAATCAATTTGGCGGACGATGCTGAAACGAGAAATTCGAGCAATGGCGATGATGGAACACAGTTGGACACCGATGAATCAGACGATCGTGCCTCTATAGTAGATCGTCTATTCGCGATGCTTCAACGAGCAGAAAGGGAATCTAGCGAATTGGTGGCAGATGATAATAACGACGAAGCTTCTCAAGAAGCGAATACTCAAATGTCTGAAGTTACTCCAACTCCTGCTTTAGCACAGCCTTCTGCTTCGGGGACCTTTCAGCAGACCCATTATCCGTCTCAAGTGAGTCAGTTCAGGACGGTTGCACAAGCTGTAAATGCCCAAAACATCGGCATGCCACAACGTTCACAACGACATGACATGCCCTTGGGATATGTTAGCCGCTCCTATATTTCCCATTCTACTGAAAACCCTCCATCCTTTATTTGCTCAACAGGTGCACCATCAATGCCTCAGTATCATTCACAATATCCCATTCACCGATACCCACCACAGGGTAGCCATATATCATCAATGGAACGCACTCCAGTTGTACCTGCAATGTACAGCCAAACACCCATGTATAATGTTCCGCCTGTACATTTTCAACAACAAGATCCAAATCATCAATATTTCCAACCCGCTATCACCGACACTCAGTTGTCTATGCCTATCAATCAGTTCCCCGCAACGAATTATCCGGCAATGCAGTCCCTTTATCCACAACATTCTTGGAACATTAGTTCGTATCAGCAGCCTGCAATGTTTACCGTACCTCAACTAATTCCACAAACATTAGAGCAGGAATCTATTCCCAGTAATGAACCCGAAGAAAGCACTAACGTTGAGCCGAGTCGGCATGAAGGATCATCAAGAGAATCACCCTCAATTGGTAGCAGAAGCGTAACCGATGTCGACGTTTTCGACTCTATCTCATGTCAGCAAAGCGTTGACCAAGAGGAAACAAACGAAGATGAAGAAGAACCACGACTAAAGGGACCACCATTCGAGCAAAAAGGACCTACACAAACAAAGGAGATTGGGCCAACTCCTTCACCACCACCACCTTCACCGGCAAGTGCTAACAGGAGTACGCAACTAGAAGGAATGGATCGAAAGAACCTTATCGAACAGCTTAGACACGAGATGGATCGTCTGGAAGATATAGGTCTTCATAGTATTGCCGATTACGATCGGCAAGAAGAGCTGAAGGATCTTTGTGAGAAAATGAACTCACGGTTCCAGCGATTTTATCCGCATTTAAGCCATCAAACTGACGACGATGAGTCTGACAAGATCGCATCGGAAGAGGAAATTGTTGAGGATGGCGAACCCGAAGTAAGTAAAATTGGTAGGGGAGTAATCCTCAAGTTACGATTCAATATTATTCCTTATACAGGATGGTTATGTGATGCGAAACGGTGTGCAGTTGACCATCAAGTACCTCGCTTTATGGTATCCAGAAAAGAAAGAACGAGAACAAATGATTCCTTGGAACATCATGAGAAAAGTTAAACCAATCCGATTATGCTTTCTCGATAATCGAATTGGTAAGGTTTATCACTCCTTACACTATTGTTTTACTTATTTTTTTTTTCACTATGACTCAAATAATAATGAAAGGATCTATTGAAATTTGAGCGTGGTCTTGATAATGCACTCGAAATAAAGGTGTAATATGATAAAAATACCAGCCAAAAAACAATCGAGTGCGAAAACGCTTTGTGTTAAGTGAAAATTTCGCTTGACATAGAGTGTAAAACGTTCGTCTTCGATGACTCTTTGAAAGGGAGCAGAGCTCCCGAGAGAACTGACCTGACGAGTCTGTAAGGAAGAAACACGTGTATCGGTCTGTTCAAGAGCCCTTAGACCACATGAAAAGTTGGCTCAAATAGTAATGAAAGGAACTATTGTTTTACTTTGACGAGACCTTCCAATCTTTACCAAGGCTGAATCTGCATACTACTTGCGCAAATGGTAGTAGACCCCTGTCTCATTCTGGAAGAGCTCCCCATAAATTTAGTTAACATCAAATGTTTGCCTAGAATACTTATCTCCATTTGTATCTTTCATGACCCGAAAAAATCTAATGCGCTCACCAAATTCAGAGAAAATTTGCTCTTATCCATTTTCTTTCCTCTTTTCAGTTCTTTTTACATCACAATCACTTTTCTATGGCGGAAGCGTTCTCGAAACTCTCCGCTTCAGGTCACGGTGAGTTTGAGAACTTCAACATCGGCGAGTTTGTCAGCATCACGGGTCATATGATGTTCGCTTATGGAGATGGTCCCGAAGCACTTGATGAGACGAGGCTGTTCGTTCTTGATATCGTTCGGCAACAAATGAATATGCTATTGAGAAGGGTTTGGTCTAAAATGGTCCAAACACATCAACGGTGTGTTTCAATTGCTAAGATTGATTTCAGATTTGTAAACCTGTTATAACTCAAAAATATTCTTAGGTTTTTAGAAAAGTCATGACGTACATCAACATTTTCGACCTTTACCAAAACCATCCGATCCGTCTACGACGGCTTGTGCGATATCTCATAGTAAGTTTGAAGCAACGCAGTTTTTTCAATTAGAAATAGAAAAGGAGTTGTTTGTGAATATTAAGCAAACGCCATGCGATCAGGCTTATTTTCCCGAAGATTTTACTATAGTAATTTATCTTATTAGCATCCGCTGTTCTAAGTAAACTACAAGATATATCATGGAACAAGACGAACCCTCATAAGAACTGTATCAACCAGTTTTTTAGGAGCAGAATCGTATCCGTCATATGTTATACCGAGTAATGGCAGACCAGAATCGACGCAGAGGTCAGCAATATTTTGAAAACAGAATGGGTGTCGACGAAAAAGGCGCAACAGAAGTGATATTTCTGCGGAAAAGGTAGGTTTAAGAATCAAAAGCAAACAATAGAACCCTTTGAGTGCAGTGCAAACCTAAAATATGATCAAAATATGTCACTCATGGTAATATGTGTAGATGAACGACTTGTTCTTGAAGGAGAGTTAAAATAAAGTGAGAAGTGGATGTCCTTAGTATTTTCGAAAACAGTCCCTCTTCTTCATAAACTTCACCGACTTTGTAATTTGTACCCTTAACATTAATTGTTCAAGGGCTCCTCACATCTATCAAGCTCTCAAAGTAAACTATGAGGATCAGCTCGACCTCTTATGTGAAGAACGACGTATACAAGACTGTGATCCAGATCTCGCAAATATTAAGATGTTTCTTAAACACAGAAATCGCCATCTCTCAGACGAACACAAAGAACTACTGAATTATGCCAGGCGTGTATCATACTGCAGTAGGACGGGAAGACTGTGAGTCTTAGTATTTATAGTGTACTTTTTGAAAAATCTGAGCTTTTTTATTTTTGTTTTATATCCATTTTTATATAATACTTTTGAGCTAAATTAACGTAAAAATGTACAACTATTAATTTTGTACGATTTTTCAAGACCCATAATCACAATTTACTGTGCGGATCTCAGCACTTCCTGCATTCGTTTGCTTGCATTCGTCCACACAAAGGTATTTGAGTGTTTTTTTAGACCGCGCTCAAAATTAATAGTATCTCATAATTATTAATTGAGCCAACATGTCATGTGGTCTGTTATGGGCTCTTGTACAGCTCTATACACGTGTCTCGGCTTCCAACCTCGTCAGTCGTGCAGGCCCTTCGTCTCTAGCCAAGCCTCTAGGGGGTCCCTATATCGCCTTTGAACAGGTAAGCGACCACGAACGATTTACACAATCGCCGTCAAGTGAAAAATCGCAAGATCGGCAAATTTCGACACTCGATTTCTTTTGGCTGATATTTTTGAAATATTATAGCGTTTATTCCAAATGTTTTCTTTAGACCACGCTCAAGATCAAATACATCTCATGATTACTGTTTAACTAAACATTTCATATGGTCTGTTATGAAAATGTTATAACAGTTTAAAAATACCAGCCAAGAGCGGTCGAGTGTCGAAAATTGCCGATCTTGTGAATTTTCACTTGACGGCAGTTGTGTAAATTGTTCGTCGTCGCCTACCTCTTTATAGAAGATGTAGGGACCCCCGAAAGAATTGGCTTAAGACGAAGATCCTGCCCGACAACGAGACTGGAAGGCCGAAATATGTATATCGGGCTGCACAAGAGGCCAAAACAGATCACATGACATGTTGGCTCAAATAATATTTATGAGTAACAATTCAAGTGTTGTTTCGGCTGCTGCTCAAAGATTTCGTCTTCTTCATAAATGCCAGTGAATGCTGGTCGAGACGATTCTTTTTGCAATATTGAAGGTAGCTGAGTCAGGGCGAATGATTGCAAAAGTGCTGGGGGGGGGGGGGGGGGGAGACCGAACTTAGCTCTCAACTTAACACCTTACACTCTGATACACTGCATCATTAAATGCGTATATGCAAGTGTAGAAGAAAAACAGAACTTTAAATTGCAACAATGTTTTCAGATCTGCATTTCGAGCTCATCGGTTTCACGAATTCCTTGGTTTTCCGGATCTGCAAACCGACCTGATCTTTGTATTAGATTACATAGCACGGGAAATTGTTATGGAAGTGAGACATTTTTTATTGATATTACTGACAGCAATGAATAAATATAGCCTTCAGATCTTCTTAAAAAGAAAATCTGTTCAATAGGTGATGCATTTTAGGTGACCTATCATGCTGCTATGGTTCGTGAACAAGAAAGACAAGCCATCCCGACATCAACAAGTCGGGGATTTCTTCACCCACCAATGTCTAAGGCCAAACTTGCTGCTGAAAGCCTAGAACTACGGCATTATGAAAATGGCTTGCGTAAAATAGTTGGGTGGAGAAAAAATCGTAAGATCTTGTGTAACTATTCGTAGATATTTTTCTTGTTCATTATTCTTTCTCCTACCATCTCTACTGACAGGTTTGATGCGAGACCAAACTAGTTGACGACGTTCTAATGACCATTTTATAGAAGACATTCTATTCGGGGAAGATGAGCGCAAAGTTGTGTTCTCCTATGGAAAAAACCCACGAAAGTGGGAAAGCGATAACGACTACAACAGGAGAGAGGCGGTCGAACGTCGTGACTTTGAAGATCTTAGGCCTATGCCAAGGTTAGTAGTGACTGTAAGAAGGAAGAATTCACTTGTCAAAATTATTCAGAGAAACAAAAACAACGCTCAAATTATCGAGTGATATTCGGTCGTTTGATAAGTTTTGGCATTAGAGCAATAGACACCAAATTCATCAATGAGAAGTAATCTAAACTGCATGATTTTAGCATCGTTCAATTGCGCACTTTCTTGTGAACATTTTGGTATACAACTTGTCTATATTTGCTTCAAAAGGGAGCCGACTTGAGAACAAATTCGCTTGCCACTCATGCACGAATGGCGCATAGGGGGAAAATGCTAGTGAAGCGGCGCGCAAGATTAATAGAGCTTGGGCGATAATACGGTCGCAAGGACGGTTACAAAGTGGTTCGGAAGTTCAAGGCTGGAGAGAACAGTCTAGAGGATCAGTCGCGCTCGGGACATCCACAGGAAGCTCTGTTAAATTTGCGCGCCGCCTTACTAACCTTTTCCCTATGAGCCAATCGTGCATGAGTAACAAGCAAATTTGTTCCCAAGACAGCTCTGTTTTGAAGAAGGTTTTACCATCATTCCACAAACTTCATGGACATTTACTAAGTAGAGCAATATACACTCTTTTTTCTGTTTCTGCATGTTCGTTAGAATAACAACCATTGAATGGCATCTAGAGATTAAAATCATCTGTCGAACTGTCCTTTTACATCAAGCTTGCAAGTAGGTATCTTCCAAGTAAAGTATAAGTATCATATAAATAGAGACCTCTCTCACATAATTAGTTTACTGGATCAAAGGAAGGCGAATTCTATGAAACATTTACCATCGTTTTTGAATATCAACCTCGCATAAGCTTCATATAAGAAAAAAGAGGTTTACTCTTCTCTCATGTCGCACCATAATGAGCCAGTCTATTGAATTACTACAGAATTTACCGGCATGTGGACGTTCTAAGATTAAACTTAAGAGAAAGTAGTAGTCCGAACATGACAAGACATCACAGAGCAAAAAAATGGGACAAATTTTTGCATCATATTCATATCAAACAATCAAGAAGTTAACCTAACGAGCAACTACTTTCAGACATACCGTGTGTTTCACATCAGCAGAGCTGTTCGAAGAGCACAAAAAAGTTCTACGTGGCGAGTACTGGGATAGCTGTCCTGACGATCTCACCAAAGAAGCATTTGTTTTAGCAAATACGTGCGCAGCAGCACGTCGGGCACAAGTCACTATTCCCTTTGATCCTTGGATTCCACCAAAATGGAAGGAACAAAATGAGAAAGACATCCGAGAAGAGAACGAACGACTCGATCGACTACGAACATTGAATCGTGAAGACGAACGAGTCAACAGATTGACTGAACAGCTAGTGAAAATGATGGAAAAAAATAGTATCTGCGAATCCGATACAATTCTATCAGACAGCGGATCAACGGCAGACGCTACTCATGGATCGGCAGATTTGAGGCCACTGATGAGGACTGTCCAAGCAGCAGTTCGTCGCCAGATGAATTCTAACAATGCATGACTGAGGGTTTCCTGTACATAAGCGAACAATACGTGTATTCTAATGTCACTTTCAATGCTCTTAGATGATAGTTCTGAATACCGCTAATGCATTATATAATGTACAAGTTTTGCCAGTCAGAAAGATTCTTTTTGCCAAAGAAGATGCTCTAGAGATTACAGAGATAAATGGAACAAAAATGAAGATAAACCTAGATGTTGTTGGAGACTCATAGACATAAATATTTGTCATAACTGTAACAAACCTGTAATATAAATCCTTTTTTGGAAAAGAGAAATCCCAGGCACTTAGTTGCTGACCAGAGAGAACCATATCGGCACAAGTTAGCACCTTCTGATATATACAACAACCATCACGGCGAACTGATAAAATGAAGTGGTTAGCCTGAAGAACACTGCGAAGTGATCGGTAAGAACAATTACAGAGAGCAACCGCATGAATTTACTTCAACTGTACTGAAAGGACTCGTGCGACGCAATGGTCAGAAGTGCCTTGCGACGCACACGTGGTCTATAGTTCGATCCTGGCCCCCCGGGGTAGGCAAACTGGTAGTAGACTTGTCTGGGAGGATAGCAGCACTGAAGTAATACATCGGTAGGTCACAGTGAGTCATTGTAAAGGTAGGCACTCAATCACCTCAAACTATGCTCAACGAAGTAGAATGCATAGCGCATCCCTCAGAGATTGATCGACGCGGCGTCGAAGGCTTTAATCTTCATCCTTCATACCACGAAGATGAGGAATAAAATCTTTGGTAATAATACTGTCTTAATTATGGACCATGACTTCAACAGACATTATGGGTCATCCGTCATCTTAGAGCAGCCTGGTAGCAGATTATCAACCTCAACAAGTTGACCAGCTTGGATTATTTGGGGTACAGTATCGAAACAATGAACGTGTATGCCTAGCAGGACACTTCTAACCACTGCGCTATAAGCAAGCCAAAGTAGGACTTAAAGATTTCCTAGTTATACTTCCGTCCGTGCAAGTAATCCATACCTGTGATAGAAAGAACTTTGAATCAGATTTCCAAAAATATTACAACCTTTACAAGGTATGAGTGATAAGCAAGGCATTCAACGCCACGCGGAAGTTGAACCCAGGTCTCACCCACGGCGACGGAGCAGTGGCTCTTGGAGTGCCATAATGCGCCTCAGCATAGGTGTGCAACACGGGTTCAACTCCCTCCTGGCGTCGAATGTTTTGCACATTAATCAACATAGTTGCGTACATACATATATATACATGTGATCTTGTACGTATACGTATATATAACATGTATATGTGTGTACACGTACACATGCATATATATACATGTACATGTACACATGTCCATACCCTACATGTGCATACATATATGTAAATACCTATACATATGCATCATTCTGACATCATAACACGGCTAAAACGACAGTGAAAAAAAATTCTTATAAAGTGGGTGTTTTATTAATTTCCCGTATCAACTTGTCGCCGCAACAAACATTAACCCTTGCGGGACCGTGGACCCACGGCCTCTGCGTCTCCAGCCCTCAACGTGTTGCGTCTACAGTGGCGTCAACCTTCAACGTATTGCGTCTAACTCCGAGCGTGATGCGGCTAACAATGACAGACGTTGAGGGTTGAAGACCCTAAGCTTTAGGTCCGCGGTTCCGTAAGGGTTACTTATGGTGATCCTTGAACAACAACGAACGTACAGGAATTATGTCCACTTTGTGTTCGACAAGTCCCGGTCGTAAGCTAAATTTACAAAAACCGCCACGAAAATCGCGTCCCATAGCACCACAGCCGATACCGCCACACGGAACACCTAAAAGACAAGCTTTGTTTTGACTGCATTGTCAGTTACTTCACAGCGAAGTTCGAATGAAAAATTAAACCACAAGTGAACCACAGTTTCTCTCACGAAGCTGAACATGAGGTTCTAAGGATACATTTTATTTAGATAGCTGACATTTTCAGCGGTTTCGTCTTCTTCAAACCTGGAAAGATCAGGTTGCCCGCAATCTATGTTTCTGTTGAAGTATTGGAGGTATTTGCGCGACCGGACTGTGGACAACCTGATCACTGAAAGCTCTGAAGAACACGTACCCACCGCGACGTCCGCTTATAGATAAATTGTGAATTATTGAAGAATGACGAGACTGACAGACAGCCGGTCGGCCATAGGAATTTATATTACAAATCATCTTAAATCAAATAAGCAGCTTAAACAGTGAACAATAATTAACTCCATATTTTGGAGAACTTTGCGGTCTCATTTTCAATCTACTTGAGTGGAAAATTGGAAAAAAATAACCGTTATCGAAAAATGGCGAGTAGCTGTCTAAGTTATTGAACATACCGTAAAATGGCTTATGTTTGAGCGGTTGAAATGTGTTGATGAAGAGCTTCTCCTTGTCGAAAGCATGTCTCATCCAATAGAAGAAATACCGTGTAACAAATGGAAGAGCGTCGATGATCTAAGTGAGGCGCTTATTCGAAAAAAGGTACACTATATTGTTAGTGGAATGCATTTTCAACTCTTTGAGGACGAAGCTTTCTTCGCTTCTTTCTTAGATTTTTAGCAATCATTCGATACCTTGCACATTAGTGATCCCAAAGCCGTAGCTGGTTTCCCCTTAGAACTTTTTACTTCGCTGATTAAGCGAATAAAATTGAGCTTCAAGTTCGACGCCCATTCCCGTTATGTATTAGGTTTATTTTTCTCGGTCGTTGATAGGAACTGTAGAAGTGACACTATGCTATCGTTCTACAGGTCTAAACTTTTACTTCAATCTTGCATTGTCAAGTCAAACCAATATTAAGCTCAAACCTAAACAACCTGAGCCTAGGAGTGCGAAACGTAATTTTCTTATCTCTCTTGCACTGCTTTATGGAGGCGCTCCTAGAAGCAAACATAGATACGGAATCATCAAAATATAAGCTATCTAATGCCGGCTGATATTTTGGCGAAAAGCCATTCACAGACTTTTGCCGAGCGGAACATGAAACTCAGCATATTTTCATTGCTACAACGCAATAAACAGACTTCTCAAGAATAAAGTGCACGCTGGAATCGCCAAGAATTAAGCTATCGGATGACTACTATAACTATACTATAGCTATCTGAAGAAAAAAGCAAAAATGCTTGTTTCTAAATGGCTAAAAAATCGTCTGCGGAAAAAAAAGTAGACCTCATAAAAATCTATCTGAACCCAAGTATTTATGATTAATGATTTCTACCTGCTTGGCCGTTGGACGAGTGAACGGTACCCGCTTATCCTCAGGGATACGATCACCACGTGCTTTCCAACCTGGACCTGTCAGTTCGCTTGGGAGGCATACCGTCTCTGAACCGTTGACGACGTGGTCTGGGTCCGACCGCGGCTCAGCGACCATCTCTGCCTACTAGTTCGCTTCACAATTTCGACGATCCACCTGTACATCAACCTTTTTACAGTAAAGTTTATAAATGTATCTGGATAAACACCTCTGAAATCAAGAAAACGCACAAATAAGGAGGCAACAGAACAGGAGGCCCGATGGAGTAGTGATTAGCAGAGACTCCTGGGAATGGGTAAAACGCAGACACACCCAATCGAGGTTCAAAATTTCGTAAATCACTTATAATTTCTGGGTATAAATGAGAAAAGCTCCAGCTATTACCTTATTACCTAATCACTACAATGTCCGGTGATCTTGTCATTAGACAGGTAGTTATATGTTATCTCTGCAGTGTGTGAAGTGAATATTTCACTTTACAGGCGCGCAGTGTAACATGTTCGTCGAAAATTTCTTTATGTAAGAAGCTTCTCGCCTAAGGGGTCGGCTCAGACGAATGGCAATGTGCGACTGACGAGGTTTTCATGCCTAAAAACGTGTCTTTCACTGCTTACCGGTTGACTTCCGCGGACCCCAACAGGACGTGTCCGCCAGCGTGGGAACGACTCCACCTCCTCTACTCAGTTAGTTGCCGACTATAGTACTGCTTCTCGCAGCAAGACCCGGTACGAAGTTAAGCTGCGGGTTTTGCAACGAAAAGCAGTATGTAGTCAGCGACTAACCGACGTTTAGGAAGTGGAGACGTTCCCACGCTGGCAGGCACGACCAGTTAAGGTCCAAGGAAGTCAGCAGGTTGAATGCCATTAAAAGACCTCATGAAAGGCTCAAAAATACATTGTCAGATCATACTGCCTAATTGTTTGCTCACTTGAACATAACATCTGCCCATTTTTCACTCTTTAGACTCGGACTTTTTTGCCTACGCTAGCCCTTTCGGGACCGTGAACCTACCTCCCCTGCATCTATAACCCCCTATGTGAGAACGCTGGACGGTGTGCTCCACCTCCTTCGCTCCTCTAACCCTCAAAGTGAGAACGCATTGAATGTGTTATTGTATTATTTCAATTATATTATTTTCATTTTCCTATTATGTTATGAGTTAATACATTATGTTCTTATAAGTAGGAAAATAACAACTAATACAACTGAAAAATTACAATAATACATTTGATGCGTCCCTACGCTGGGGGTTAGCGATGCAGAGAATTTAAGCAGACCGTCCAGCGTTGCCACGCCAGGGATTATACATGCAGAAAAGGTGGATCCACGGTTCCGAAAGGGTTAGAAACTGACCTCAGGGCTCATTGACTACGAGAATACTTGAAAACCATTTAGGTCAAGTAATAGGTCACTTGTTGACAGACTTTGTCCAATGAGTAAAATGACCACAAACCCACCACATACTAGAGAAAGAATATGGAAATTACAGTAATTTTAGGGATAATCTGCTTGAGAAGATAGATGCAGACTTCAATAATGCTGTGTACGATCCAGAACTTTGAACATTAGATGAAAATTGAGCCCGCATCTCACCCCCACGTGAGGCGCGTGCTAACCAACTGTACTCTAAGCTGGACTATAGCGAGACTACTGTTCTAGTATTATTTTTTCTGCACGACAAGGTTCTGATCTGTCAGCAAACAGCCAACAACGCTTTGGCCTGGTGAGCCCGTATCAGCAGATCGTCAGCTCGTATCGCAGAACGAGTGATAGCAGAACAGTAGCCCCCCTAATGTGTGCTAAACATTCGCCCCCGAAAAGGGTAACATTCGAGTTCGATCTCCATCTGAGGTCCAAAGCTTTGCATATCACTCTTATGTTTATATTTTACTTAAATATGTATTTAAGACATCATGCAACCGCTAGTAACGGTCAAATAAAGAAGAATTCTTGGTATTTGCTTAAATATAGACTGCTTGTATGTACTAAAAATACATCTAAGATAATCTCAATAAAACAAAGGGTTAAATTCAATCTTGAGGGGACAGATGAAAAACCGATCTCACTCGCTCTACAGGAACTCGAAAGCTGAGACTTCAGGGTACAGTCCCATGTTCCCAGCTTTCGAAAGAGCCTTTTTTGACTTTGTTACAGAAAGAGATTCCTTGTACTGCAGACGCCCATATCTCTCGGCGGTCAGAGATTTTTCTTCCTTTGTTCGGCGCGATATACGCGCGTTTAAGACATAGTTTTGTGTGGATTTTGTAGCCTTACCAGAGGGTGTTTTGAAAAAACCGACGACATGGTGCTGTAGCCTGAAGTCGCGGCTTTCGAATGGTTACTAAAACTTCTAAAATTCCTCTCGAGCGAATGAGGTCCGTTTTTCGTTTGCCCTTTCATAGCCGAATCTAACAACAAATCTAGGAAATCAAAAAAGTAAACAAAGGCGAAAGGAGATTCCTATAGAATAAAAACCGAAAAATTATCGTAAACTAAACACATGAGCTTAAAAAACAAACTTAGCACATATGGATTTAATCTTAGAAGCTTTTACTGAGAGATAAATGGTGAATTGAACGATTACTTCCAAGCTGCAGATTAACCCATCTAACGAAACTGTGCCATGGCGTCAATATCATCTTTTTGAACGGACAGGTTCAATTATCAAGTACTCCCAAAAAAGAGCTACAGATAAAAAATTTGGATTATCATCAAACTTCCCAAGCGAAGAAAAAGAAATCACGAAACCTCGGTATGAAGAATGCAGTCTACGTCAAACTGAAAAAAATCACACTGGAATCTACGCCATCAAATCTTTTCGAAACCGTGGACCCACGGCCTCTGCATCGCTAACTCGCAACTGTACAAGGTCTACCCCACTTCCGCTGCATCTCTAACCCCAGCGTGCCATTGCTAGACGCAGCACGATGGGGATTAGAGACGCAGAGGTGGAGCATCGTCCAGAGTTGACAGCTGGAGATGCAGAGGCCGTGGGTCCACGGTCTCGAAGGAGTTAGAAAAAGTAGTCAACAAAAGCAAGTAACAGTTGAAGTTATTGTTGTAAAAATTACAAATTTGAGGGAAGGCGAGGCCGCCGAAGCATCAGACATCGACTATGAAAATATACCAACCTCAAGCAAACTTTTCAAGAAGCGACAATTAGTTACTAGATACAATCTCATTTAGAAAAAAAATATACCTCGCTGCAGTTTTTCATGTGAAAGAAGAGTCCCTTCTGCGTCTTTCTTGACTCTATCAACAGGCGACGTGGCAGGACAAAACCCTAGAAATTTCTTGAAAAAAAGTCCTGAAAATTATCCTCATATGAGCATTGGCAACGATCTTAGAGCAACAATTTTCGATTCCAGAAAATCAGAAAGAGAATCGGTGTAGAAGAAAAATTGCTACATATAATGAAGCCAGCAGACTGAGTGAATAGAAGTGAACGATGAAGAGAGATTAGCATAGAAATACTTTGACTATAATCACTGTGTCGACAATTTCTCAGCACATCGCACCAAAAACTTGGGTAAATAAACATTGAAGATTTGAATTTCTTCAATGTTTAGTCTTCATTATTAAAACTAAATCACACCCTATAGAAGCCTCTACGATTACCAACATAAAATCATTAATCCAGACGTTCAAACCATTTTTATGCTTCGTTTTCGAATAGTTGGTATTCTGTATTGCCAGAAAAATTTCATATTGATTAGGAATATAATACGCTCACGGAAAGAGTGAGATCTGGGTTCGAATCCCGGCTGACGCAGATGTTTTTGCACAGCACTCCACACTATTGGGTATTCTAATAATCCGATGAGAAGTTCCTCTCCAGTGAATGAGATCGGCTTGGAAAATTTGTCGTCGCCTAACATATGAGTACTCCAGTAGTAGTAATAATGTTGAGTGCTCTGCAAAAACATTTGCGTCAGTCAGGATTCGAACTCAGATCTCACTCTTTCCGGGAGCGTGTGCTACCCGTTGCAGGGGTACGAGAGATCTGGGTTCGAATCCCGGCTGATGCAATTGTTTTTGCGCAGCACTCCATATTATTGGGTATATTACAAGATCACACCACCGCAAGTGTCGGTGAGATAAAAAGAATTCAGATTGATTATCGATGCCCAATACCTGTCAGCACAATGGGTTCAACGCCGATAGCGGCTGCCCCGCCAGACCGTCGACGGTTGCCTGTTGACAGATTACGCCTTGTAGAGTAAAAAGAGTGCTGTGCAGAACGAGCGTCGGTGGTGCAACGATTAGCATACGCTCGCGGAAAGAGTGAGATCTGGGTTCGAATCCCGGCTGACGCAAACATTTTTGCTCAGCACTCCACATTATTGGGTATACTAGGAATAGGTGCAAAAGATAGCTTTGGTGTAGACCAATGGGGTATTTTTTCGAGTACAAAAAGGTAGAATACCACTTTGGGTACCATCCGCAAAGTCAGCGGTAGCCCGTTCGGTACCATGGACCAATCTCCTCTGCATCTCTAACCCCCAGAGTGGGAACGCATTGGATGAACTATTGTATTATTTCGATTGTATTGCTCTGTTCTTTTCTTATGTTAAGTGATGTCATATGTAGATTTATTATGCTCTTATAAATGGGAAAATAACAATGATACGATTCAAATAACGCAATAATACATTCACAGGGTTTCCACGTTGAGGCTGGAGACGCAGAGGAGGTGAGTCCGCGGTCCCGAAGGGGTTAGCAGACATTTCAAACCCTGATCAATACAGAATGACGTTAGTACTTGTCGGAAAAACAGCACATTGAACCTAACCAACCAATCTGGATCACTAAGAACACTTTTAATCTCAGGACTTCGTACTTACGTCATTCTCCAACTACCCAATTGTTAGCCGTCAAGCAAATAGACTGAAAAATCTAGAAATTTTTATTTGACCGTCTATTGCTGTCTTTTGATGTTTCAATAAACCCAATGATGTAGAGTGGTGTGCAAAAACGTTTGCGTCAGCCGGGATTTGAACCCAGATCCCCACTTTTGATAACCCAACCCATAAGAGTAAGATGTGGGTTCAAATCCCGGCCGACGCAAACGTTTTTGCACACCACTGTACATCATTGGGTTTATAGAAATATCTAGGAAAAAATCATGTCAGCTGTGCTTGCACACCGCCGTCCGTGTGACTTCACTCTATATAGAATCTCCGGCAATAAAGGTTATTACTAATTGTAATCTCCTAAGAACGACTATCTCTTATAGGTCATTCCATAAGTTTTTCCGCTGATACAATAAACACCAAATTTATAAATCAGAAGTAATTGAAATTACATGATTTTAGTACCGCTGAATTGTGCATTTTCTTGGGAACTTTTTGGTATACAACAAGCCTATATTTGCTTTCCTTTGACGACGACGTGAGTCGTTTTTAGCTCATCTCCCTGTCTTTCGCCTGTCTCTGAGTATGTATTGGCGCGCGCTTCAGTGCAGACTTGATACTTAATGGATGAACTTATTCCATTATTCCTATTCTTGTTGGAGATATTTGACACCTATCACTGAACCTACGATTAGCAGTCCCATAATACCCTACGAAAAATTTGCAATTGTTGGTAGCACAGATTTTTAAAAGTTTCCATAACGGTATGCAAAAACACTTTTGAAAAGAATTTGCTAAATATGCCTGATAATCATTATTTGAGCCACGCATGTCAGTGGTATGTCAATGAGGGCTGACTTATAGAGCCCGATACACGTGTTTCGATCTTGCGATCTCGTCAGTCGGGCAATCACCCTTTCTCGTCTTCTGCTAATCTCTTTGGGAGCTCCAGTCCCCACACTAAGAGTTAGCGACGACAAACATTTTACACTCTATGTCCGGTGGAACTCACCGAACACAGAGTGTTGTACACTCGTGGAATATACCTCGTGTGAATTATACCAAAAACACATAATTTCAATTACTTCTGGTCAATATGCCTGATAATCATTTTTTGAGCCACGCATGTCAGTGATCGAAACACGTGCATCGGCTCTATAAGTCAGCACTCTTTGACAGACCACTGACATGCGTGGCTCAAAAAACGATTATCAGGCATATCGATATTTTAGCTGAGGTCTTAAGAAAACACTCGAATCGAAAGATATGATACTTCTGGTCAATAAATTTGGCGCTTAATGCTTTAGCGCCAAAACTTATGGACCGACTTGGTAATTAAGCACTAGTTTCCTTATGGGGAAGTAAACCTCTGCACACCGAAAGTAGTTAAAGCGAATGTAAGGCGTATCATCCCTCGAGGATGATCAACGCCGAGAGCTTTTACCCTTCTATTATGGATTCTGTGAGCCACTTAACGATCGGCGACTTACTAAATTATCTTCGACTTTGGAAATCTAAAGAATCAGAATATCTTAGAAACTCCTAAACGCTTCACTCGGACACTAAATAGTGTAAGGCATAAGCGCGGATTATCTCAATGCCGAGCCTAAAAGGAGGGTCAAGAGTGTCCCAACAAAGAGAAAGTGGATTCTCGACGAGATAAGCCTCTCTTACGAGCGGTTAATTCAGAGAGCTTCGGAGGGGCGGCGGAAAAACACAAGTCACTCTCCTGATAAGAAAAATCACAGCTGTTATCAGTGGGTGACTTTTCGAGAAGCAAAAACAAGTAATCCGAGCTCATCTGTTACCAACAAAATCAATATATCACATTCTCGAAAGTGACAAACAAACAGTTTGAGCAGCGGGAAAAAAACAAGAATGACGGAAGATAAAACAGCTCTCTCGACTCATCGCCTCAGGGAACTATACTTCGTGAGAACTCCCTTAGAAGAAGAAAGACCTTGTAAAATCCTGGAATACCGACTTCCTCCGTCAACCTCGACATTACCAATCATCAGTACCCTATATGTGGAGTGCTGTGCAAAAACGTTTGCGTCACCCGGGATTCGAACCCTGATCTCACTCTTTCCGGGAGCGTATGCTAACCACTACCGACGCTCGTTTTGCACAGCACTCTTATTTACGCGGAAAGAGTGAGATCTGGGTTCGAATCCCGGCTGACGCAAACGTTTTTGCACAGTACTCCACATATTGGGTATACTATAATATCATACCACTGCAAGTGGCAGTCAAAATAGAAAGAATTTAGACCAATCATCAATAGTTTCTTCCATGGTTGAGCTAATACCACAATATTGATAAAAGACTTTCAAATTTTTCAAATCAACTTTTAAATCAAAAATCAACTTTCAAAAAGATAACTTTCAAATTACTACCTCCTGGGTATTATCTAAATCATAGAAGAAACTATGGCACTTTTCGATTGCAAAGGAACAAATGAATTCTCGACCTAACTCACCGGACAAAAAGTGTTCATAAGAGTGATAATAATGATCTGAAAGCTAAGATCTTTGGCTATAGCCTTACGTGGCCAGTTTTCGAAATTGCCCTTTATAACGCTGCAAAATCCATAATGAAATTACGTTTCACATGACCACGCGTTTTTTTTCTTATCTTATATTTCGCTGAACTAAACTCCTTCTTGAGAGTACTAGTACTCATTCGATAGCATAAGTCTCGAAAAACTCAAAAATGTGATTGCTTTTTGGAAAAGCTCTTCTGATAGCACCGTAGGGAAAGAAAATATTTGGGTTGTACACCTCGCCGGGCAGAGCTCTTTCTTAGACTACTAGTGTTCATTCGATAGCGTAAGTTTCAGTGAGTCCAACGCTATGCTTATTTTCTAGAAAGATTAATTCACTGCAGTATAGCAGTGAGAATAAGATCGAGTTTCGCATACTTGGCGAGCTTGTTACCGGCTAATCCATGGGCAGGGCGATCGATCCATGACCTGACGGGTTAGACCACATGTGGGGTGCAATTTGTTATTCAACTGGGGATTTTCAGTGCGATTTGAAAGAAACTCTAGATAAAACGATTGACTCAGATACTAAGAGATTTTCTCTACACATTTATATACTTTTCGTGCTTCCAGAGAATTACAGGCGTGATAAAGATGAAGGCGAGCGGTCGGTGTGAAACATGATTTTATTTTGCATTTTACACCGTTATAAACGGGTGTTTTTGGAAACCGGCCACGTACGACTCTAGCCAGAGATTCAAGCTTCCGAGCGCGTACTAATACTCCTATGAAGAACTCTTGCCCAGCAGATGGGGTCTAAGATTCGTTTGTTCCCTATAACCGGAAGATACCTAACTGTTACTGACCGTTGATACCAGGTTACAGAGAAATTGTAAAATATATATGTTCGTGTAGAGTGATAATCAAAAATTTCAAGCTCAGACGGGCTTCGAAACCGCATTGCCACCCTTCACGGGGGCGCGGGAAAAACTCTATGGGTTCGATTTCCGTCTGAGGCTCAATGTTTAGCATATCACTCTACATTTCGGACGACAATTATGACATCATACCACCTCCAAAGGAGCACTTGAACACAGAATCTAAAAGCGTATTTTGAGCCTCTCATGAGGTCTGTCATGGGCACTTCTATAGTGCAAGACACGTGTTTCGGCTTTCCAGCCTCTTCAGTTGCACGGCGCCTTTTCCTTGAGCCAGTTTCTCGGGGATCTAGCCCTTTATAGAGGAAACGACGAAGAGCTTTTTACATTCGACGTTCGGTGACACAACCACCATGGCGTTCTGTCAGAGTGATTGATTGTCGATTGCATGGCGTATTGGTTGTTACGTGGGATAGGCAACTAACATCGTATTCGACTGTTTAGAGAGCTCGCTCAAGAATAATCTAATCTGACAATGTATTTTGAGTCTTGCAAAGTATCGGTATCTTTAACAAACCTCATGAAAGGCCCAAAATATATTATTAGCTTATATTCTTCTTGAGCGAGATCTTACTGTCGATTTCCGTGTTTGCTGAATAAAGAATTCATTTTAATTACAAGCCGGACCGTGGCCGACTGGCTGTGATGCTCGTTGTGGTGTGCCGCAGGGCCGATCCCCACCTCCAACACTCTTCAGCGGTCAAAAAGCAACGACCTATGGAACGACGTCGTCAGGCTATTCTCGAGATTGCAGAGAGACGTGCTCCACCAGTGTTCTAAGAAGTTCAAGAAGAGGAAGAAAAACGAGCTGAACGCTAGAAGTACCGCGATCCGTACAATAAAAAACATTGTGAAAATGACCTAAATTACTAAAGCGTTAATTACAAAAGCAGTCAGCTTTCAAAACACAAAACAACTTTGGGTGCGCGTACCTAACCGACTGACTTCCGCGGACCCACGCGAGCAAATCCGCCGGCTCCACCTCCTCTACCTCGATTAGTCCCCGATTACAGTACTACTTTTCTTTGCAAGACCGCATGCGAATGGGTCCACAACTTAGCTGCGGGTCTTGCAGTATTAGTCAGCGACCAATCGGGGAAGTCAGACGGTCATCCAATTGCACTACTGATGCCTGCTTTGCTACCGCTACAAAGCGGCTGTTTAGAAAGAAATCTTGTCGATAATCGATATCGACCACCATGCCAAACCGCCGACGGTTGGCTGCTGACAGAAAGACGCGCCGTAGCGCGGAAAGAGTGGTAACAAAGCAAGCATCGGCAGCGCAACAGGTTAGAGCACGCGCTCGCGGGTAGAGTAAGGTGCGAGTTCGAGTCGCGACTGATGCAAAAGTTTTGCACATCACTCTACACCACTGATTAGGACAGCTCTCTCATCCTATCGTCGAGAGAAAGTGAACCTTGTATGAAAACTTCGTAGATCAAAGGGTAAGGGAAAACCTTATTTTAGCTAATAAATTTATAATCAATATGTCGGAATTGTCAGGCGAGTCGACCAAGCGATAACAAGAACTCAGCTGTCAGCTGATCGCACGAAAAAAAAAACACGTCGCGCAGCCAGGTCGGAACAAAGAAATATCTGCGGACCCCATGATGAATCTCCAGTCGGCATGGCCGTACATCCACGTCTTCATCGCACGAAGCCTCATCAAATTTTCATTCTCTATTAGAAAACCAGGATAGTGCAGTGGTTAACGATGCAGCGTCGCAGAAATCACGTTGATAATTATGGCGTTGGTTCGCTTCCCTCTCCCGTAGACTTTCTTACAATCAATCAACTGAAGGCACTGAACGCCTCAGTACGTCCTAGATTGGCTACCACCACAATGCAAGAAGAGTCGCTCGACTATTATTCAAAGAGATTTATAACGAAGACGAAATCTCAATATGCCTGATAATCATTTTTTGAGCCACGCATGTCAGTGGTCTGTCAAGGAGGGCTGACTTATGGAGCCCGATACATGCGTGCCTCAAAAAATGATTATCAGGCAGATTGAAATTTGAGCTGCGGTCTTAAAAAAAAACACTCAAATTCGAAAGAGACGAAATCCTCAAACAGCAGTTGAATCAACACTAAATCGTGATAGCCGGTCCTGGAGAATAAAGGAAGTATAATAAATAGGAAATTCTTCTTATTTGACCGCTTTCAGTGGTGGTATGACGTCGCATACATATAAATGCATAAATGACCAATTTATATGTCCATATAGATATATATATATAGATATATATATATATATATATATAAATGTATATATATGTACGTATATAAATATATACCCATGTATATACACATGAATGTACATATACATACACATACATGGTCGTGTGAAACATAATTTTATTTCAAATTTTGCAGCGTTTCAAAAGGATATTTTGAAGAATTGGTCACTCAGGATTGTAGCCAGAGATTCGAGCTTTCGAATGATTACTAACACTCCTATGGAAGATTCTTGTCTACCGAATGAAGTTGAATATTCATCTGCTTCCTTGTGACCGAAAAAGTCATTCTGATTGATAATTTTGGCGTTTATTGCTCTTGTGTTAAATCTTACGGGACCACCTGATATTGTAACTATGCCTAATGTACGAGATGAAAATACTATTTAGGTCTAGAAGTCATGCCCAACCCGCATTTACAATGTAGTAATCCCTCTCCCTCTCCTCCCTTGAACGACCGGTCCTAATATCCTAGGAGGCGGTGGGGGAGAAGGAGCTATTACCGACTGGATCCCTCAGGATATGAGCGCATCAAAGAAAGACTATCGGCTCAATGGTTCGACTTTTTCACGAAAAGCCTTGAAAAAAGAGATATAACGCTCAAGGAACCATGAAGCTAGAAGAACCCGCTGATCTAGTCAAACGTGCAACATGAAAGAAATGGAAGCTTCACCGGCGCCTGGCCAAATCACTCGACAATCAAAGGAAACGACAGGTGGTTCAGATGATTCTCAAAAACGAATCAGCTAAGATCGCCTTGCATTTACCTTGGCTTGACAAATGATAGTTCAGTTCAAGAATAGATATGACAGAAGAAATATGCGGCATAAAAACAACGTAGTGAAGACTTTATCAAGAAAACAGCGATCTATTGAGACTTCAAAAGAACATCGGCCTAGGGTAGGCCCTTCAATAGGCTTCAGTATCAAGTAAGATCTCAACAGAAACATGGCAACCAAGAACAAACTTTTAGGTTTTTATTATCACTATTATTATTACTATAATTAACAGAGAAATTGGGGCCTTACAGTAACCAACAATGAATCGATGAACACAACATCTGTAAGAAATACGTGAAAGTGCTTGATGAAGTGATTCTGTTGATGAAATAGGTCTTTGATTTACTTCTGAATAGAAAAAGTAAATACAAAGTTTCGTGCAAAAGATCAAGAAACTTTCCAAGAACAAAAGATACTATTAACCCTTTCAGGACCATGGACCCACGGCCCCTGCATTTCTAACCCCCCGCGTGGAAACAGTGGACGGTCTGCTCCACCTCATTCTGCATCTCTGACCCCCAGCGTTCCACTGCTAGACGTATCACGCTGGAGTTATAGACGCAGAGAAGGTGGAGCAGACCGTCCAGCGTTTCAACGCTGATGGTCAGAAATGCGAAGGGCCGCGGATCTACAGTCGCGAAAGGGTTAAGCAGTCTCACGAGCCTCAACAATGTAATTTCCAGTAAATAACCGTTAGTAATCATCATGAATTTGATAAACTTATGTATCACTTTGCAGAGTAGAGCATAGAGCAAATGAATTAAAAAAAAAACAGAAAAAAGACTGTTTGGAATAAATAAGGCAGCTTTTGGCTTACTAGTGTGCCAAATAATGATGTACTTCTTAGGGGTAAGACATCTAAGAATCGATAAAACTATCTATACTTTCTTTTTTTTTTCCTTTTCTGCCGTCACAAAAAGGTTGGAAATCCTACAATAACCAAAAAGACCACAAGGACACAATGTTGTGAAAAATACACAATGTTAATAAATATAACTGATGCAAGTGCACTAAGAACTGTGAGACAAGCGCTCAAGAGAATAAAATCACAGAGATGGGAGAATGGAACTAGAAGAACAAACTAGAACAAGTAAATTAGGAACAGTGTACTTGAACTATCCCGTCCTTTTGATAAGAAAAAAACATCCCAAACAATCGCATGCTTTCGAAATGTGAGAATTCAAAGGAGAAAACCTCAATATCTTCCTCCTAGGAAGACGTTCAACAATTTCACAAGTAAAAGTCAGCTGCTCCTCAATATGATGATTCAAAAATACCCATTAAAAACAACACTATCAAACTTAACCATGGTGGTATGGTGGTTCCGTGGGCCCACAGTCCTAGCAAAGTTAGACTGCAGACTATAGCTGGAGATTCAATACTTCAATCATCCGTCACTCCAAGCCCGGGAATCGATTCACTTCTCCTTGAATCTTATGTGATGTACCTTTTGAAGTGTATAAGGCTCGTGTACGCATTCGTAGCTAAAATCTGATGAAAAGTAGAAGGAAAGAAACTTTTCTGAAGACCAAAAAAGTAGAATAAAGCTATGAAACGTAAGTTGACGATGTTAACGGCGAGACTATTTCGATAGAACACAGCATTAGCTAATGTCTAGGCAGTTTTTCCATAATAAAAGCTTGGTGAGGAGCTTGATTAGGCAAAAAAAAAAACGCTTCGGCTACAAATTTTCCCAAATCTGTAACATTAATTGGAAAACCGAGCAGAGAAATTCCTTTCATAAACCCGATCCAAGCTTTCAATGGATATGGAAAATATGTCTCCGCCAAGGAAAAGCTACAAAATCAAAATTTCTCAACTACGTCATTTAACAACACCTAATGTGACAAAATATTATTTGAATAATAAAGATGGGCAGCTCCACTTACAGGCTGTCCATTTGAGATTCTCGTTATTTTTATGTTCTGAGTTATTGACGATCCACTCATTGGTTCCAACACTGAAGACGATGGTGTTTGTAATTCGATCGTAAAAGCCTAGAAAAGATCGCAAAATAAAGAAAAGAAATCGAATATGACGAACCGTCTGAGTTTACCAACACGTACACTATTTAGTTTATCCAAAGACCCTGAGTGATTTGCAAAAAAATTTGACTCCACGCGGGGGTTAAACTAGGTTGTCACTCATACGGGGGTGCGTGCTACCACTACACCACAGAGCTAACTGGGCTTAATATCGTCTTTTGATTACCATATCAAACCCATTAACAGTTGGTTCACGGCGGCTATAGGAAACAATGGCAGAAAAACGGTGATTTCGGCGGTCTAGTGGTAACACGCGCCCCTGGCACGAATGAAACGCGGGTTCAACGCCGCCTGGGGTCCAGTGTTTTGCATGTCACTCGGGATCCATTGATATATAATGATCTTATCACAAAGCTGTTCTTAGAGCGGTAAAACCAAGAAAAAAAAACTGTTGCAGACAACCTACTTTGGTAACAGCTGCTTGAAACGCAAAGTCACGAACGGTTTCTGGTGTGTTATTAACCACTTCCACTTTCAAATGTGCGATATCACCAGCCCATCCTCCATTGAGAACCATGATGTGCGCCTCGATACCGCCACTATTCAAGGCTAAGACTCGTTCAGCAGCAGGTACAGCTCTAAATATGTCAATGGAACTCATTTGCACTCAAAACATATCTGCAAAAAAAACATTAGAAAACCGTAATTAATAGACTTACGCAGGAGCGGCAGGCGACGGTGCGATCCCAAGTCCGCCAAGGAGATCAAACGGATCTCCGATGCCGACGGCAACCGACGACGTAGGATTCGAAATTGATATAGACGACAATCCTACTAACATTTCTCTTCATCAGAACGACAATAACGAGTATTCGAACTAACCTCCACCTCCTAGAAGATCTGTATTTACTACTGGATTTGTCCCTGCCACTTGCGATAGGGATGAGGCGTTCATAAGATCGAATAAGTCGTTGTTACTGCTCTGCGGAGAAAAAAAAAATAATGTCATTGACTCTCTCATTCTTCATTAAATTACAAATGTAATTTTGAGAAGTCCTGAACAAAAAAAAAAGAGGAAAGGAGCTACTCACTGTTTTATTCGCTTCGGGGGTAACTATAGGGTCTCCTAACCCAGTCAGCTGACCCAGAAGATCAATATTAGAAGTGGGAACAGTTGTTGGGGAAGTTAGAGCTGCATTCTGCGATGGTTCTTCAACAAGACTTTCTTCAATTGGAGCAGCAGCCGCGTTAAGAGAGTTATGTGTTATGACCGGCATACGCTCGAGTAGTCCATATCTGATTGAGATAAAGCCAGAGATAGTAAAGATTAAGGCGCTTTGGTGAAACATCTTGTTTCATCGTTTACTAACTTGATATCGCCGCAATCCAGAAGCCGAGAAAACTCCACGGATCGTTGCTGAAGCTCAAGGTGGATATGTGCTTGATTGGCACGAACGAGGGCGTTAATGCGATCAACTGTCGGTCCGAATCTACAAAACTCCTACTAAATTTTCAAGCACACAGCATGGACGGGATGTCTATAAGCCTCACATTTTCCTGACTAAATCGTCTTGATCAAAAAAGAAGCGTAAGGAAAAAAACAGGCGCCTGAAAGGCTTGCGATACTTCGTTTTAAAAACAGAACCTCGTTGCCAGCTTAGCTAACGCCATGACCGCATAGCATTTCGTGGATAGGGAAGTGAGTGTAGATGGAAGAACCGCCTCGAAAACTGCTACAACGTCTGATTCCTCGACCTGGAAACCAAGGATAAGATCAACTCCCGACTGCTATCCAATTGAGTAGCAATCGAACTCCTTGAAACATTCTCGCATTCAAGAAAAGAAAAAAAGAATCAAGTAATTACAAAAGCTGAGTCTACCTTAGCTGAGTCAGCGTCGGCTGGTTGCAGTAGCAGATCACCAAACTCGCCGATAGTCCAAAATGCCACCTGTAAATAGTCGTATTGAATACTGAGTTCCTAGAACATAGATTTTTATTGTAATTTCAGCTTCTCTGGATAGAGAGCTGTAACAGAGGAATCTTTATCACCCCATATCTACGATTTTCGATCGTACTTCTTTTCTTGGATATCATCTATATAAAAAGAAACAATATGTGGAGTACTGTGCAAGAACGTGCCCCGCCAAACCGTCGACGGTTGGCTGTTGGCAGACAACGCGTTATAGCGTAAATAAGAGTGCTGTGCAAAGCGAGCGTCGGCAGTGCAACGGTTAGTATACGCTCCCGGAAAGAGTGAGATCTGGGATGGAATCCCGGCTGACGCAAACGTTTTTGCACAGTACTCCACATATTGGGTATACTATAAGATCATACCACTGCAGGTGGCAGTCAAAATAGAAAGAATTTAAAAAGAAACAAGTGTCAAAGAAACCAAGAAAAAAGTATATACATGGATAAGAACAGTGGTTTCAACGCCACTAAAAGCAAGCTAACAGATAGATAACCTGTAAAAGAGGCTGAGCATTCGTGGAATCATGTTGGGCAGCTCGGAAGAGCTGCAAAGCACCGTAATGTTGTAGCTCACTGTGAGACGATATTAACTGAATCATACATGATACCACTTCATCAGGGACGAAGTTACCGGCCTGTAAAATGATATCAACAATCATTTCTAAAGAACAACTTTCTTTAAACCTACCGATTAATAATTAATATGTGTAAATCTCAAGATTAATCTTATCTAACCGACGCTACGTTGATACCAATGATAGCAGTAGCAATGGAGTTTTTCGATGTGATTTCCCAGCGAGTTCGCCTTCTTCGGAGTCTCGACATACGCCGCATCAGACAATGTGAATAATTCGGTGGACTCTCGCTGTCTTGTGTACCGCTTCCAGCTTGCGTATGAAGATCTAACAGAGAAAAGGTGTCATTTGCCCGTGATACTAATGCTTTTGACCGCGCGAAGTATGATTCAGTGGGCAAATGGGTCACTACCACGCGAGACATAGCGTCTTTCTTCCCCTTGATCTTCTGAATTAACCCGGGAGCGGTATGAAAGGGATCGATGATCGTCGATTCATACGAATAGTCTACACAACATATATTCAAGCTCTCAAGAAGGTGAGGACCCGGAAACAACATAGATTAAATTGGTACTATCACTAGCCTAATAGGGCAACCTAGAACCCGATACACGTCCTTGATGTAGTCTTTTGATACGAGCCCTCGATAGTCTCGTCAGTCGGGCGGTACCCTTTGTCTTTAACCAATCCTCTCAGAGTAATCATACCCTGTACTAAGAGTAGGCGACGAAGAACATTTTACACGATCAATAAAGTGAAGTTATCGCTGAATGAAAAGTGTTGTACACTTGATTGTTCTTGGCTGGTATTGTTTAATATATCATATCTTTCCCTTCGAGTGTTTTCTTAAAACCACGCCTAAGTTTCAATATGCCAGATAAACGCGCAAATTTCTCCCTTAAGTTGACCTATAAGAGACCACATGCGTGGCTCAAAAAATCATCGGGCATATTGAAATTTGAGAGTGGTCTTGGGAAAACATTCGGAACGAAAGGATGATTATTGCAACCATCCTCGAGTCGGCTAGATATAAGTCCTTGATTTTTACAAACACGTTTATAGACTAAGAGCCCACTCATCAAGTCATAAAACCCTTGTAGTAAACTTACTAGGCGTAGAACGGTGATCATTGTGTCGAGGTGCCATTCATGATTTGGTGAATACCTTTCGGTGGCAACGTACATCTTAGACGCACATTCAGACTAGAAAGAAAGAACATATCAATAATGGCAGGAGGTATAAACAGACTAAAAAAAGGTTCAAAGAATGAAGGACTTTACAGAAAATGATGAAGAACTGTGACTGAATCAAAGAAAGAAAAACTAACCTTGAATTCTGGATCAGCCGTTTCCAAAAATATTAGAATCTCCTTGGTCATATTTGCGATATTCGTTTTATTCATCAGGGCAAAACAGAGTTCCAAAGCGCGCCTAAAAAAATGAAACATTGGAAGCAAATAGAGAATCAAAACTGAATAGAGCCAAGTCCTACAGTACGCCGAAAGTCTAATAGGAACAAGCGAAGTTTTCCTATTCAAGCGGAGAAAAAATTTTAAATCAGATAAAAAAGATTGCAATTTCATAAGACCGGTCGAAAACTGATGGATCGCCGCGTCAGCCCTCCTATCTGCCTCATACAGCGTGTGGACTGGCTAAAAACCACTCAATCGCGTATGTCAAAAATCATATTTTCCCTGCTGCACAGCAGAGAAACGGTCTTACCAGAAAATAAGAACAGCATTAGAATCAGCAAACATTACGCTATCGAATGACTACCAATAGTCCAAAGAAAAAGCTTTGTCCGATGAGTTATCTGCGCGTATGAAACACAAGGGATTTCCTTACGTAACAACGTCAAAAAAGGTTTCTTTGAAAGCCAGACTTGCGGGACTGTAGGCAGAGATTCAAGCTTGCGAGTGATTACTAACGCTCCTATGAAAAGCTTCCATCCACCGCATGAGGCCAAATCCTCATCTTGTCTCTTAAGACCGGAAAAAACCGGAAAATATAAGGGACCTCGACATAAGTCAAATGATGAAAGAAGAAAAGCAGAAAGCATAGAAGAAGGACCAAAGATTTAGATATCCTAAACGCCAGCCAATTTCGAGGATGAAACCGACCCACCTTCCAATTTTACTTGACTTAGTGCCAAGCCAATGATTACAGAGGATGAAGTTCTAGGAGTTGATCAATCACTGAGCGATGCCCCACAAAATCAACGTCATTAAGCATCTTCGAATATAACTGGATGCATATCTAGCCTTCAAATGACTCGCCGTGACCTCTCAAATATCGAATCGGGTCTGCTATTCGTCTGAATGAGTCAGGTACTCATTTGGCGACCCCAGAGGATTGGAGGGCTTTGTAAGTCTTGCATGCGGGTCGAATCATCTATGACGTTGAATCTAGCAGGGCAACTTCAATTACTACGCCACACACGCCTTGCCAAGCGATTTGTCCGTGTCTAGACTACAGATAGGAGATCTTAAAGCCAGGAAAGAAAGTTTTCTAAGCAGAATCACAACAAAACGGCTTCATACAAAGAGTAAAAACCACCCACTTTCTTATTGAGACATCCGGATCCTTCAGGCAATCCACAACTGTAGTCCGATGACGCTGTACTGCTTGGTAATCTATGGCAACCGTTTTCAAAAGCGTATTTAAAGCGACATACCTTGAACAATTTGATGTACAGGAGCAATACAGTAACAAAAAGCTTAAGCAAAACATAAAACACTTAGAAAACATGTGCAATGAGAAAACCGAAACTAACCGGATATTTTTGTCCGGATTTAATAGAAAACGTCCCAAAATGTTGACAGCAAGAACTCGCAGACCACTAGAATCAGAGGAAATCAACGCTTATAATAGAAACGACCTTCATTAAGAAAAAAAGAACCTTGCCTTTCACTTTTAATTTCCATTATTGTGAGGACAGTTTCGTAGAGAATAGCATTTCCGACATTCTTAGCAGTTTCAGTGTTGGTAGCAACATGAAAGAGGACAAAACGATCAGATGAAAGATAGTGGCTAAGAGACACTACAAAAGTGTAAAATAAAAATAAATACCTGTGCGAGAATGTCGTTCATTTCTTCAGTCGCTCGAGGATCGTCCTTACCCAGTACCCTCAGCAATCGTAAAATTTTTACCTGAATACAAGCTCTAAGAGAATAACGAGGAAAAGATGATCAAAACTGTGGAAGACATCAGTGGTATAAGCACTTAATAGATCAAAATATACACATACCTGTAAAAATGGATCACTAATACCGGTAACATCATGTTCAGGAGAATAACCACTCATAAGCAGATTTTTCAAGATTCGAACTAAATTTGGGACGAGCTGAAAATTTGTCAATAACAAACTCTGAGAATTCGAGATTTTGAGTGGTACGAAAAACATGCGGCACCCTGGCGGGAGTTGAACCCGCGTTTCATCCATACAGGGGAGGGAACATACTACCACTACACAACCGAGGGCACTGCTTTATACCAATCTTACTTAGACAAGGGATATCGTAGCTGTCAGAAACCAGACTATAACACAAAACGATGGCCTCTCTGGTGCCGTGGTAGCACAAGTCCGCTGTGAGTGAAACGCGAGTTCAACTCCTGGCCGGGATCAAGTGTTTTTATACCACTCAATACTCTCAATAAATATATTGTGCCATCCTAACCCTGCCCAAAAAGCAGAGATAGAAAAATTCACATGAGTCAAACACTAGAAACTTTCAAAATATGAAAGTCAAAAACCCGGATAATTAATATGAGATGATTCCCAGTGTTTATGACAGCTCAACTTACAAGGTGGTGAACCCATCCTCTATTGTTTGAAAACGATAAATACTGAGTGCTCTATAGAGGAAGAAAATAATAACAAGCCTATCTTCTAACGAAAACACGCCGGATACTTGTCCCTTACAAGACGACAAATAAAGCCTATCTCATTGGCTGAGCAGGAGCTTGTCACTGGACGGTAATAATCATTCGAAAGCTTGAATCTCTGGCCATATCTCCAAGTGGCCGGCTTTTGAAAAAAAAAAAACCCTTTTATCTGACGTTGTTACAGAAGGAAAACCTACGTGCTTCACACACGCAATTTTCTCTCAAGACAGAGCTCTTTCTTCAAACTATCAGAAATCATTCGATAGAGTAGGACTAAAGGATTCCGACGCTGTGCTTGTTTTCTGGAAAGGGCGCTTCTCTGCAGTGGATAAAGGAAAGTAAGCCCGAGTTCCACGCATTCAGCTTCTTGCTTACATGCTAATTCACGGTCGAAGGGAAGGAGGAGGGGGCTTGGTACCGTCCACGACCGATCAATTGGCGCATCGGAGAGGTGCGATTTCTGCCAATCGATTAGGAGATTTTTCTACGCTTTGTAAAGATGTCCATATCGAATTTATGACTGTGACACTAGAAGACTTTCCTTAGACGTTCTTATGCTTTTCGTGCTTCCAGCGAAAGAACAGATGAATTGCGCAGCCGATGTGAAACACAATTTGTTCTCAAATTTACAGCGTCAATAGAGAATCCCTTGATAAAATCGACCATGGACCGCGCTAGCCAGAGATTTGAACTTTTCAATGACTACTAACACTCCTATGAAAAGTTTCTAGCTTGCGAATGAGATCGGATTTCCATTTGTCGCCTTATAAGAAACTAGATTTACATGCTATGCTGAAAAGGTAATTAAGCACAAAAATCACCTTTTTGAAATGATTCAGTACATCTGGACTTCGCTCACACATCTCTGTTACAAGTGTTGTTGCACCCATAAGAACACCTGCAGAAAACGAACATTTTTATCAGTTTGAAGTTGAAGCTCTGCCAGTCTCAATAGAACAAAACCACCAAGAACAGGGAGAGCCTAAAGAACTTACCGTGGTTTTTTCTCTCCTAAAAGTGAACGAGTGCACGAAATAAACACTTCCATGAGTTCAGGAACTTTCCGGACCACTCGGAACGCACACAATGCCGCCTGTATTAGACCTACTATCCTTTTCGATATATCGCAATTTACCTTATTCCAGAGTAAAAAACCATATTATTTTATGAAAACACTGAGTAGCTTGAGGAGAAAACTTGGGTGTACTGACAAAATAACACATAAAGGATAAAGGATAAAGCTCTCGGCGTTGATTAATCCCTGAGGGATGCGCCATGCATTCTTCTTCAATTTCTAATTTCGTTTGAGGTGATTGAATGCATATCTGGCCTTTACAATGACTCGCGGTGGGCCTCCCGCTGAACCGAGTCAGTGCTGCTTATCCTCCCAGACAAGTCTGAGACCTGCCTGGTACCAATTCACCGACCCCGGAGGGATGGATGGCTTGGTGAGCCATGAGCGCGAGATCGAACCATTGACCTCGTGTGCGACGCAGAGCACCTCTAACCACTGCGCCACTTGCGCTCGATAAAATAACACATATTGAGAAAAAAAAAACTACATGATTAACTGAAAGAACTGGATAGCATGATCAGAGACTCGGGAAATTGAACAAAATACCTTCTTCTTAATGTATGTGTTACTGCTTTTTCACTAAACGTTTCCACTTCATTTGCAAGATCGCGGCACATTTCTGCTGAACAGATCGAGCCGAGTGTACACAAAGCAAGTCCTGTTACGAATTGCGTTGTCGCGTTTAGATCACTGAAAACAAACAAGGGAAGTCAGTATTCCAGACCCTCGAATTTAGAAGCAATCTATGGCTTACTTTTTCAACGAGTTAGTAACAAGTAGATGAACTTCAGAGCGCTCATCCAGCAGCAGCATCGCACCGAGATAACCTATGCGTTTGTCGGTGAAACGAGGCTGAGCAACGAGTTTCATACATTCCATCTAAACGAAAAATCAGAAACAGCGTGATCACGAGAAATCAGCAGAAGAGAAAACTCTGAAGTATACACTAAATCTCGTAGTAACGGCAATCATTGGCATACTACAACGAACGGTCAACCGTTTTAAGGACGGCAGTTAGTCGATCGTGCATTGCGAATCGCTTGTGAAGCACAATTTTCGTTATTGAATAAGGGTTCTTCCCGTTTTGAGAAAAATACGGGTTCTTTTCCGTTTGGTGACACAGAACTCCAAGCCTATCGCACACGCTGGACAAGGAATTTTCATAGAGAGTATGAATAATTATTCAAAATTTTAAATCTCTGGCTAGCGCTGTACGTGGCCGGTTTTCAAGGAGTCTTGTTAGGATCTCTTCAATGAAAGGAAAGCATTTGTGTTCCACACAAGCGTTTTTCTTGGAAGACAGAGCTCTTCCTCTAAACTATTAGTAATAATTCAATAACGTGAGATTTGCTGATTCCAACGATATCTTGCCTTCTGGAAAGACCGCTTGAATCTAGTGTAACAGGGAAAATGATATTGCCCACATACGGTTTCCTTGGCCTATTCACGGACCGCAAAAAGGACGGACGGGTGGGAGGAGGGAAAGGGGATCGACGCGATCATCGATCAATAGCGCTGCGACTTTTGTTATTTAATTAGGAATTGCTTCTTCCTCTTTGGAGTAGATTCCAGAATAAACTTCTAATTATGATACCACAAGATTTTCTCACACGTTCAAGCGCAGTTCAAGAGCAGTTGATTGCGCGGCCGATGTGAAACAACAATCTTATTTTGAATTTCACAACATTATGGAAGGGTATCTCCAAAAAATCGGCCACGTACCTCGCTAGCCAAAGACTTAAGCTTTTTATCTAGTGAAAAGGCGAGGATAGACGCTAGTTGGGCAAAGGAAGCATTCCGAGCGTGAAACGGAGTTAGATTTTGATTTTAGGAAAGGTCTTCAAACAGAGAAAGCATTTTCTCTTTCGCTTTAACAAAGCACCTAACAAGGCCTTTTGAAAGACCGAAACAGTGTTAGAATAGCCGTTCTCTAAGCTTTGATAACTACTAATGGTGTAGTTGAAACTTTCATTCAGCGAACACAAACCAAAATGGTCTATGCAAAACCTCAAAAGGTTTAATGAACATAAGACGATGGTGTTCCCTTTCAAACACGGTATATTCACCTTAACAGAATGACGCAAATCGCAAAACATAAGACGATGGTGTTCCCTTTCAAACACGGTATATTCACCTTAACAGAATGACGCAAATTCGCAAAAGTACCTGTTTGAGCATGTATAATATATTACAATGGAAGCTTGTCGTTCTTTTCTATGCCAAACCAGAGCTCAAATGTCTCTTTCGTGCAGCTTACCTGTCCAAAATGGGCAGGATATCCCAACATATGTATATAGAGTAATTTGGCTATATTTCGACATTTCCACGGTGATTCGTCTTCCCGGAAATTCTCTCTAAAACGACTAGAAATCATGCAAGTAATGCATTCCAGAGGAATGGATGGTCGAAAAAAGATCTCCTTCAATTTGGACAAACTCTTTGAGAGAGTGACGCCAATTCTAGTAGCAGAACGCGCTGTAAAAGCCGCCTCAACATTCCTCACATTTCAGGACAACTATTCATAAAGGAATAAAACTATTGGTATTGAGCAATTCCATGAGGTATCCGCCATGCACTCGGCTTCAAGGAACGTTAGAGGTGACTGAGAGTGTATCCGGCCTTTACAATGACTCGCGGTGGCTAAGCGATGCATAACGTCAGTGCAGTTCCCTACTAGACAACTCTGGTACTAGTTCGTCAACCCCAGAGGGATGCAAAACATGGGTGAGTCTCGGACGGGGGTCGAACCATTGACCACGCGTGTACCGCGGGGCACCTCTAACCGCTTCGCCACAGGCGCTCTAACAATTATCAATCTAAAGAAAAAACACGGAGACATTCAACCTCTACAGTGTATGTGTTACTACCCCTCTAAACCCACAAAAATTAGAATAGAATTTTCGAAAATTCTCTTTTCATCTTTCAAAAACACATGTACTCTGGAAGTGAAAGATCTTTGAGCGCTCTCAAAAAACAGATTGTTTAGTAGGCAGATAACTATGCACTCAGCCTGGTTGAGACTACAGCACATTCCCTTATCGAACTCCACTGCTTGCGGAGAAGGGAGTGGGTGGAGTGGCTAGGGATGTCCCATGGAGCACACGTGGTTGATGGCTCGACTTCGGCCCACTGCCCGCCAAGCCTCCCATTCCTCCGAGGTCTACGAATCGGTGCTAAACTTGTCTACTAGGATAAGAGCACTAACTTGATACATCACTAAGCCACCATCAGTCATTCATGAAAGCTATATATGAATTCAACACTTATAAGTGCTTGATCTCCCAAAGATTGAACAGTATCGCGATCTTTATCCTTTTTTCTAGCAGTAAACGGGCAACTATAGCATAACGGTCAAAGGTGCTAACATGACAAACACCAAGTCGTTGGTTTAATACCACCCAGGGTCAAGCAGGACCTTAGAAGATAGCGGATGAAGGTCTCGGCGTTGATCAATTCTGAGGGATGCGCAATGCATTGGTCTGTGATTTTTGGCTTCGTTCAAGATAACTGGATGCATATTTGGCCTTTACAGTGACTCGCGGTAACCTACCACCGTAATGAATCAGTGCTGCTTATTCTCCCAGACAAGTCTGTAACCAATTTACCAACCCCGGATGGATGGATGGCTCGGTGAGCTAAGCGCGTACTTATGGCCATACCACGTTGGAAGTAAGTCTCTACCTTCTGAAAATTGGTGCCAGAGTTATGATAGAAAGAATAGATAATCTGACTTGCCACAATAGCACACGAGCCAAATACGCGTTTCAATCACCTCGACGAATCTACGAATGGTGCCAAATGTATACGGCATAGTCTCAAGGGACTGATTAACAACGCTGAATGGCCTGTCTTTTTTTGTCTTCAGCAAACCAAATAAGCCTTATCTGCAAGATATTTTCGAAGTGAAACCAAAAAATGTATAAATCGAACCGTATATTGGCACTTTCTCTGTCGACAACCGCTCTCTCCTCAGCCATCGTACGAGCGGCTCGAACTTGACGGATCAGATCACGAAGACGCATAGGAGTACCGAGAGTGCTTCAAAAGAAAACAGAGATCACAAGACACATCCTACCAGTGAGATGAAAAATTTCCATGAATGCCCATGAGATAAAGGAATTTACAAATGCGATATAGAGCTGCAGGTTTCATTACAGTCTATAGTAGGTCTACATTCTTTCAATGAAGTTAACAAAAAAATTTCTTTCTCGCATAAAAAACCCATTGATTTTCATCTTTGGCGCATGAAACAGATGCACTGCTTGTAACTATTATAATAACTTTAACCACTAAAATACGCATCAGATGTGAAATGTAAATATTTTTAGATTGGAAATTTGTATCACAGATAGTGATAGCAGAACAGGTGCCTCAATAGTGCAGTGATTCTCATGCGCCCACGGAGAGAGTCAGACGCAAGTTCAATTCCCTCGAGAATTGGAAATTTCGCATATAACTCAACATTTAGGGCATATCTCGGACTACCAGCCGAGATCCACCGACTGAGAACTGGTGATGGACCAGTGTCATTTTACAACGTGGGTGTCAGCACATACGCCTTCCTCCTTGCTACAACGCAGGGCTTAACGTGGGGCGTGGGTCACTGACGAGGAGTGCGAGAATTCCGAAACACCAGTGTATGACCCTGGGATACCTACCTCGCTTAAGTTTTGAACATTCTTCTTAGAATTATTTTGAATGTTTATTGCGAGGTCTTGAAAACAGTCGATGTTTTGGATCGATTTTGTTCTACCAGCCGACATCCCGACTGGGAAGTGGTGATGGACGCAGTGTCATTCTACACTGTGCCGTCACCACATACGCCTCCCCCCTTGCTACAAAGCAGGGCTTAATGTGGGGCGTGGGCCACTGACGAGGAGTGCGAGACCTGCGAAACACTGGTGTATGGCCCTGGCGTAGCAACCTCGCTTAGGCTCTAAACAGTTTTCTTTTGATATTTAGGACATATAGTTATGATATCGTATCTCAGCTCAAAAAAGCGGTTGAATGAGATTATTGTCAACTACAAAACTCTTACAATTGATGGTCGCTCATCTGACACTCGAGTATCTCTTGGAATTTTAAAATCACAACTTTTTGAGAACAAAAACTTTCTATTTATTGCTCTTTTAGCAGTGGCATGTTGCTGTGACTGTATATCCGATGATGTAGAGTGACATGCAAACTCTGAAACCTCAGGCGGGAATCGAACCCGCATTTCACTCCTTTCGGGGAGCGTGCTCACTTTGCACTAACGAAGTTCATGTTCTCCTATCACTCCTTTGACAATATTCTTTCTCTGATGACCGTTCCTTGATTGGTTGAAATATCAAAAGAAACACTGAAGAGCGAAATTCATACTAACGAAAGAGGCCAGGAAAAGGTCTCGCTACTCACCGACCAATCCTTGACTTGACTTCGTCGATTTTCTCAATAGCCATCTCTACCGCGGTGGCCATTTTGATGGCTAGTAGATGATCCTTTCTGAGTAGTATATGAAAGGAAGCCTGAAAAATAAACCTCATAGGTCTCAAGAGAGGTTACAAGGCATTCGTTGAAAAGAACGACTTATTGGGGGTATAAGCATGTAAAATTCAAGATATTACGATGGCAACAAGAGCGGATAAAACTATAAAACACAGTCACAATCTCAATAGAGATAGAGATGTCAATAAGAAGTCAAAAAATAAAAGAAGAAGATCAAAAAAGGGACAAGGAGTGGTCTCGCTGACGTGATGGCGCACGTGTCACCACAGGGATAAAACGTGGGGTTCAACTCCTGCCTGAGGCCGGAAGCTTTGTATGTCACCCGACATCCCTGGATATGAATCACAGTTATGATCTCACCTCTCAGACGGTCTACCGCCTCATCATAACTGAGAGGTGTTCTTGGGTGTCAGACTGTGAAGTACAGCAGGGGAGAGGGTCAAGCCTCCAGATGGACCACCCAAGCTGGGTAGTCCGACATTCCCACGCGGAAGGCCCAGCTAAGACTAAACCTTACCCGGAATGAACGCCGCCTTGGTAGCTAATAATGGCAAGGTGGTAACCTCTCTCTTATTCACAGGGGCCAGCGACTGCTCTGATGTGGTGACAACCTAAGAAGCTCCGACTAGGCTCGTCTCGGGACTCCAGTGATCAAAACAGCTTAAGCAGTACGGTTTTCCTGAGCTAGGGCTTGCACTGTCACTGAAGACGGGCCGTCCAAGTACCACGTACCAATTTCAAATCACAATAGTAATTTCACGGGACATAAAGGTGCCAATAAAAGAATAAAAGGATAAAGCTCTCAGCGCTGATCAATCTCTGAGGGATGCGCCATGTATTCGTCTTCAATTTCTAACTTCGCTTGAGGTGAATGAATGCATATCTGACCTTTGCAATGACTCGCGGTGGCCTCCCGCTGAACCGAGTCAGTGCTGCTTATCCTCCCAGACAAGTATGAGACCAGCCCGGTACCAATTTACCGACACCGGAGAGATGGATGGCTTGGTGAGCCATGAGCGCGAGATCGAACCATTGACCTCGTGTGTGACGCAGAGCACCTCTAACCACTGCGCCACATACGCTCTTAAAGATGCCATTAATAAGTGGGAAAGGGCACTTTTCCGTTTGGTGACACAAAATTAGAAACCGATCCTTTTCGTTGGACAAGAAATGTTCGTAAGAAAGATTGTAATCATTCGAAAGCTTAAATCTCCGGCTGACGCGATACGTGGCCGTTTCTTGGAAAATTCTTCTAATGACACTTCAGCGAAAGGACAACATTTGTATTACAAAGCGCATGTTTCTCGCCGTATAGAGTTCTTTCTTTAGACTATTAGTAATCATTGGATAGCGTAAGATTCAGCGAATCCAACGCTATGCTTATTTTCTGAAAAAACCGTTTCTCTCCAGTGCGGCAGGGGAAAATAAGATTGGCTGTGTTTTTTGGCTAATCTATGGGGTGGGAGGGGCAGGGCAAGGCACAGAGGAATGCCGCGATTTCAACACGGTTATCGATCGAGAGCGCCTCAGTGGCTCACATGTGAAGTGCGCTTCTTTTAGGATTTGCTTTTCCACTTTTGGATGAAAATCCAAATTAAACATTTGACACTGACACTGAAAGATTTTCTCTGTCCGTTCATGCGCTCTTCGTGCTTTCAGCGAATTAATAGTTGAATTGCGCCGTCGATGTGAAAGAAAATTTTATCCTTTCATTATTATTTGAGCCAACATGTTATGTGGTCTGTTAAGGGCTCTTGTACAGCCCGAGACACGTGATTCGTCCTTACAGACTCATCAGCCGGGCAGAACCCGTCGTCTGTCGATCTTTTCATAGTCAGTTCTCTTGGGAGCGTCACACTCCTTATAGAGAGTTGTCGACGACGTACGTTTTACACTCTATGTCAAGCGAAATTTTCACCTAACACAGAGTGTTTTCGCACTCGATTGCTAGTGTAACGCTCTCGAGAGAACTGACTATAGAAATATCGACAGACGACGGGTTCTGCCCGGCTGATGAGTCTGTAAGGACGAAACACGTGTCTCGGGCTGTACAAGAGCCTTTACCAGACCACATGACATGTTGGCTCAAATAATAATGAAAGGATCTATTGAAATTTGAGCGTGGTCTTAATAAAGCACTCGAAGGAAAGGTATAAGAAAATTTTATTTTGAAAGTTACAACGTTATGAAGGGGTCTATTCATAAAACCAGAGATTTAAGCTTTCAAATGATTACTAAGACTCTTATGAAGAGTTCTTGTCCAACGGAATGGATCGGTTTTTAATAATGTGCTACCAAACGGAAAAGAACCTTAAAAAGGAAGGATAAAAAAACGAAAGAAAGAAGATTAAAGAAAAAGGGTGTTAGACAAGCGATGGCCACGATGGCATAGTGGCAGCACGCGGCGCGGTATGGGTGAACCACGGGTTCGACTCTCGTCCAGGGTCGAAAGTTTTATAAATCACTGTCACCTTGGATGTAGATCACAGTGACAGTCTCACTAGACATAATGGACGTCACCTTGAATTCTGAATGGGAATTAGCTCCGTCCGATGTCACAAAAACAGAGGCAAAGCGCCTCTCGTAGCGAGGAAAAAAGAAACAATATAAGCTTGAATAGATAAACTTAAAAAAGAATAGAAATCATAATAAAAAGGCATCAAATAGTCCTACAAAACCTCCTTTCGGCTAGAGACTATGTGGGAAGGCAAAGTATGGAATAATCGGGCTCTTCGAGCTAAAAGCCAAAGAGTATCTAACGATGCCAAGTCTTATATTTATCTATTGGTGATATCAGGTTTGAGGATGTCAATCGTGAACCCGTTCGGAACCGTGGACCCACCTCCTCTGCGTCTCTAGCCTGTCGTGGGAACTATGGGTGATCGGCCTGCTCCACTTCTTCTCCATTTCTAACCCCGCGTGGGGGAACGCATTGAATGTGTTATTGTATTGCATCAGTTGCATTTTTGTTTTCATTCTCCTACTTATAAAACGTATTATATTTACATATAACATACTGAAAATAGGAGCGCCGTGGCCAAGTGGTTGTCGTCGCGATCACGTGAAGCTGAGCTCTATCCCCCAACCCACTCCTGCAGTGAACAGCGATCACCCTATGGAACGCCACAGGCATCTTTCCTCGAGATTGCAACGACCTACTCTACTAGTATTCAACGACATTCAAGAAGCTGCAAATAACATTGAAATAGCAGTGACACATTCAGTGAGTTCTTACGGCAGAGGTCAGAGACGGAGAGGAGGTGGCGCAGACCGTTCGGCGTTGCCACACTCTGGCGGTTAGAGACGCAGAGGAGATGGGTCCGCTCTGCCGAAATGGTTGCAAAAACACGAAAAGTTTACCCTTCATCTCCCATCCACTCTGGAGTGGGTGAGACGCGGGTTCAACTCCCGCCTGGAGTCCATTTTTTGCGCACCACTCAGTATTCTTGGGGTGACTATCTACGAGATCAGCCCATTGCTGGAAAAGTTACAAAATAAAGAATTCATAAAGTAAGGATGATTTTTTTTTTCTCAAAAACGCTTCTCTTCCGCAACCGAGCCGAAACAACGAGATTATATGCGTTGTTCGATGTCGTCTCCATGGAGATCACAGAGCCTCCTGTAGGGAAAATACTCGTTGAGATCATTTAAATTGATTAGACACAATCACAGAGTCTCTACATAAAATAAAGTTATCAATGATATACCCAATAATGTAGTGTGCTGTGCAAAAACATTTGCGTCAGCCGGGATTCGAACTCAGATCTCTCTTTCGGGGAGCGTATGCTAACCGTTTGCACCACCGATGCACAACATTCCACATTATTAAGTATACTATAAAATCAAACCACTGCAAGTGGCAATCATCAAATAAAAAGAATTCTGAATGAATATAAATGATATCGAGCTGTCGAAAAAGGAGTTGGAAGCGGAGTGAGAACGAACGAACGAACGAACGAACGAACGAACGACGAACGAACGAACGAACGAACGAACGAGCGAGCGAGCGAGCGATACGCCTGGAGGGGGAACGAACTCGTTACCATGGGCGTTCCGTGAGGATATGGAATTACCATGCCGCCACGTAACATTAAAAAATAAAAGAATTATTCATTTGAAAAAAAAACACCTTTTACGATGATATTCCGGAATCTCAAAAAGCCCGCGTACTTTACAATTCCTTTACTTTGTAGAAACACTCTAGAAATGCTTTATTTTCACCATTTACGTCATGATATGGCACAATTAGAAGAGCACGTGGCGCACTGGTTAAAGCTGCTCTGCGTCGCAATTATAAGGTCGATGGTTCGATTGCGCTCGCGCTCATACTAGGCCACCACATCCCTCCGGGGTCGGTGAATCGCTGACAGACTGGTCTGAGATTTGTCTGCGAGGATAAGCAGCACTGACTCGGTACAGCGGGAGGGCACCGCGACTGCGTTCAATCACCTCAAACGAAACCAAAAATTGGAGATGAACGCTTGACGCATCCATCACGAATTGCTCAAGCCGACAGCTCTATCCTTTGTCCTTTTATGACTCGATTAATCAGGAAATTATACTCAAAAAAAACCCTAGTATCCAGGTGAAAATCCCCGGGACTGAGATGAGAGGATGAAAAATTCAAAGAGAAAAACCACGGCGAGCACCCGCCAAGCCCACAGGATCAGGCTTGTAGATCGCTGACGATCCCGTGATCTACCCTAATACAGTAATCCCAGGAAAACAGGAAACTCTACGGCTGGCTAGCCGACGAATCAAAACGATTATGAAATAAGTGGAAAAATCATTTAGGTTGGAGCAAACGCTTGGCTGCGGACTTGTGCTTGATTTGACGAGCAAAAATCTAAATTGATGGCTTCAAAAAAAGTTTAACGAAATCGCCGCATTTTTAGTGATTCGGTGGTTAACCTGATATTTCTTATTCCGGCGCTGCTTTCCCGTGAGACATCGACGAAGGAATATTAGGAGCCCATTTGTTGGATAAGGTTTATTCATAGGAGTGTTAGTGATCATTCGAAAGCTTAAATCTCTGGCTTGAGCCCAATGTGGTCGCCTATCGAAAAGACCCTTTTATAACGCTGTAGCAAAAAGAAAACACTCGTGTTTCACACGCGGATATTTCTCGCCGGGCAGAGCTTTTTCTTTAGTCTATTGGTAATCGTTCGATAGAGTAAGATTCAAGGATTTCAACGCTGTGCTTGCTTCATAGAAAGACGGTTGCTCTGCAGTGTAGCAGGGAAAATAAGACTGATTCACACGCGTGAACATGGGTTTCTTTGGCTAATCTCCGGGGCGTGGGGCGGGCCCAGAACGATGCCGCGGTTTCAACATGGCCGTAGATCGATTGGCGCTTTGACGGGTCACATGGAGGTGCGATTTTTGTCTCTCAATTAGGAATTGCTTCTCCGCTTTGAAAGAATTTCCAGACTAAACGTGTGACTTTGACACTACAAGATTTCTTCTGCACGCTCATCTGCTTTTCATACTTCCAGTTAGTTGAATGCGCAACCGATGTGAAAAAAGATTTTATTTTGAATCCTAGAGCATTATGAGAGAATTTTTCGAAAAACGGCCGTGCATCGCGCTAGCCAGAGATTTGGGCTTTCGAATGATTACTAACGCTCTTACAAAAAATTCTTACCCAGCGAATGTGGTCGAATATTTCGTTGTCGCCGTGTAACGGAAAAGATCCTTATTTTTCAAAATTTTATTGGCTTCCAATCTGATTTATTTCTTTTCTGAATTGAAGGTTTTGTTGAGTTTGCCCCTTTCAGTACCACGGACCCTACCCTCTACGTCCCTAACCCCCACCGTGTTGAGTGTGGTCAGAGGCAAAGAGAGTTGGGTTCATGGTCCGCGAAGAGTAGGTGAGATTGACGGTTTAGTGAAGGGATATCAGAAAATATTCAAAACGACGAATCGAATTTACTGAATGTCTTAGTTAGGGTCGCGAAGGCAAGAGTATCATGGAGTACAATGAAATAAAAATGTAATGGCTGACGTTCCGAGGCGATAGCGCTTTTTTCAGAACCTCTGGAGAGGTCATTGGCTCTCAATCTACCCAATGAGTATTTTCTTGACCCCAGAAGAAAAACGGTAATATAACAATTTGGTTCGCATGTTAGCTCTTGTGGCCTAGGTTGGTCTTTCTATCTGTCAACACTAACATGATAGGATTTACCCTCTGGAGACCGTGTACCCACCTCCCCTGCATAGCCTCCATCGTGCTAAGGCATTGAATATATTATTGTTATTTCAGTTGTATTATTGTTGTTAATCTCCTATGTGTCATATGTAAGTATATTATATTGCTATAAGTAGGAAAATAATAACAAAAATAGCAATGAAATTAAACAAAATATATTAAATGCGTTCTTGCGATGGGTGCTAGAGATGCAGAGGAGGTGGAGCGAATGTCCAGCATTGCCATACTGAGGGTTAGAGATGCAGAGAAGATGGGTCATGGTCCCGAGTGGGTAAAGACGATTGGTACTATAATCTCTCCACTTCTTAGGTTGAACAGTCAATATTTTATCATTTCATTCGAATAATATATTCATAGGGCTTCTCAGCCCGAGCCGACATTGTAGTTTGCACATTCTACCATTGATCAAAGCCATTTGATAGATGGCCGGTGCTCTTTCTGGGTGTAATACTACGATGTACACCTGGGATTCTCACACGGTTCGTGATCTCCATCAGAAATTCCTTGCTTGTATACTTGGACGGTCCGTCTTTTGTGCGGACTCCAGCACGTTTTCCATTCGTTCCTTCTTGCACTTGTCGCTCATGTTGGTAGTTTCATTCGAGCGTAACCATTGGCTCGAGTTCCACACCGTGATCTGTAATATGTCGGCAGCTATGAATACAAGTGATTAATTCTTCGCACGAACAGGTTCACCTATCGTGTAGGTGGTCGTCCTTGGGAACGGGTGTTCTCTCGTGGAGTCCACTCTGCAGTTTGTTTTGTCCATCTGTCGTCTGATCTTCTTACTACATGACCGAATAATCTTTGTTTCGCTACCGATGTAAATTTGCTGCTTTTTACAATCCGCACTCATTCCAGCCCTTTGTAGGGAACATATTTTTTTGCTCTATTTTGAGGTTTCAAAAGTCTTACGATGGCTCAAATCTCGAGTACTTGATTGGGTTGTATTATATATTCATATAGCTTTTATATTACGCTGTAATGGAAAAAATATTTTCATTTCACACTTAAGCATTGCTCGCCGGACGAAGCTTTTCTTCCAAACTTCCATTGATAATTCAACAGCACAAATCTCAACAATTTCAAAGATGGCCTGGTTTCTGGAAAGGACTTTTTCGTGCGCTGTTACAGCTAAAAGAATATTGGGTTTCGCACTCGGCGCGCACTTCTTGAAGAACGACTAGCAACTTTTCGAAGGAAAGACGAGTGTTTTCAAACCAATTTCCACCTTAATCGTGACCCTCTCACTACATTTACACTTGTAGCATCGCCAGAAGTTTGTGAGTAGAGTTGAAGCTTCATTCGATTTCCTTTCTTTCACTATCGTTCGGACTGAAGCACATCCTGTGTTTGAAAAAAACTTGACTGCTTTTTCTTAGTAATTGGTAGAGTAAAAGTGCTCAAAACTAAGGGAATTTGATGAAAAGCAGAAATCATTTGGAGGAAGGTTGAGATTCAGTGGCTTGATGCCCATTTTGCGAAATCCATCCAAATACGCGGACAAAAAATGCGCATCGAATGCAAAACTCAATAGTCTTTTTGCTGTAAACACACTAAAAATGCTTCCAAAAAAAAAACCAAGCATATCGTTGAAATTGTTGAGATTTGTGCTATTGAATGTTTATTGAAAGTCTGTAGGAAAAGCTATGTCTAGCGGGAAATGCTTCAGTGTGGAATAAAATTTTTTCCTTACTATCAAAATCTATTATAAAAGCTATTTGAAAAATCGTTCTCAAAATTCAAGCTACCAAATGGTTATTGAAGTGTCTGAGGTGAGCTGAAAATACGTTCTCTACAAAAAGCTGGAAATGGGTGCGGATAGGGGGAAGCACTATGAGTTCTTCTGGATCACAAAGATGAGTTGGTTTTCGGATTTTTGACTGAGCAAGCCTGCTAGATATCGCGAGTGCCGACTGAAATGCAGAAGACTTCGTTAAAGCACTCTGTGAGTTGCATTAGTCGTGACTTGATCAAAATAACAGACCTCGACTCTAAAGCATAGCAGAGCGCTGGTACGACCGTTGAATCAAAAGGTTAGCGCGTTTTAGGAACTCTAATTGAAAATAAATCTGTGCCGTTAAAGATTCGGACCATTCTCTGTGTATACTAGTTTGCTAAGAAATAATTAGAAACTAGTCGAAAATAAATCTACGCTGTCAAAGATTCGGAGAATTCTCTATGATTACTAGTTTGCTAACAAATTATTGGTCATTGAGGATTGCTCTATGAGTTTGCATATTCCCAAGAATGACTATCTATCAACCCCGGCACAGAAAGAGCCACTCGTGCTTTACTTCAAGAGCAAAAACGAAGTCGTCAACTGTGAGATTATGGGATATCACTGAGTAAATCAAAATAAGAGCTGACGTTTCGATGGTATTGGCTTCTCTAGTGTCTGTTAAGTTCAAGTTGACTCGTAGCCTACTCATTAAAATGCTTTCGTAACTAACACCAGCAGAAAAACACGATAGGTAAATTTTGGCTTGAACATTGCCGCTGATCTATCTGTCAACGCTAGTATGAGGTTAGAGACATTGATAAGATAGGAATGGTACAAATGAGTGATCTTTGCTCAAATTTGGGAGGCCGAACGAAATTTACATAGGTGAGTCATACTCACATCGGCACGATTTTACGGAGACAATCTTTAGTGCGTAAGCACAGCAAACATGACAGTGGCCAAAAGTGGAAATCAAGAACGTCTGAGAAGCGTTTTGTGCAATGTATAGCACGCAGAAAATTTTGTGTTTTTTTTTGTGTCTCCTTTGCGTAGCCACCGAAAGAAATGTGTTCGATAAGCGACCAATCACCACAAAAGGAGGCCAAAAAATTCCTGTGGCGTTATAACGTAGCGGAAACCATGCTCATTCAAGCAATTTGTATGGTGCGTAGTGCGAAGATGGCTTGCATTGAAGTCAACGCATATGGTCGCGAAAGGGGGTCGCTTCATATTTATCTTGTACAATGGCATACGGAATCATTCGATTCATTGAGTAATGTATCCCTATTTTTCCAGACCAGTCTGTCAACAATTTGCTGATACCTTAGGGAATGTGGAGCTCGGTTTGAGCTGGATTAAAAATGTATTCCCTGGAAAATGAAATTAAAAATCAATGAAAGTAGAAAGCTCAAACATGACACATTAATAAAACGCGTGCGAAGAAAAATTATCAGCAACGACTAACAATGTGTCGAAAAAATCAATTGCTCTTGCAGCGCGAATTTTGTCTTGATTAGCGTTTTAAAGAGAGAGAACGAAGTCACTTTATGCATTAATGAAAAGTCTGCTATATTTCAAAAAAACAAGTTTTTTCACAAAAGTCATAGCTGTAACAAGTGTATCATTGATCACAAGCAGGATAGTTTAAATATGAACATCTTTGGCGCACTCTTTACTCCAGGAAGTCGATTGCTGAGCTCACGTGATTGTCTTCTCAGATATTACCATGTAAATGTTCGAGTGATTTTCGAGACCTCGCTCAAAACAATATAATCTAATAACATATTCTGAGCCTTTCGTAAGGTCTGTTAAGGCTCTTATAAAGTACTAGACACGTGTTTCGGCTTTTCAGCCTCATCAGTTGCACGGTGCCTTTCGGTTCAGTCTGTTTCTTCTAAAAGGATATTTCCCTCACATACTAAGGGATCGACGCCGAAGATGTACACTGCGCGCGTAAAGTGAAAAATGCACCTCACACTGCAGAGATTACAAATCACTACATATACAGTGATAAAATCACCCGATATGTGCACTTGTACAGCACAATACACGTGCCTTGGCAACCTCATCAGTTGGGCAGGCCTTTCGTCTTTTTAGCCAGTCCTCTCGGGAGGAACCCAACCTCCTACATAGAGAAGGCGAACTATTTACACCTGCCATTGAGTGAAAATATCACTGAATGTGCAGTGTTGTACACTCTGCCTGATAATCATTTTTTGAGCCACGCATGTCAGTGGTCTGTCAAAGAGGGCCGACTTATAGAGCCCGATACACGTGCTTTGATCTTGCGATCTCGTCAGTCGGGCAGTTACCCTTTCTCGTCTTTTGCCAATCCTGTGTGGGTGCTCCAGTCCCCACATTAAGAGTTACCGACGACGAACGTTTTGCACTCTATGTCCAGTGAAAATCTCACCGAACATAGAGTCTTGTACACTCGATTGCTCTTGGCTGGTATATTCAATATATCATATCTTTCCTTTGGAGTGTTTCCTCAAGACCACAGCTCAATTCAATATGCCTGATAATCATTTTTTTTAGGCAGCCCTCTTTGACAGACCACTGACATGCGTGGCTCAAAAAATGATTATCAGCCATATTGAAATTTGAGCTGTGGTCCTAAGGAAAACACTCGAAAAGAAAGGTATGATATGTCGTACACTCTGTTGCTCTTGGCTGGTACCGTTAATGGCAGGTGTAAAAAGCACGTCTGCGCTTTCTCTGTGTAAAGGGTTGGGACCTCCCGAAAGGATTGGCTAAAAAGGCGAAGGTAATCAATCGAAGTGGGTTCCAATGCCGAATTAAGTGTAGTGGGTTGTACAAGTGCCGTAAAACACAACACGTGCATGGCTCGAAAAACATCAGACAAAAAAACATTCGCAGTCTTCAAAATATTGTTAATAATGCTTTCACATGAAAAAAATGTGAAAATCTTAGATTGTTTCGTAAAATCTTGAGGTGAATTATAGCACAGCGGTGAGCCCATGGCTTCAGTTTATATTTGAAAAAATCTATGATCACGATGAATTGGTGGACATACAGTTCTTGGGGCTGATAGATTATCGATTTGGAATAAACTGCAGTAAAAAACGCTTTCAATATCGATTGATATCCGCTATATTTCTGATGATCTCAGGTTCTTTTGCAAAAATTCGCTTTGATATCCGCTATATCTCTGATGATCTCAAGTTGTGTTTGTTAGTTCATTTCCCTTTTTTCCTTACAGAACATGTCATGTTTTTTTCCAGTTTCAATAAAAATTCTTGTCAAGACGATGACCCTCACTCCAAACTTTTTAGCGCATATTTCAAAGCAGTTAGCGCAATCAAATGGAGTTGCTTCTTTACCACTGCAATTGCATAGCCAATTCTGTGAGTGAGATTCAACCAGCTGCTTTGATTTTGACGCGTTCTCGACTTGAGAAAAAATTTCTTTCAGCAATGCCTTTCGTGATCTGTCCTTATGGGTTGTGCCAACTCCAGCATATCTTTCTTTCGCTTGCAGTGCTTACTTACTTCTTAAGATACTTGGACGGTCTATCATCCAAATTTGCGGACCCCAGCAAATTTTCCATCTCCTACATGTGGTGGTAGTCCGAACAAAAATTGATTTTGAGCACAATGTCACTCTTGAGCTCCATCCTATGTGCTCAGAATCCCTCATAATCGCTAATGAAAATGATTGAAGTGGACCATTAATGTGTTCGCGTTGTTGCTATGTTGATGATTCTTCTATAAAACTCTCGAGATGCATTTTACTACTTACATATAAATCTATCGCCGGATCTTTTTTCGTGGATCCTCAATACTTCAGTGCATGAAATCATGCACACTGAAGATAATATCACGTATTTTCACAAGTCTTAGCCGAATGATTTTTAATTGATAGGCTGACGTGGTGTTATTGCCAGCATTTTGGTGTTTACCCATCCTACAAAACGTTTGTAGATACAAGCTGAAATTATTAATAGTGGGCGCAATAGATGTTAGATCTAGTCCGATATATTTTAAACACCCCCTCTTTGAGGGATCACGCCCTGTTAGTCGCGAGGGCACACAACGAGTTACCACGTGGTGGATAGGGGAACTCAACGCGAATCAAAAGCAAACGGTGTTTCCCAGAGACGCAGGTGGATTCAGGAGACGAGTTCCCTGCTTCTGCAGCGCCGACTTGACAAAACGCTATTTCTACGAGTCAAGTCGGCCAAACGCCTGCAACCAAGCGGCTAAGAAGTACATGGGATGCGGTTAGGAGTCGCCTCCAACAAGTAAGCTCCTCCTGCTCCTCCCGAGAGAGAGTGGCAAGCTACTCGTGAGTACCCAGCCCCCACGTTAGCAGCCTAGCAAGATATACGTTGGGTACGGAAAATGCTCGAAACAGTAATGAAAATGGGTTTTTATTTTCCTGACTCGAAAGAGCCTCTGGAACGACAGCGTCAGGTAGGACGAGCACGAAGAGGCTGCTAAAATCTTAGGATCAAACTAGCCTGCCAAACTTGAAACGGACTAAAATGACGATCTGTACCTACAATGCAAGAACCCTTGCTCACGAATCCGCTGTAGAAGATCTATTGATTCAAGCAAGAAGGATAAGGTATGACGTTATTGTCCTGGCTAAGACGAGAGACGCCATCTTTTCCAAGCTATTTATGACAACGGAGAAAAACTGTTTCTTGGAACAAACGACAGCAGAGGTGTCGGTGGCGTTGGCGTCCTCGTCAAATCGAATTTGACCGTGAACATCGATTCTTCTGAACAATTAGCAACCAGCATCGGGCGGATACTCTTCGGAGATCACCGTTCATTCTTCAAAGTTAGTTGTTGGAAATTTTAATGCAAAAAACTGAACCAAGGAGATCGTCTGAAGAACTTCACATAGAGACCCACGGACTAGACGGAATGAACAGGGTGAGAGGCTATCTGAGTTTATCATGACGACCCAAACCATCCATGGTAACTCGCAATTGTGGGAGTCTACCAATGGAGAGTACCATAATGAGATAGACCACATCTTAGTAAATCGAAGGTTTTGCCTGACCGATGTCGCTGCTGTTCATGAATTCTGCACGGGATCAGACCATCGGCTAATTCGCGCAGCGTTCCTTTATTCGCGAAAAGGAGAGAAAGCCGCTAAATTCAAACAAGTCCCAAAACTACCATAAAGTGAGATGTTTTCAAAATCATTAGTTCGCTTTTGAGAGGATAACGTTGTCGATAACATCAACGAAGAATACGACCGGCTCGTTGAATATCTTGACGTCAGGGTTATGAAAGCCGGGAGTAAGATAAGAAGAGGCGGTTGCCTCCGCAGACACTATACCTGATGCGTCAACGTGTCATCGGAGAGCTACATGCAGCCGAGATCTCGCGTCCGAACTTGCGAAACGCTCCTGAGAACCAACAAAAGAGGACCTTGAAGAGAGACGAACAGAAGTTATGGCAGAAGCTGCAGAAGATGCGAAGAGCATTCGCAAAGCAAAGCGAGGCTTTGCCAATTAGAAGACGAAAATGGTTGCACTCTCATGCCCTGGCGGGACACTTGCAGCTTCCTGAAGGACACTGGAATAAATTTTTCCACCAGTACTAGTCGGATCTCTTTGCTAGCCACGTTCTCTTACACTCATATAAATTGAAAGAGGATGAATATGTCGCTCCACCGGTCCTCTCTTCTAAAATCCGACATGCTATATCGTCGGTGAATAACAGAACAACACCCGCTCAAGACAGGATTAGACTAGAACACCTGAAGAACCTGCAGCCAGTTCTCATCAGCACCCTGGCTCTCCTCTTCACTCGCTACCTATCAGGATGCAAGGTCCCTATTCAATGGAAAACCAGCAGACCGTGTTGTTGTTCAAAAAGGGACACCATCGCGTCATAGGCAATTATCGCCCAATCTGCTTGCTGTTCGTTCTCTATAACCTCTTCACTCGAGTCATCCTAAACAGTATTGACAGAACACAGGACGAAGGGCACTCATGCGAATAAAGAGGCTTCCGAAAAGGATTCAGTGCCATAGACCACATCTGCACGATTACATGACTCATTGAAGTTTCACGAGAGTACAAACTACCGCTCTGCTTCACCTTCACCGCTTTCACGAAAGTCTTTGATTAAGTGGAAACAGAAGTGGTTACAGAGACTCTGGATAACCAGGGCGTCCCTACTCGGTATATGATGATCGTTCGTTAGCTATATAAAGATTTCACGACCAAAATATCTCTATTCTACAACAATATCACCATTGACGTAAGAAGAGGGGTTCGACAAGGCGAACAATTTTGCCAAAACTATTCACTGCCACCCTACAAAACGTCAGCGAACATTAGAATGGGACGATATGGGAGTGAAAAATGACGGTCCACAATTAAACCATCTTCGCTTTGCTGACGATATCGTTCTCATAAAACCAAACATCAGCCAAGCGGAACGAATGTTGACCGATTTCGATAGCGCCTGTGGAAAGATTGGTCTTCAACTAAATCTAACGAAAACGATGTTCATGAGGAACGGATGGGTTTCGAATGCACCATTCACGCTCAACGGAATAACAATCTCCGAATGCTCCAATTACGTCTATCTAGGTCGTGAAGTCAACACAATGAATGACCTAGCTCCAAAGTTGAGCAGGAGGAAACGAGCGGCTTGGGAAACGTTTAAGAGCATCGAAGATGTGATGAAGAGGACAAAGAACATCTGACATCCAAAGAACAACACTCCGTGCTCACCTCTTCAACTCAACTTTTATCCATGCCGTAACATATGCAGCAGAAAATACTGCATCTCGCATATGAGAGAAAGGATCCGAACTCCCGACCTACGTCAAAGATCAAGATCAAAGACGCCGTTCTACAAGCCAGGATATGGAAAATAAGATAGCCGGACACGTGATGCGCTTCAACGGCAACCAATGAACGAGAGCTGTTACCGACTTACCGACTGGATTCGTCGGGATATCAAGCGCTCTAAAGGAGGACCACCGACCCGATGGTTTGATTCCTTCACGAAAAACATAGAACGATATGATGCTTAGCGAATCCCTAAAGCGAGGTGGACCCACTGGGCTACTCTTGCATGCGATAGGGGAAGGTGGAAGTGTTGCTGGTACCCGCTTGAGTCACTCGACGACCAAAGGGACGACAGGTGATACACGTGATTTTTAATACACTGGGGACCGCTTACCCACCAGTGCTAAGCCACCGCCGAGCGCGGACTGCTTTAATGACAATAAGGCAGTCCTCAAATAAAACTTAATTTTTGTTCCTTGGTAGATCGTAAACTATGATAGAAGAGACCTGAGTAAAACAACTGGTTGATGAAACGCACCGGTGTTCCCACTGAAATCCATATCTTTGAAAGCGAAAACTAAATGCTTATGAAAGCTCATATTTCTAACAGTTATTGAACTTCAAATGCTCTTTTATTTACATATATCTACTTTCAACCGTAACTATCTTCTCGCGAGTGAACAGCAATCCATCCTTGTAGTAGCTGCAAATCAATAGATAATTAAATAACCAAATGCATAATCATTGTGTACTTGTGAGATGAAACATTGTAACATGTTTTTAATTTGGTTTTCCTTATTCCGTGCGGCACACAAAACTCATTATAGTGGTTTAAATTCAAAAAACAATGAATGGTTTCGTTAAAACTGATACTGCGCGCTCTAAGCGAAGCCAGTTTATTCATAACTCTCAATGATTATTCGATCACTAGTAAACTTCGCGAGTTGGGTTATACAAAATTATAGAACAGATTTTTTTCATCGTTCTATGGCTAATCATCATTCATTGCCAGCTTATGCTTTACTAAGATTATTATCAGTCGTTCCAACCCTTGCCAATGGTCATAAACACTCATGTGTCACATAGCATCTCTAACCACTGCGCCACACGTGTTCACAATTGCGTTACCTCCAATCATTTTTTGGCTCATTATGCGCTGAGGCTACGAATGTGCTCCTTGCTGTCTCAAAACTATTCTATTAGATTACTCAAGTTCAGGATTCCTTTCATCAGTACTTTTCCTCTATGGACCAACGTGATCTTCGCGCACTTCTTTCGATGATCGAAAAAGTGAACGTAGTCAGAGATAAACCACCTCGCCCATCTCATTTCGACACTGGATCACACTATCTATGATGAGGTATCGAGCAATCGACATCTATTGAGAGGAGCCACCAAAGCTTAAGCTACTAGGCTGATATTAAAGCAATCGCAGCCGTGGACAACGAATCTTGTACAATCACAATCAAACCTGAGTATATCTTTATTAATGAAAAAATCGGGACACATGTAGCGATTAGTTACACGTACTTACAATGTTTACGTGATCACTGGTTGAAACTCACACCTCCAGAAAATGAAGGCCATTACCTTTTGGAGCTCGGTAAGCTGGTGCCACGCTAGTTTAGAAAGCTAAAACATCGATTTAACATATTGACTACTTTCGCTATCTCATTTTAGAGGCCAGAAATGCACTTGAGCACCTCTGCGCTGGTTAGTAAAACTGAGTGTATAATGTGTCCGTAAGGGATTGACCAAAGCTAAACGCTTTATTGAAACGGTGAATCTTCCCAAGATGAAGGTCGTTATGAAATCTGGTCTCGACTCTGACCTGAGACAAAGGGAACGTTTATGACATCCGACGATGTCCAACCTGAAGTTCAGGCCGAGGTAAGGCTCCGAGATTTTTTGGAAAGAATTTATGCTATGGTGAGCTTTATGTAATTTACTTATAAGTGCCATCCACTAAAGCATTCTAAACTTTCGATAAACCATCACCTGTTACGCCTGTAAGCCATTCAAAACAGAACAGATGTTGACACAAGATTGAAAAGATTAACGTATTACGCAAGCTCTCACCAGTGCACACATTCAATTCTTTGTGCAACTATCTCTCACTAACGTTGAAGAAGTTAAATTATGAAAATTTGCTTCTCTGTTATACTCAGTGCATCTCCCTGTAATCAAACATCACTTTCTACAAGTATATTGACAATTGCTTTTTGACGAGATAACCGACAGCAAAAGAGTTGTCAAAGAATTTTCGAGGATTCTGCTCCGAAAGCTTTGAGAAGGCGTTTCATTGGAAGAATTAAACTTATATTTCAGGTGAAATTTGGTAGGTTCTAATAAGTCTAACTTTCATCGAAGAACCGCTGTTTAAGTTCAGTAAAAGTGATAAAGGATGGCACGCTACGGCATTCAATGAAGTTACCAGATCTACTACGTGATTGGATGAACGACCAGATGTGTAGTGTAGTGCTCCTCCATCGACTGCGCTTCAGAAATCCTTCCTTATTGTGGAATTCCAGTCGTTGCAAATTCACTATTTTTTTGCTGCAGTTACTTTCAAACTAGCTAGTATGTCATTTTTGTGATAGCTCATCGACCTTATCTTCTAAGATTCAACAAGACATTACTTGTGGATTCACGTGATTGTTATCTTATCATAGGTGTATGCTAATGGAAGTAACTCAATAAGAAGAAACTCCCATTGAGTGAGCTCATTTTTTCATCAACGTGTAACCAAGACGGTTAGGCAGCAATAACGTTAGCAAACCATGCAAGAAAAGCAGTCGGAAGATTGTCTACCTAAAGAGAATGAGGATGTACTCAAGACCAAAAAGGGCATGTATGAGGTGGGTCAACTAAAAAGACGATGAAGAAATACTGGTAAGTAACCGAATTTCTCTTCGAAACCATTATATTTAATTGATAGAATTAAAGAGAATGCTAAACACATGCGTACAAGGCTTTCTTTGCTGCGTGAAACTAATACTGCAACCTTTAGTCAGCTACTTTAGATGAATTAGTTACTTTTTACAATGATATGCATATGCGAAATACTCTGAAAGAAAAGGAGGTGCAAATACTTGGCTTTCTCATCTAATACGGTTCCAAAAACTTGTTCCAATTTGTTTTTACCTTGAAATCGTTATTCAAAAAGGAAATCGGATTCGACCACTGCTTAAGAAGTTGTGAATCAATATCGCTACTAACATGCTACTTGCTGTAATTTGATATTCAACGACTCGTGACTTTGGCTATACGTTCGTCTAATTGGAGGACCGACCGCTTGACGAGGAAATAGCAAGTAGAATTCTAGAAAACAGAAGGAATCACAATGAGTGATATGGTGTTTGGAAATTTCGTATAGATCGCGTGGCGGTCCCTTTCATGATCCGTTTACAGTGAAGACGATGATGTCAAGCACAAAGCATTCGCATAAGTAGTAAGCTATCCCTGAGCATGAATGATGCACTATTGCTACGAAATCTCGATCGGTGCAAAAATGATGTCGGATCTTAACTGTGAATTTTGAATCGTTACAACTAGGCTTAAAAACACTCTATTTAATCAAATAAGGAACGTCACAATCAACACCTTTTTGCCGACGAGAAGTAAGTTTGCTTATTTTTGAAAGCATATAAATTGGGTATCGGGATCTGACGAACTCCTGGAAAGCTTTTTCTCCATCCAGTCGGCTGTGGAGGCGTTTTCCTGGAAAAGCTTGTCGAGATGCTTGAAGAAGTGGTAGTCGGAGGGCACGAGGTCCAGTTAATATGGAGAATGAAGCAAGACTTTGTATGCGATTCGGTAAACTTTTAGAGCGTTCGTTGTGCGACGTGTGGCCAAGTGCTGTCGTGGAGAGCATAGATCCCTATCTGCTGGCCAACGCCGGCTGCAAGCGCAGCAGTTTTCGGTGCATCTCTTCAATTTGCTGAGCACACTTCTCGAATGTAATGGTTCCGCCGGGAATCAGAAAGCTGTAGTCATCAGATTGGTAGCAGACGATCACACAGTAGCCATGAACTTTCTTTGTGCAATTATGCCTTGGATGTGATTTGAAGCTTCTCCGTTACCTAACCACTGACCTTGTCGTCGCCGGTTCTCCTATAAGGTCACTTTTGGTCGTACGTCACAATCCGATCGAGAAATGGTTCACGGTTGTTGTGAAGAATAAGAAAAAACATTACGTTTTTTTCGTATTAGAAGGGGACAGATGAGAAACCGTCCTCAATCGCTGAAGAAGAAGTTTTCATAGGAATGTTTGTGTTCAGTGGAAAGGTTAGATTTCTGCTACAGCCCTACGTCGCCAATTTTCTAAAAGACCCTTTTTTAAAGCTGCAAAATCTACTCAAAGCTATGTCTTAGACGGGCATATTTCTCGCCGTACAGAGCTCTTTTTTCGAACGATTAGCAGTCTTTCCATAGCGCAGTCGTTTCTGATTTTGACGCTATGCTTATATACTAAAAAGACCGTTTTTCTGCAAAGCAGCAGGTAAAATAAGTTAAATTTGCATGTGTGAGCAAGGGGTTCTTTGGCCAATTCACGTGCCTGCGCTGAAGGTGGCCACGTGAACTGCTGATGCGATACTGTTCTACTCTTCATTCACCCGAAAAATCGATGATTATCGCGTTATCGAACGTGGCCGCCTCACGCGCGGGCATATGAATTGGCCAAAGATCCACCGGATCGCAGATGGTATTTCAACATGCTCTATCTGTTGCATTTCAGAGAAACGGCCTTTCCAAGATTTAAGTACAGCACTGCAATGAGTAATAATTACACTATCAAACGATTACTAAAAGTCCAAAGAAAGAACTCTGTGCGGCGAGAAATATGCGCGTCTGCAACGCAAGACTTTTCCTTCTGTAGCAGCGTGAAAGAATTTTCGAAAACGGCGACGTGTGGCTGTAGAATGAAGTCTCTGCTTTTGAATGATTACTAAAACTCCTGTTAACACTCCCACCAATGAATGAGGGTCGATTTTTCATTCGTCCCTTGTAATAAGATAGATACGACATTACTTCAAACGGCGACTTTCTTTGCTTTTCGGTGAGTTCATGCTGCACCAACTTATCGAGCTTCTTCACCTTTCAAATTTGTATTGAATAGCGAACGACCATGAGATGGTTGACGATTAGTTCTTCTGCAACACTTCTGTGATCTTGAGGGACCAGCTTCAGTGATTGCTCTCAAATGGTCGTTGTCAACTACCCATTGTCGACCATTGCGCTCCTCATCTTCAAAGCTCTCGTCTCCTTTGCGAAACTTCTCAAACTGCCGCTCCGCTGAGCATTCGTTAACAGCTCTTCAGTCAAGTGTATTATTGAGGTCGAAAGCTGTTACTGCTATTGTACAACAGATTTGAACTCGAATAAAGAAATCGCTCGCACTAATTTGCTTTTTATCTGACATCTTTTTTATAGTATAAAATAAATTTAAAATAAGCAGCAAGTAAAAAGTCACCGGCAGTAAAGCACAGAGCGAGAATTACGCATTAAAGTGATATATACTTTAACTACCTTTATTTATTCCAATATCAAAAAGTAAATTTTAACAGTGCATAAATCAACATTACTTTTGCACTAACCCAATAATCAAATAATCAAATGCTGTGATATGGGTAAAATTTGCAATCTGATCTTTTTTGTGTCAAAGCATCAAAGTGTGAATGAGAGGCAGTGCAAGTATTTGATGGTGCCATGCGAGCGCACATCGCCGAGAAGGGTATAGTGGCAGTTCGACTCAACGGCACAAAGGCCTCAGGCTCCAGGATGTGCTCCTATTTCAGCATTCCTGTTGCAATACTTTGTTAACTAGGCAATGAATGAAAATCAAAATTCTGATATCAACTACGGCTTTAGCTTAACTGCAGTTGCGCTGGCGGATTGTACAGCCACCGAATAGGGGCGATTGATATCAGAAGGCCTCGACGACATCGTCTGAGCGTGCACTGTCCTGGAACGGTGTAGTCGCCGTTTGAGCTTATGATCTAAATGCATAACATTCCCCGTTTTGCTCATTAGGCGTTCTTGAGTTTTGGCCTGAGAGAAGCTTTTTTGTAGGCATATAATTTCAATAACAATAATTGGACGAAGTTACTTGTCAGAAAGAGTTCAGCAGCCATTCGTATCCTTATTCTGGCCGAGCATCACGGACTCAGCATGTTACTGCATCAAACTCCACAAGCGCAACTGTCCGACAACGTTTCAATGCTTATTGTGAAGGAGGAGTATTATAGAAGACTATTGCTAATTATAGGGGTCCTTATAGTCATCACCCTGTCTGGTGAGCTTAGAGCCAATGTGTATTGAATTCAATACGTAATCGAATCAATACGAATGTGTTATTAGTATGAGTGGTGGGACTGTGCACCCTGATTTTTTTTAATCATGAATTATTCGACATATTAGTAAAGAAAACGTGTCGTATCATTGTTAATGACAAAATGACCATTTTCAGCGCTCTAGTTGTGTCCACTGAATTATTACTCATGTTTCGTGGTTTTCAGATTCACGAACGCGTCACAAAAGCGACCACCCACGTATTTCGTGTAACTCGAATGCATGACAACAAAGAATTTGCCATCAAATGCGAATCATTGAAAGCCAAAACACCGGTGTAACATAGAAAACTTTCTCATTCTTCTGCGAAAGAATCGCTTCACTTTATCGTATTTGTTTCAGACTCTAAAACACCAGGCAAGAGTGTACGAAGCATTAAAATCGGTTATCTCGCCTCATTTTCTTTTATACGAAGATCGCGGATTAGTCGAAGACCGTTTCATCTTCATTGTGCTCAAATTGGTTAGTTCTAAACAACGATGAATATCATGCAAAGAGTTTAGTGTACTAAGTGTTTTTTAAGCCTAAAAAGATCCTAAGTAGTGTTGGAAGAGGACTTAGAACGCCAATAATGCTTCTACACATAAAGCGTGATCACAGGCCGTCGCTGGCCTAGTGGAACAGCACTGGGAGTCGATTGCCTCATGACTAGACTCCTCTCGGGGAAAAATTGATAACGATAAACGAACATATAATAACATCTCTCTAATCGACCGTTTTTTATAGACCTTGCTCAAACAATAATAATCTGACAAGGATATACTACGTCTTGAGCCACTAATGTCTAAGTGCTATCCAGGCGCCTGTTTCGTCCTACTGCCATTCATCAGTAGCACCGTCTTCGGTTCAGCCAATCCCTCGAGGACATACTAGAGAGCCTAGTACCCTTCTTAGTTATCTCTTGAGGCTGTTAGGCTCTCTCATATAGCCTCAAGGGATTGGCTGAACCGAGGACGGTGCATCTGATGAGTCGCTGCAGGACAAAATAGGAGCTTGTATAGCACTTAGGACTTAATGGCTCAAAACATATTATATCCTTGTATGATAATATGTTGGAACAGCTAAGATTTTTCGTGAACACGTTTCAGTAAGATGTCAAGTGATATTGGTTACTATGATATTTGACAATGACAGCTCTGATTCCCATGTAGATCGACAATTGTTTCTCAGCCTCGCCTCAAATTCAAGTTTCTCCAATTAGCTAACCACTAATGGGACTAAATGATCCTTGTTTCTACTTGGGTGGTCAGGAGTTCCTTTGACATAAATCACAACTTTTCATAGTAAAAATGCAACTCACGCCACAATTTTGGGCAAAATGAAGCTTTAGAACGTTCATAAAATGAAATAGACATTCAAGAATAAAATGAAACACATAAAAAGAGTAACCAATAATAAATGGTGGAAGAGAACATCAATAAAAACAATAGTAATTAAGGAAATAAATAGCAATAATAAAGACAAAAATAACATAAAATGGATGACAAGGTAAATAATGCTGGCAGAACAAAGTTTGTGCAAGAAGTTTTTTTATAGGTTGGAAAAAATCTGTACCATGTTCTTGCGGATTGCCCAGAGAAGAAGTTTTCTATGGTGACAGCTCTGCGAGTCGGCGAACAAACCCTGTCCGCTATTCGCGATCTTCACAATGTGAGAATTTTCAAAAATCATTGACATGACAAAGTATTTTTTTACTGAAAGACTTCTTATACATAATACGGTGGCCTCCTTATAATTTTTATGGAAAGATGCGGCAATTTTTAGTGCGGTTATATCCATCGAGACATCAAACCGGATAATTTCGCCATTGGCAGAGAAGAAGATGGAAACCTGCACACTATCTACATTCTGGACTTCAAGTTTGCTCGGAAATTTACGTATGGAAAAGATTATTAAAGAGATTAACAGAAGTGCAAATGACGAAATTTCGATATTTTAATTAGGATTAGCAAGTAGATCAACGCTATAAGCAGATGTCACGACTCAGACAGAAACACTTATATTGTCATTACTTTTTCCTCTTAATGCAGTTATGAGCTAGACGTCTATGTCCATTAGTTATTAACTGACATCTGAGCAGGCCATGCCTCTCATCGGACCACCAACCAATTACAGTTTGGGAGAATATCTTAAGATTTTTCAGACTGATACATCAATAGCTTAGTACGATTCCTCTCGCCCGCCCCATCAGAGCCGCAGTCCCCACCAGTCACCACTGCTGGTAGTAGACACGGAGTGACTCGTTGCGGTCAAAGCCGCGTAAAAATGTGGTTTTTACTACTTTTTTTAGTAGATGGCTTACGCTGTTAATAAGCAGCACTTTATCACCTATATTGAGTGCTAATCTTCCAACTCGGCGGACAACCACGAGCCAAAGGAGCACTCTATGGATGGCGTCTGTCGTGAAATGTTCATGATTCTGGCAGGATTTTCTTGCATCAAACTCTTTGTATTCGGAGCATCACTGCGACAGAAGAACGAGAAAGACTCAAGAATTACTTTTATGAGAGTTCTAACAAAGAAACTTTTACTAGTTTAATGGCATATCAGTCAAATGAGACCAACGTCCTATCGAATGACTAGTCATTAAGGCAGACCGCACCATTAAGGTTGAGGATCCTCAACTTCAGAAGCAGTTTTCTGCTTTCATGAGTTTCTTTCTTGTAGTTGATGTATTTTGATTCTCAAATGATAAAATCGTAGTTAGATGCTTTTTTACCACTGGAGCGTTCCTCTACTTTTTGAGTAAATAAGAAGAGAATATGTTCAAAACCGTGTTAAGTACTGTTGCAATAATGATAGATTTCTGTTTCCCATAACCTCATACAAAATTTGTTCTAGTGCAGAAGGCAAGGATCTGCGTCTTCAACGTGAGCAAGCCGCTTTCCGTGGTGCTCCACGATATGCCAGCATCGCTGCGCTGAGCATGGTAAACAATAAACGTTTGGTGATATAATATGATTTGATAAAGGCGAGAGCGTATAGCCAAGTCAGATTTCTAGGCGGTTTCCGTTGATAAACAGCATCACAGGCCATGGATTATTATTGGAGTATCACCTGTAATTTCTCGCCCCGTTGATCGTCGAGTGACCGGAGCGGACACCAGCAACGCTTCTATTTTTCCCTATTTCGTGCAAGAGTAGCCTAGAGGGTTCTCCTTGCTTTGGGGATTCGCTGAGCACCATATTTTTTCTAGGCTTTTCGTCATGAAATCGAGTCATCGGAACGGTGTTCTCCTTGTGGAGCGCTTGGCATCCCGAGAAATCCAGTCGATAACGATACTCGCCCATCGGTTGTCGTTGAAGCGCATCACGTGTCCCGCTTTATTTCGATAGCTTAAATGTAACGGCATTCTTGACTTTCGATCGGTGACATAGATCGGAACTTTGGATCCTTCCCTCTTTGTGAGATACGAAATACTCCAAGCATCGACCTTTCAACTGTGCGTTCAATAACGCCAAGTATTGGACTGTGGACTTTTACCATATACTTCCTAGATCATGTGACTCGTTGGTGCTCCTTTCCAATACCATTTCACGGGGTAGTTCGAAATCAAAGATCCTGCCTCTTATAAAAAAACAACTGACTACACCCGGCTCCGTTGCTGGAATGTGCACTTCGAGGGCTCCTCGTGTCCATTTTGAAGACACAAAGAAAATTTTCGATCTTCATACCGGACAGTTTCGAATGTAATAAAAGATTCCTTGACGGTGCTTGTTTGAGCTCGTAACGAATCGTGCAGCAAATATAAGTGGAGGATAGAACGTTCGACGCTATACAACTGTCGTGAAGGCAGCGTGCATTTGGCTCTATCGGTGATTTTGTACAGGAAATTGAAGCATGCTTGAGTATATGGTGACTTAAAGTGACATGACTTGAACAACATAATGACGAATTTGAGACAGATTTGTTGTTCTCGTGCGGATGAAGTGTTTGTTGGCTCAGGGCACAGGGCTAACTAGAACACCTGAGCATATTCCAGGAGACTTCTAAGCCGATGAATAGGTTTTATAATTTACTATTTAGTCTCTTGTATAGAGTGATCTAGGAGTGCCTTTATTTCCGATTATCAACTGACTCATCTGTTCTAGAAAGAGCAATCTCGTAAAGATGATGTGGAATCGTGGTGGTATATGATTGTAGAATTCATGCTCGGAAGCCTTCCTTGGGCTGATTTGAAGGTTTGTAGTATTAATAATCGATAAATATGAAAGAAGTCCTTTTGCCAAGCACTTATATAAGGTTTCTTTTCCAATTATATTCAGTTTAAATAGCTACAAATTCAGCCCAACCAACTCGAGGAGATGATACACATGAAGAAAAAGGTGCGAGAGAAGCAAAACCTTAAAAAGGTCAGCGTCATGATTCCATACTTGAAAGTTGTATTAATTTAGAAACTAGCTAAGCCAGATAGCTTTTTTGATAGGTTCAAAGCGAGAAGGGGGACAAGAGTGATACCGCAGTGTAAGTGACGCAGTATATTAGGAAGCAAGGCGTTGATTCGACTCCTCAGCTGGCACCCAAAACTCTCTTGTCATCATGAGGCACCTTAGCATAGCTCATTCCGCGATTACAAGGAGGATCGTAATCTCAATCAGCATTTTGTGGCATTCGCAAAAAAAAAAACGAAGCCTTTGAGCAAAACGTTAAGGTGCCATACTTCCGTGTGTGATGAATGTGAACGAATCTTTACAAGTGTGCTGGGATCACCACAGGAAATTGTGATGATGGGTTGTGCAAAACAATAAATGAATAAATAAGCAATTTTTGGAATAAAATCTTCTCAACACATAAATATCGCAAAAATGCGACTTTCGATCTTATTTGCCCCTCCTGTTGGATTAAATATGTCTTTCTTGACTCAGTGACACTAAACTGAATCATACATAATCCAGACCGGTACAATTCTCTTAGACGGAGCCAAGTTATTAAGCCGATCTCATTCACTGGACAGGAACTTTTAGGGGTGTTAGTGACCATCCGAAAGCGTAGATCTCTGGCTACGATTGTACGTCGCTGATTTTTCAAAACACATCCTTATTACGCTGTATCACCCAGAATAGAATTTTGTTCTGCACTCGCTCTTCGCCTTCATTTTCATGACGTGTTATAACTCACTGGAAGCCGAAAAGCATATCAAGGTGTAGAGAAACTTTGTAGTAACTAGTAAATTATTTTATCAAAGGTTTCGTTCAAACTTGAGGAAAAATTTCCAGCTGAATAACAATATATCGATCATCCCGCCTCGCTCCACTCCCTGCCACTGCTTCTGCCACGGCTCCTGCCACGACCGTCATCTTATCGAATAGCCAGCGAACAGCCTGCCGAAAATGTAAAACTCAATTTTATTTCCCTTGCTAGATCGCATTTCTAGAAAATAAGCCAATAGAATCGGAAAACAAAATGCTATCGAATGAATACTAATTGTCTAAAGAAAGAGGTCTGTCCGCTAAGATTTGAAGCACAAATCAAAAGAACAAAGGAAACCAGAAATCAAAAGAGCTTTTTCAAAAATTTTCAAACGCATTTTTGACTTCTTCGAGGTGTGTGCTATGAAATAATACTAGCACTCTAAGGAAGAAAAATTCTAATATAAAAAAATATAAGTGTGATAAGAAAGAACAACACGTGGTCATGTGAAACATAACTTTATTTTGAATTTTACAGCGCTAAATAAAAGTGTTTTGAAAAACCGACCACGTGGCTCTTTAGTCAGAGAGTCGGGATTTCAATAAATACTAACGCTCTTATAAGAAATTCCTATCCAGCAAATGAGGTCGGCTCAAAAATTTGTTGTCGTCTAACCTAATTGTATCTTTAGCGTTATCGGGCAAACTGATTGATTTGACTTATCTATGACTTTTTCTTGGCCTTTGATTTTACGTCATAGTGCTTTTTGTGAAATTTTCATAGCTCATCCGACTTGGATATGATGGCGGTCGTCTCCCACGTAAAGGTCTGCTAGAGCTTTGATATACAAAAAAACCTTTTTTCAACAAATCCATAAACTTGCAGCTGATGTGGTAATTGAGTCTCACTCCAACTCTACTCGCTTAAGTCAGTCATTAATACATGTACAAACGGCTGAAAGAATTACGGGATAAATTGGAGAGCGGATCAACGTGCTAAAATGTAACGTACCATTCATAATTCTACAGCGATCGAGTAAAGGCTTCTTCAAAGTACTGTGACGTTCTTCTCACTCCTAAATTCTAGTCATGAGTGAATTATCGTTTGATGTCGAGAAGCTAATAGATACTCAGCGGCGTAGATTTAGGCGCCACCCACAAGGAACTACCGACGAGACGGTTGGTAGTTCCGTTTTAATAATTTTTTTTATAAATAAAGACTGTTCTGTTGTTTTCAGTTCCTGAAAAATACACCGGAGGAGTACATGACGAACATTATCCTATATATAGACACACTTGAGTACCGTTCCATTCCGGATTATGATCACATCGCAGCTAATCTGGAGACAGCAGCAAAGGTAAGAAGTGCGATCAATATGCATGCGGTCATATTATCAACATTTTCTCCAGTTGCTGGGACATTCTGCTGACCAGTCACACTGTAGTTTGTCATTGTGTGAAGATTAGCATTGATTTAGTATCCAGCAATAGCTTTGACGTGGCAAAGTCTTTCTCGAGTAGGCTTAAAAGGCTTGAAAAGTTATGAACAGATAATTTCAATTTCAAAAAGCCATCAAAAAGCCGTGCGTAGCGAAAATGGTCACCCCTAAAGAGATCTTTTATAATCTTCCAAGGGTATCTTTAAGATCCACGTGTTACTATCGTCACATTTTCCAGGCGATGCCATCATTTTTATAGTTGTTTAGAAATTGAGCAGCTAATTCTCTTATTTCTACTCATCTGAATGGTTGACTGTTCTCATAAATGACTCATCGGGCTCCGAGAGAGGACGTATTGAGTTAACAGTCTGTCAATCAATCAATCATTATCACTTTCACTGCCAATATCAATAACACTACCATTTTGTATTATCACAGCCATTATCGAATGGAAGTATGATTCATTTTACCAGCTACAAATTCGACTGTTGGTCAATGCAATGCATTAAATGGAATGCACTGTGTAAGTGCCCTCATCAGATCTCACAGACAGCTCAAAAGGGTGGCACTAATTATCACTTTCGTAATCATTAGCACTATCGAAAGCATATTCATTATCACTATCGTATGTTATCATTTAGCAATGCAGTTTTGTAGTAGAAACATAAAAAATGTAGATCAAATATAGAAAATATAGGTGTGCTCTTTGCTGAGAGTATCTCCGTAGAAAGTTTTCCAATAAAATTTCACGATTTCATGATGAAAATGCTTTCTCAGAACCATCTAGGTTTGTCTCCACCCATTCATCATGCTGTCTGTAGTCTGCCTTCTCACGAAATTCGCCACCTTTCTCATGGGGCGCGACGACGCCATTACAGTAACAGAAGAGATGTGACGTCGCGCGGTGTGGAACGAAACGCCCAAATGGTCCTTAGTCAGTTAATAATCTGCGGAGATCGTGATCCTCTTATCACGTAGCCTTAATCAAATAAGCAAGAATTTAAAGACACATAAACAAAATAAGCGAATGTCTTGCAAGACGATTGCCGTATGAATCTTTTCAGAGCAAGTGTATAGCTGTGTCTTCTTCGCATTCAACCCACTATCCAGTTATTTGCCTATCCTCAGAACTAAAAAAGCATCATGATACATAGAGAGAGCATATGCTATTTGTATTCGTTTTTTCCAAATTTAGGCTTATTACCTGAACTATACAGCTCCTCCAGACTGGGATCTCATGGTCGAGTACAAAGGGCCAAAATATGAGAAGAATGTCTGTGAGAGCATGGGGAAGGCATAGGGTATTATTTCACACCACATTATAAGTTTATAGATTTTTTTTCAATAGAGCTTGTCAGCTCTACAGGAATAAATTTTATTTATTTTCAGGACTCGTCGGTGCGCATTGCTTATTGATTTTTTTTGCTCGAACGAATCCACTGTACAGTTTGTTGGAAGCAAACCAGTAGTACAACGTAACGTTTCTGCAGCATAATAAAAGATGCTCTTGTAGAGTCTATTAATACAGTGAACATATATATAATTAGTGAGACCAACATCTAATAACCTTGTGTGCAATATTTCACAAGCTTTTCTTTTCGCAAAAGAAGAACGAAGTTTTCCAGATATTATACAAATGATTCTAAAAGCTGACGTCCTGCGCTCTTGCCTTCTTCACGGCCTGAAAAGAGCATATTATCTACTAATACTACCGATACTCGTCTACTGTCACTACTACTTCCATTCATATGTGTTCGTATCTAATTGCATTCTATTGCTGATAATGGTGAAGCCTGCCAGTGTTCTATCATATGATGAATAGCAACGTCATACGTAAACATCGCTTTTCTGGCGATATAGTCTGTCTCACAGTGCGGTCTATGTCGCCATCGTAACCGTCGTCGTCGTCGTCACCGAGTTTCTGGGAATTTTGTAGATGAACCACACTTCAGTGCACGGATACGCTGGACATGATAATGATGTCGTGCATCATCCTCAAAGATCCTATCGAAAATCTCAACTATGAACTAGAAATTTATTCGTTTCTAGGGGTTATATGATGTTACATTTATTTTTCGACGAAATTGGAAGAGCGTGAACAGTTGGTTAACTTCAACAACTAAAGCGCCAATGAAGATGCTCTTGTAGATGAATTTCGCCTACACACAATATGATTACGATAATTCGCGCAGGACAAGCTGACGGAATTCGATCGGATCTTAAGCTAAAATTTAGTTTAATTTTGTTTTCTAAACAACTAGTTCTATGTGGGATCGAACAATGGTTGAAACAAGTAAATCTGCATTAGCAAACTAAGAAAAAGATATGGGGTCTTCTATGGGGACTTCACCGTGTCACGGAAGGGGAGTGTGACAATGTGCACAAAAGTTACGCTGCTCCACATCGAATGGAACACAGAATCGATATTGATGTTATTTGTAAGCACTTAGAAATTCTAAACATATCGCTGAGTGTTATGAAAACATAAGCGTTTTCACAACAATGGTGTCCTCACCTTCATGACACTAAGTAAACTATAACAGTTAGCAAAACAAGGGCTGGTGGAGTGCTATCATGCACTCCGCCGGTGTGGCGAATCGCGGGTTTAGCTCCCACTTGTGCCAGGTTTTCGTTAATACTTGTCATCTTTGGATAAAAGATGACTCACATCAAGAGCACCTAATTTATGCCGAAGATCAGTCTTCTCGCTCCCTATATTGCAAGGTGTGATGATATGTTGATCTGCACTTCTTGAACTGCGTCCTCATAACAGATAATGCTGCAGCAAGAAATGTTCTGGTACTTTTCAGTTATCCGGGAGAAAATGAAAAAATGAACTCCTCCGCCGGACAACAACATTTCACAGGAGTGTTAGTAGTCATTCAAAAGCTGCGATTGCTTTCAAAACGAAGAAAATTCCTGAATTCAATAACGAAAACAGCACTACACATGTGAGCCGCGCCAGCGGGACCTTGGTCGCGCATTGTTTGACGGCCACGCACACACACTAGCCGCGCGGCATACGTGAAACTCAACTTCATTTTTACTGCTACGCTGCACAGAAACGGCCTTTCTTGAAAACAAGTGCAGTGTTGAAGCAAACAAAACGTGCACTATCAGTGACTACTTACATATCGAGGGAAGAGCTCTGTCCTAAGAGACATATACGCGTGTGAAACTCAAAACCTTTCCTTCTGCTATGACGCTGTCTTTAGGCCTTTTCAAAAACAAACAAATTCTTCTTTGAATGCTACAGTGCTGTAAACAAGTTCAGAAGAATATCGAACACAAACAGCAGTTTACAGAGATTTACGTTTTCAAATAATTATTATCACCCGCATGAAAAGTGTTTGTGCAGCGAAAGGAGTTGTTTGCCCGATTTCTTTCGCATGGCAGATGAGAACCATAATACTTTATATCGTATCAAATATTGTAAGTTTTTTTTTTGGTTCCACACTATTTTGCATGCCGTCATATTCACTTAGTGCTGAATATCATTAGGCGAGTCGTTATGCATTCAATCATACATCTCCATGGTAAGACCGTAGAAGTACTTCATACCTGCTCCTAAAATTCTCCTTTTCCATGTTTTTTCCTTGATGTGCTAACACAAAGTGCTTATAAGCATCCTACCAGACTCACATTCTGTCTCACCTTTGCCTTCATCAAAGCCTCAATGATTTGATTGGGTCGTCTACAATCGCTCATTCTTGCAATGTGGGCCTTCATGATTCAGTATACTGGAGCGATAGTTGTATTCAAAGTAATTCCAGTCGGAACGGTTCTCTTATGTAACTGCATCAGTTATCTAACTCGTTTTTGATGCTATTTACCACTTCTCATCCATATTCGAAAGTTCACTTGCGGGACATAAGTGCAGAGATGTTATTCTAATAAGCTGTTTTGAGCCACACACCAGATAGGCGCCTCTTCTCAAAAGTGGAAAGACCTTTTGCGTGACAAGAAAGTATCATAAGGACTGTCATTTTCTTGAATAGACGTAATTTGGCGATTAATCATGGCGTTTCGAATGAAACTTCAAAACAAGCACCAACTGCGATCACAGTGGCTTTGAAAAAAACCTTGACTAAACAGACTTTATTCTATGTTGTAAGCGGGAAGAAATAAAGTTGTCCATGCGCGACGGATCGAGTGTATCCAATCACTGTACATAACATATGTGCCGAGTAATTTGAAAGATCATGCCAATGGTCCAAAGCGTCAACTTTTCCAAAAGGTTAAAGCGAATATGGCAGCCAGTTTTGATCGAAATTCTATTCAAAGAATAGCACCCGCTCCCTCAACGGCGCCGTCCGCATGACGTAAAAAACACTACACAAAAACAAGGATTGAAGTGAATAGAATGAGATGGTATGCACTTGGAAATTTCTTTTTCCCATAATATATGGAGGGGGGAGGGGGGAGGGGGGGAGGCGTCGTGGCCGAGTGGTTGCGATGGTCGTTGAGGAGCTGATGCTCACCTCCCCTTCGCCCCCCACACTCCAACGGTTAGCCAACAACAGTCGCCTTTAGAATGCCACAGCCAGGATATCCTTGAGATTGCAAGGAGACGCGCTCAACTAGTATTCTACGGCATTCAGAAGCAGACGAGAAAAACGATTGAATGCTAAAAGTACTGAAGTCCACACAGCGAAATAAAAAGAAGAACACTGTGAAAATAGGAAATAAAGCGTCTTAAATATTACAATGGGAGGAAGGGAGGACGAGGGAATACTAACGGAACGTGACAATTGAATGTGAATAGATTAATTGCTTCGATCTAAGCGTTTGAGAAGAATGGTTATATTGTTCGTGCACTGTAGTGTAACACGAGGGAAAAAACACTCTTTGAATAGAAAAATAATCTACTGACGTGATATGATTGAAGAGTTATGAAAAATCACTGTGACATCTCAGATCCAGAATGTCAACGGACTAATCCGCTTTGCCTGTCTCTCTTTTCAACACCAATCATATTTATTGCGATTTTCGACAGAAATTCGATAAGACTGCTTCAATAAACAGTTGGCGAGAGAATTAAGAAATGGTTGAAGATTCAGTTCTTTGTATTTATTATGTGCTAAAGTTGATGTCGAGCATGATCCTGAAAAACACAGACATCAGACTTCTCTTTCGATCCTTCAACAAAGGAATATATTATTTATATTATTTATTTATATTCCGACGAAAGCGTATTTGTGATTCAAGCAGCGTTACCTGTCTCATAGAAGACGTTTGTAATGTTCGTCTACTATGGGAAAGCGTACGACGTTACCCAAAAGAACAATGTGGGGCAGTAATCCAGACAAATACGAAGATGTATATATATATATATATATATATATATATATATATATATATATATGTACATATATACGTACAGATTTGTTACTGTTTTTTGGCATTCACGAAAGCGATGGAAGAAAGATATGATGCTCAGCGAATTCCTAGAGCAAGGAGGACCCACTGGGCTACTCTTGCACGCGATAGGGAAAAATGGAAGAGTTGCTGGTACCCGCTCGAGTCATTCGACGATCAACGGGACGACAGGTGATACAGGTGACAGGTGATACGTACAGATACACATATGTATATATATATACACACCTCAGCACAAATAGACTGCTACATACTGGCCGACACATACGCGCAATGATGTTATAATATATATATATTATATATATATATATATATATATATATATAATATGAATAGAAGAAATATGCATACCTATATCTATTTGTATGTATGTGCATGTTAACATATATGTATATATATACATATAAATGTATACTTGCATATATATGCATGAATACCACATGAATACATGCACACACATACAAGCATTAATTCACACACACACAACACAGACATACAGCACTCATGCACACACACATTCACACATGACAGTGCTCATACACACACATGCTTGCACACACACATAATGCACATACACACATACTTGCACACACTATGCGCACATACACTCACACACTACTTTTATGAACGCCTTCCTCGCTTTTCAATTTAAGTGGAATTAGCGCGATGATGTCCTCAGAAAACGCTAGAGTTTGCCGTTAATTACCACCAGTGCACTATAAAAAAATGTAGGAAGCATTACCGAAAGCAACTCAATCAGGCGCTATTTGTACTCGTAGTCGAGATTTTTTTGATAACGTGGACCTCTGTATATATTCATCACGTCCCAGTCAAGCGGCTCGCTATAGCTGAGATTATACTCCTAAAGATTTTCGTTGAATCCTTCGACTGGTCAAAATATTCTTCCCATTATTGAGAAGTCACCATAGATATATGACTATTGACTTACTTTCTTGCATTGCTTTTTATAAAATAGATATGAGAAAAGTTGTAGACGTATACAGTATTTGATTACTGTAATTCACCATCTAATAATTTTCATCGATTTTAGGCTTCCATGTAAGAATGATAGCTTCGTTTCCGAGTAAGACCGTTCATCAAGTCTAATATTTGCGAACAGAAATGCTCAATCCTTAGTGCCCACCAATCAAGGTAGAAAAGGTCATTGGTGCTTTAAGGTCAAGCACTTACGGAGCGAATCTTTATAATAGGTTGGGGAAAAGGTCTGAGAAAATGCTTATAACTTCTCTGGGTGTGGGCCACTTCAATGTTTTAAGCTCATTTGAAATCCCGTCTTCTCCCGCGTTGATTGGTATATAATTTATCTACTTATTTCAAGATGGAGTTGACAAGCGAGCAAATTAGGCTGCTGATGATGAACGAATGGCTGTTGAGTTCTAATGCAACGGTGGCAAGTGAACGCATCAGTCTGGCTCGAAGTGAAGACACAGTTGGCAAAAGTACGGTGTACAAGTGGTTCAGAGATGAAGGTGAAGATAGTTTGGATTGATGCAAGATTCAAGATTGCTGCGTTCACTTGTCACTGTTGCATTTGAACCCAACAGCCATTCGTACATCATCAACAAAATAATTTGCTCGCTTGTAAACTCCATCATGAAATAAGTCGATGCATTATATACCGATCAACGTGGGAGAAGACGAGCTTTCAAATGAGTCCAGAAATTCAAAAAATGGCCGACCCGCAAAAGAGTTATAAGCATTTTCTCAGAAATTTTTACCCAACTAGTAGCACAGAAACTATCCTGGCTGAGGACTTTGCGACGGGCAGAATAATAAGTTTGGATAGCTTTTTAAAGACATCAAAATCCTTTGTTTGCCTTACTCCTCTCAAGAAGGGAGCAAAGCACTATCTTAGCACATTGTTTAGTTGACCAAAGCCAATGACTACCATACAAACAAGCCATGTCATTGAGGATATCTGACTGCGCATAGGATCATCATCGTGGTACATGCATGTAAAAGTCACAATCTCAATTGGCTGCGACACTTTGTACGTCAAAGGCTATTTGACGGCATCGTAAACTAGACACGACCACAGAGGTTTCTTAACCAATGGGACTGAGTTAGCGATCTGTGTGTCTCTGCTTCTTTCCCCAAGAGCTTTGAAAGGATACGAACCTGCATGGCGGCTTCAAGATTTGCTGCTATGTGATCATAGTCCGGTATAGAATTGTATTCAAGTGTGTCAATATACAATATAATGTTGGCCATGTATTCTTGTGGAGTATGCCGTAAAACCTGAAACTATACATTAAAGGATTTTGAAGAACTCCAACGATGTTCATAAGTCAGCTTACTTTGGGTTCAATTGCAAATACTGTAGATAGTAGGCACAGGTAATAAGCATTTTGCGTGAAAAGTGAGTGGCCACGAAAAGACTGCTTTCGCATTTTTGGCACTTCATTGATTAATTTTCACAGTGTCTCTTTTTCACTGTTGTGCGGATCCCAGCACCTCTAGCATTCAATTCGTTTTTTCGTCTTCTTCTTGAACGTCGTAGAACACTGGTTGAACTAGCCTCCTGGCAATCTCGAGGATAGCCAGGCCTTGGCGTTCCACAGAGCGTTCCGTGCTCAATGACGGAGAGTGTTAGAGTGTTGGGGTGGGGTTTAGCCCGCGCGCGTCGCGTCGAGTATCACAACGACTCAATCACGACGTCCCGTTCTCTCGATAAACTCTCACTTTAATAGTTAGTAACTATTAAAATTAGGAAAAAGACTAATTTCTCAAGACCGACTGTCTGTTAACCTCGGCATGCTTTATTATAACTTTTGATTTTCTTCTTTGAGCCAAACAGATACATACGATGATACATTAATCTTTATTTGACGGCTGACGTTTCGGCAGTTTGCCTTCTTTAAAGCCTGCAAAGGTCAAATTGTCTGCAATGCAACCAGTCAAACACCTCCATTACTTCTTTAGAAAAAATCACCCAGACTTAGATTTCAATCGCATTAAGCACAAAATCAACTCTCAACATATTCACCGCTTTTTATATGTGTTCCACTGAATGATTTAAGTGGAAATCACCGGAAGGAGATCACATAGGCTCGCAATGCACCCTACCTATCAAAACAACAGTTTTACATACTGACCTAAATCACGAGTGACAACGAAGCATTCCTTCCTGCGGTTTATAGTTGAATTGGTGGTGTCAATCCAAAGTGCTTCCAAAATTTCGCGCTGATGTTTTCTGTTCAAGCGTAAGGATGGTGTACTTCGATCTCAAAACCAACTCCGTCGTGTTTCTGTATTCTTTGCATTCCTAGCGAGGTGTTCTGTCTATTAAGACGCCCGTCAACTAGGTGTTCTTCTATACGGGCATAGAGCGCCTACCCGTTTCACCAAAATATTCATCGCTACACACTTTGCAAGAGATTAGGTAGACTGTACCTACGCTCATGCAATCACCGTCTTTGCCGTTAGGACATATTTTACAATCTTTCATAATACAGAGACGGTCATATAAAAGTTGCGAACTAATTGGCGTGTTAGAGTATTCGGTGGTATTTCAATAATAACCACCGATTGCTCCAAATCTGCTCTTTTCAAACAACGTTTGATACCTGTACTAATCTCATTTGAAAAGAACGGGTGGATGAACGGTACTTCCCTTTCATTCGAGTTTTCGTTCGAACGAACATTAGCGCAAAAAATTCTGGAAGCACTTTGAATTCACACCACCAATCCAACTATAAACCATAGGGAGGAATGCCTCATTATCACTCGTGATTTGAGTCAGCATATAATAGTGTTGTTTTGATGAGTAGGGTGCATTACGAGCGTATGTGATCTCCTACCGGTGATTACCACTTGGATCATGCAGTGGAACACATATAAAGAGCGGTGAGTATGTTGAGAGTCGATTTTGTGCTTGATGCGATTGAAATCTAGGTATGGTGATTTTTTTCTGAAGGAGTAATGGAGGGTTTGAGTGATTGGATTGCAGACAATTTGACCTTTCCAGGCCCTGAAGGAGGCGCACCGCCGAAAGTCAGCTGTCAAATTAAGATTATTGTAACACCTCGTGTTTGGCTTAAAGAAAAAAATCAAAAAAAGATAAATTCTGTGAGAGCATTTGTATGAGTCAAACTGCTAATTGATTACAAGCACCTCACGAGAAGACATTGTGCACCACAGTGGCACTCCATAGCAATGCGTATATTTTAGAGGCAAAACTCCGTCGTCAACGCGCTATTCATTTAATCAGTCACTAATAAAAACTATAATCAGTAAAGTTACATTCACCATTTTTAGATTTGACTCGATACGCAGTTGCTGCTTATACATTTTCACTTCCGCTCGTTCATTACCCTAAAAGCTTGAGATTTGGCTACCGATGGCGGAAAATTTTTACACTCAAAAATATTTTCCCGAGATTCGCAATTCATGAAGTATTGTTGAAACATGTGTAGGTTAATCCAAGGAGGAGGACATCGAACTAATTCGGCGATGAATTTCTAAGGTCCAACGTCTAAATCGCCGTAAAAAGTCAAAAAGACAAAAGTAGGGGTTTTGTATAATTATTCTCATGCCATAGGGATAAGGGCGTATGTGGCGCAGTGGTTAGAGGTGCTCTGCGTCGAACATGAGGTCAATTGTGCGATCTAGCTTTCATGGCTCACCAAGTCCCTACGGAGTCGGTAAAATGGTACCAGACAGGTCTCAAACTTGTCTTGGAAGATAAGCAGGAATGACTCGGTTCAGCGCTAGGACACATCGAGTCATAGTAAGGGTCAGGTATGTATTCAATAACCTCAAACGAAACTAAAAAGTGAAGACGAATGCATGGCGCATCTCTCGGGCATTGATCTATGCCGAGAGCTTTATTCTTTTTAACATAGGAATTAATTAACGCCCAACACAGGAACGTTCCACACTACATAATGTTACTGATATGAATATCTACTAGATCGGTCATCTTTTCTGAAAAAAACTAAACTGTTGTCGACTATATCTGTTCACATATCATAATGGAACACTTAAAAAAGCCACGAAAAGAGGCTGACAGTGACAAACATGATTTTCGTAGGAGCTTCTCGTGCAACGTACTCGACAGTGTTTCCACGGAAGTTGTCCGATCATCCACTCCAACACCATATACCACCAGGCCTCAACGTCATCCTTTCGGCATTGGTCTTTCTCAAACAAATAAAAATTGACTTGGTCTTAATGTACGAAGTCTTTTTCTTCCATATTCATTGTATTCGTCATCGTCATATAACCTATGCCATACAAAAGGTGATACCTGGTCGGTTCAGTTGCGCACCTTATGCTTCAATCTAATTTATGGAAAGAAAAGTGAGGTCGATTTTCATAACAGGACCAATAAAGATGCAGTAAATTGATGGGCGTTATGAATCAAAGTTTTTCAGTAGCCCGATTTTAACAGAAATCGGTAAACTTCATCTAAACAACACCATGTCGAGAGCTCCAATGCTGGCGTATCTTGTAGTGCCACGAAATGCTGCTTTCTCTCTCATATATCTCAAGTCCTTTTCATCTGTTCTGAAAGTACTATTAGATAATTGGTAGTGGCATATAGTTCACAAATAAATAACTCAAGCGCTTTCACAGCAGTTGTTCGATAGGAAGGTGTTTGCCGACGTTCGAAAGACCGATGAATGAAAAACAAAAATTGATGTGTTATAAAAGACATACCGATATCTTCGACAGAGCCCAAAATCAAGAATATAAATAGTATGACTAGTACCATCTTCTTCTCTTCCTATTGCAAAATTCGGTGGCTTAATGTCTCGATGTAAAAATCCGCACTGTAACACAGAAATGAATTTACGGTACGAAATACAAAACAAGATTTTCAATACCCTAAGATACAATTGTCATCTACATCTTCTTCAGTGATGGTGCGGAAAGTGCAGTTGCTCAATTTGTTACGAGATACTACACGACGCATTGCTCACAGGTTCGGCATTAAACCGAGCTCACTGAGCTCTCACCTTTTCTTGGTTGTCGATATGCTGCCCATAAGTTGAAAGTTGCCCTTTTTTTTGAAAGTTGTGCAAGCTTCGTATATTTTCTTGGAACATTTTTGACGTTTCGGCAACTTCAGTTTTCTCTTCTCCGTTATTTGCGCATTTCCAGTATCTTAAGAACTACACGTTTCCTGTCTTTTTGAGTTTCAGTACTCACTCGACAGCTCAGATCTTGACAATTCTTATGCTACACTTTACTTGAAGAAAGGCCTCTTTGAAACGCTGTAACAGGATAAACATATCATGTTTCACACGTGTCGCATCCTGGCACGAATTTTTGTTATTTATTCGAGAATTTCTTCTTCATTCTGTATAGATTCCTAATTTTTTTGTATATTAATTATAAGAAAATTCTTTTTACCGTTTCGTAGGCTTATTCTTTCTATTTCCATTCTGCATTGCCAGGGAAACCCTTTACTGAGCCTATGCCTAAGCAACTCAAGTTTTTAATATAAAAAGCTCATGGACGTGCAAAGGAAATGTATGGGTATCAAAGTCGTATGAATTAATTAGAGTTCTTTCAAAACGGAGACAAAAGCTGCGCGTCACAAGGAACCTTTTTACTGATGAATAGGCTACGCGAACGATACGCGGCCTCACACACCAGCCGGAAAGAAATGTGTGCTGAGTGCAAAACCCAATTTTCTTCTAGCAGCTATATCGCACTAGAAAGTCCTTTCCATAAGCCAAGTATACTATTGAAATTGCTGAAATTCGGTCTATCAAATAGCCCACTATGAACGCAGATATAATATCTGTCTAGCAAAAATGCTTCCACTGTGGAACAAGTATTTTTTCTCGCTAAAGCATAGTAAAAGAGGCTTTTCCAGAAGAAATAAAGTATAGCGATAGGATTGCCGAAACAGTATGCTCATGAATGATTATCAGAACTCCAAGCCAAATTGAAGACACGTTGTTCTTAAGGGACTACAAATACACATCAATAACGTGAAATTTTCCTGATATTTCCCATAATTAGCGAAAATCTAACTCAGGGATCATTTCAAATGTCTAGCCCTATCCACCTAAACAGCACCCAGTTTATAACTCTTCACATGGAAACACTTCTAAGTAGAATGACAGAAACGACCCAGCTAACGACTCAGTTAATCGGTTCCTCATAATCTACAACTAATAGTGCTACCAATCTTCATAACTCCTCTTTCCACCTCTACACGAATAGTTCTTGGGCCATTTCGACAGACATGGTGCTAACAGTATCATGAATTGTCGAGATTATTGTTGCAACTGTTACACTGTTATGATTTCAGACGTCATTAGTTTTTTGAAATCTTCTCAGATACGTACTATATGCAAATCTCTGATGCCGGATAATGTTTGTTCCGCGGCTCGGATTCCAGTAGCCATTGAAAATCGTCGATCAGGATTTTCCATACGCAAATCCCATAAATTTTTCCCGACCTGAACGATTATCAATTTCACACTTTGTAAACCTAGATACCACTACATTTTACCGTTCCTTTCGAGTCTTTTCTCAAGATCACGCTTAAATTTCAATAAGCCTGATAATTGTTTTTGAGCCATGAATTTGGTCTATAACGGGCATTTATCAGTGCAATACACGTGATTCGGCCTTGCCAGTTTCGTCTATTGTACAGTGCCTTTCGGCTTAGCCAATCTTTCTTGGCAATTCTCAACCCCCTTTCACATAGGACATACATACTATATATACAAGTGGTTCTGTGGGTCGTTCGTGGATGCCAAACTACGATGTCCAGATCAAAGGCGTTCATTTCTGACAACTGGAAACAAGTGAACAATGTTAATTAGTGCATAGTTCTCTGCTAAAATGAGAAATATGGGTATAAAGGGTCTAATATAAGCAGAGGATTGAGTGGAGACGTTGGTTATGACCTGAACTTATCAAGAATGACTATGAATCAAAACTAGTGTCCAGGAGTTGAAGTGTTGACGATTTTCGCTTCGGATAAAACGCAATCTCGTTGCTGTTCAGTTCTTGCTGAATATGGCGTTATTTTGCTGATTTTCGAAAAATTGTGATCCTAATAGGTAGTTGAGTCGCAGAATACGTATGAACAGAAACGAGTATAACCTGCTCACCAGTCTAAGTATAACAAACAAAAATCGTCCACTGATCTTTCCACGATCTTCGTAACTAATGAAATGAACTGAATTGATTTTCCGCATGCCTTCTAGTACTCGAGCTTCATGTCGTATTATCTGAAAACTTCTAGAATATAAATATGTATTTTTTTTCTATAACAAATTAGCATGACCCTTGAATAGGTGATAAGTGATAAGCTGTGTCACTTTGTGATAAGCTTACGGCATCGAGGGTTCTCACACAAAAATGAAACCATCCAAATTCAAAAAAAAATTAACGAATTCATTGTTGTCTACTAGAAGCTGGTTACATATTTGTAAAACGTTTGAATCGACATGTAGGTTCTATTCCAACCACACACTTTACGGTACACTTCACTGTAATCCTATTCATATCCCCTTTATTTAATATGTATTGATCCGTAGTGAGATGGTAAGTCGTAATGGGACCGCATCACAACACAGTTTTACGTTTTTTCAAAAGTTCTTCAAACCGTAGGTTGTATATTTTCAAATATAAGTTTATACCTGCTTTTTTACTCTGCATGATTCACATTTCATTGCTAATTCTTTACCATCTTCTAAGCGCACGTACTCGAAAACAGCACCGAATGCACCTTTTCCAATTATTTCCAGAATCTAAAAATAATCGCACTAATGATAAGGATAGTGATAACACCACCAACGATAACGGCCATTAACAATCCTCATAGCACTTGAGTAGGTCTATCTTTAGCAAAACTATAACTACCATTGGATTCGTTCTAATATTGCGGATTTCTTCAAACTTCTCTGATATACCCCGTATACACAGCGGATGTAGTGGCAGATTTTACTATTCAATGTCTTCGTTTATCATTACTGTGATTTTCAGGGACACCTTCTCTGCTGAATACACTTAGACCAACGTTCAAGGTCAACTATAGCTTACCCTATAATCCGTTCACTCCATAATCGTCAATCAACTATCCGCAGATCGGTCGATGTGCACAATACGAAAGTATTATTCAGAGAGGGCCAACAGGATTTTTTGTGGATTTACAACTCTTGCTACATGAAAACTTACCATTTATGACGAGGTAATTGCTCATCTTCTAATAGTTGTCAACAATCAACTAGATAACGTCTTCTGATAGCTTAATTTCTGGTATACCTCACTTCGTATGTGGCTTTCTTGCTTTGGATGATGTCCTCGCGTTCCTTGGGCATATCGGCCAGTGGATCTTCGCCTTTCATCACCGCCACAGCCAACCAGATTCAAATCGACAATGGTATACACCTTTGAAATAACTACTACTTGAAATGATTCCGATCTATCTTTGAATAACAAGAAAACAACAACTAGCATGATTACTCTTTATCTCATAAGTGTTCTATGTTTATCTGTAATATTATTTTCACAGGGATACTCTGAATTCAAAGTGGAAATCACCTTAATACGGTGTGTTCATCTAGAGCATCATGCTTGGCCTTTGCAATTTCAATTTTCAATCATTGCAGAATTTGCGAACCTTAAGAGAAATAAGTTAGGTCCGCCCAAACGTAGCATACACAGATAAGTGATCAGCAGCTCCTACAAGCAGAAATTCAACTTATTATGATAACAAAAAAGCAAGCACTGCTTTTGAATCGCTCTGCGCAATGCAGATTCTGGAGATGACCCTAAAAGTATTATGATCACATATAATGATGAATTCAATGTTCTGATATAACAAAGAGATGCCTTCCTTCATTCAGAAGATCTTTGACTAGATCCTTTACCACAAAATCTGCAAGTGGCTCGTTCGGTGTCGCGTTTGTGTCAGCATCTATGTACACTATCGTTTTGTAGGTGTACCCACCTTCACCACTAAGTTTAAATTATTCATAACTGTTCCTCTTGCAAGGTGCATACTGGCTCAATTTGAATAATTTGAATCGTCGTCTGAATAGCACCATCGACTCATCGATACACACGTCGCCCCATGGTTTGAATGGGTTCTTACAACTCTTATTGACAAGTTCGAGCATCAATCTTATTTTGTACAACTTGTCATTCACATCGTGACCCATATTGTTTCTCATATGCAAGTGGCTCATGATTTCGAAGAAGCGATCCCTCGACAAAATATGCCACGCTATGGAGACTCCCAAAACATGCGGGCTATTGCTCCAGTAAACGTAGAGCCTTGGCAATTGTGTAATGGTCATTTTGAGGCATAAGCCCAAGAATATCTGCATTTCTCCAATCGTTGTGCCTTTCCATCCTTCCCTTTTTCTTTTGATGACTATATATATTGGTCTGCTCAATAATCAACTCCCAAACGTCATTTATGAACAGTTCATAAAATTCTACTGGAGTCTCACACCCGAGCAATGCCAAATTCTGAACACCACCGTGACCCCGATTAAAAGGTTCCCTCGTGAGCGAGACTACGTTCCATGACCAATTCCCAAACGTCATTTATAAACAGTATAGCCAGTGGCTGTTCTTGCATTGGACAGTGATTTTACTCTTCACCATCTGAGTCGCTGTGTTCACCAGTAATATTTGCGGAGACCAAGTCCTCTTCCCCGCTGTCGTCAATATCTTAATATAGATCCTCCTCGGCGCTACCTCTGAGCAAGCTTTCCTCGTCGGTTCGCAGTTCTTCCACTTCAGATTCAACATCACTAAAAGTTCAATTCCCGAGATAATGCGAACAAAGTGCTAATTTGAATTAAAGCGACAAATCAACCTACATAACGAATGACATCCTCGTAAAAATTGAGAGCAAAAACGTTTTAGATACTTATATAATAAACAATGTATCGATGTAAAAAGGGTGGTAAGGATGTTGCAAAACACTAACAATCTATGCGATGGATTGAGATTCATTGCTTCATCCTCACAAACACTGTGTTTCACCTACCCAGCTGATGTGCTTGATCTACTCAGGTGATGCTCCAGATGTAATTGCTGTTGATAACCTTCACTCGAAAATTTATTAGCAAACTTCCGTACAACACTTCTGACTATCGGCATTTCTATAGTTTGCTAAGAATTCTATACATATAGGATATGTATCATAGAATGTATATATTTTCAACAGCAATATACTACATAACTTGTGGCAGACACACATATATACAAAAGGAATATGTATATTTCTCATGCAGCTAGTCCGACATCGAAAGGGAGGGGCGGCCCATGTCTCTCATGTGTTGATGAACTTTGTAAACTACCTGCATGGTCTTGTTGAGGTAATTCGCGGAAATGCGAACTGAAGAAGGCACAAGAAATTGTCTTGAGAGAAATATTCTGGAAAGAAATACGTACGATACATGAAATATTGCTCTTAGAGTCATGAGTCGCCAATTGTTCTTAGGCGCGTAAGAAGTTTTATGTTCATTCATTCATTTTCTTTTCATTCACTTAAAAATCATTTGTGGTTTTGTATGAAGATGGGTTGTTGTTGATGTAATTGATAAATGATGAATATGACCAAAATATGAATGATTATATATAGGATAACAGAACGACGCTCACTAACAGTTCGAAAGATCATCTTGTATCACATATCTCCTTTTTTCCTCAATATTCGAAGCTTTACGAGGAATATTGCTATTGCTCCTACCACAAGAAGTTTCATGGAAGTCTCTTCTTTCATAATTGATCATTTACTGTGAACGAAATTTCCTTTGGTAACGATAAATATCCATATTTTAATAGAAAACTACCACATCGTCATTGCTGCAGCCGCGTATATGGAGGTGCGGCGCGGCTGCGCGACGAGCAGGATATCAGCGTCGTTGCCGACGTGTTAAGCATTCTACCCGGCTCCCATTCTTTAACATCTTTGCCTTCACTAAAGCCTCAGTGATTTGAGTAAGTCGTCCACAGTCCACACCCTTGCAATGTAGGCCTTTATAGTCGCATCGAATTAAATATACTGGAGCGATAGTGGTGTTCGAAGAAATTCCAATCGAAACGGTTTTCTTATGTAACTGCATCACTTATTTAACTCGTATTTGATGCTATTTACCAGTTGTCATTCATATTCGAGAGCTCATTTGCGGAACATAAGTACGGAGATGTAATTCCAATAAGCAGTTTTGAGTCACACACCAGATAGGCGCTTGTTCTCGAAAGTGGAAAGACCTTTTGAGTGACAAGAAAGTACTAAAAGGATTATCATTTTCTTGAGTAGAAGTAACTTATGTCTAATCATGATGTTTTAAATGAAACTGTAAAACAAGCAACAACTGCAATCACACCGGTTTTGAAAAGAATCTTGACAAAACAGACTTTATTCCATGTTGTACGTGGGAAGAAATAAAGTTGACCGTGCGCGACGGATCGCACGCATTCATTCACTGTACATAACATATCCATCGGGTAATTCGAAAGCTCATGCCAACTCTCCAAAGCGTCAACTTATTCAAAAGGTTAAAGCGAGTATGGCCTCCAGTTATGATAGAAGTTTTATCCGAAGACTAGCACCCGCTCCCTCAACGGCGCTGTCCGCACGACGTAAAAAAACATTACACAAAAACAAGGATTGAAGCGAATAGAATGATATGGCGTCCCCAACGCTACAACGGTTAGCTAACAACAGCGGCTCATTGAAATGCCACGGCCAGGATATCGTTGAGATTGCAAGCAGACGCGCTGTACCGGTATTCTACAGCATTCAGAAGTAGACGAAAAAAAAAAACGATTGAATGACAAAAGTACTGGAATCCACACAGCGAAATAAATAGAAGAACACTGTAAAAACGGGAAATAAAGCGCCTTGAATAGTATTATGGGAGGAATGGAAGACGAGGGAGTACTAACGGAACGTGACAATCAAATGTGATTAGATTGGGTGCTTCGATCTAAGCGTTTGAGAAGAATGCCTACATTGCTCGTGCAGTGTAGTGCAACAATAAAAAAAAACGCTATTTGAGAGAAAAATAATCTAGTGACGTGATATAATTGAAGATTTATGAAAGAAATCACTAAGACATCCCAAATTCAAAATGTCAACGGACTGATCCGATTTGCCTGTCTCTCATTTCAACACCAATCATATTTATTGCGATTTTTGACAGAAATTCGATGAGACTGCTTCAATAAACAATTGGCGAGAGAATTAAGACATGGTTGAAGATTCAGTTCTTTGTATTTAATATGTGCTAAAGTTGATGTCGAGCATGATCCTGAAAAAACACAGACATCAGACTTCTCTTTCGATTCTTCAACAAAGGAATTATATCCCGACGAAAGCGTATTTGTGATTCATGCAGCGTTACCTGCTTCATAGAAGACGTTTGTAATGATCGTCTACTATGGGAAAGCGTACGACGTTACCCAAAAGAGCAAAGTGGGGCAGTAATCCAGACAAACACGAAGATATATATATATATATATATATATATATATACATATCTATATAAAAATATATATGTATATGTGCATGTACAGATATACATATTTATGTATACAAACACCTCGGCACACATATAGACTACCACATATTGGCCGACACATACGCGCATTGACAAAATATATATATATATATATATATATATATATTATATATATATGCAGATAGATATATGCACATCCATATCTATATATATGTATATGCATGTGAACATATATATACATACAAATGCATACCTGCACATATATACATGAATACCACATGAATACATACACATACATACTCGCACACATACGCACATACACACTCACATGCACAGACTCCCGCGATTCCCATAAACTTTTATGAACGCCTTCCTCGCTTTTCAATTTAATTGGAATAGCGCGAGGCTTTCCTCAGAAAACGCTAGAGTTTGCCGTTAATTATCACCAGTGCACTATAAAAAAAATGTAGAAAACATTACCGAAAGCAACTGAAACAGGCGCTATTTGTACTCGTAGTCGAGATTTTTTTGATAACGTGGACCTTTATATTCATTCATCAGGTCCCAGTCAAGCGGTTCGCTATAGCTGAGATTGTACGCCTGAAGATTTTTGTCACCATAAATGTATGAACATCAGCTTACTTTCTTGCATAGCTTTTACAGTACATATGAGAAAAGTTGTAGACGTATACAGTATTTGATTACTGCACCATCTAATAATTTTCATCGATTTTAGGCCTTCATGTAAGAATGAAAGAAGTGTTTCCGAGTAAGACCATTCATCAAGTCCAATGTTTAAGAGCAGAAATGCTCAATTTCTAGTGCCCACCAATTAATGTTGAAAAGGTCATTGGGGATTTACTGTCAAAAGCTTATGGAGCAAATTTTAATAATAGGTTGTGGAAAAAGCTCTGAGAAAGTGCTCATAACTTATCTGGGTGTGGGCCACTTTTGTGTTTTTAGGCTCATTCGAAATCCCGTCTTCTCCCGCGTTGATTGGTATATAATTTATATACTTATTTCAAGATGGAGTTAACAAGCGAGCAAACTAGGCTGCTGATGATGCACGAATGGCTGTTGGGTTCAAATGAAACGGTGACAAGTGAACGCATCAGTTTGGCTCGGGGCGAAGGCACACTTGACGAACGTACGGTGTGCAAGTGGTTCAAAAAGTCTAACGAAGGTGAAGAAAGTTTCGATTGATGCGGTATTGAAGATTGATGCGTTCACTTGTCACCGTTGCATTTGAACCCAACAGCCATTCGTGCATCATCAACGAACTAATTTGCTCGCTTGTTAACTCCATCTTGAAATAGGTAGATGCTATATACAACATTCAACGCGAGAGAAGACAAGCTCTCAAGTGAGCTCAAAAACACAACAAATGGCCAGCAAGCAGAAAAGTCACAAGCATTTTCTCAGAACTTTTTTCCCAATCTAATAGCACAGAAGCTATCTTAGCTGGGGACTCTGTGGCGGGGAGAATAACGAGTTTGGGTCCCTTTATAGAAGCATCAAAATCCTTTGTTAACTAAGGTTATTTCACTTCTCTCAAGGAGGGAGCAAAGCACGTATTTTAGTACAATGCCAGTTGACCATGAACCAATGACTAGCACATATGCAAGCCATGTTATTGAGAATATCTGCCTGCGTTTAGGATCATCATCGTGGTGCATGCATGCAGAAGTCACAATCTTAATTGTCTGCGACACTTTGTACGTTACTGACTATTTGACGGCATCGTAAACTAGACACGACCACAGAAGTTTCTTGACCGTTGGGATTGAGTTAGCGATCTGTGTGTCTCTGCTTTTTTCTCAAGAGCTTCAAAAGGATACAAACCTGCATTGCGGCTTCAAGATTCGCTGCTATGTGATCATAGTCCGGTATCGAATTATATTCGAGTGTGTCAATATACAGTAGAATGTTCGCCATGTATTCTTGTGGGGTATGCTGTAAAACCTGAGACAATACATTTGAGGATTTTGGAGAACTCCAACGAAGTTCATAAGTCAGCTTACTCATAGGTTTAATTTTAAATAATGTAGATAGTAAGTACAGGTAAGAAGCATTTGGCGTCAAAAGCGATTGGCCACGAGAAGGCCGCTATCGCATTTTTGGCACTTTATTAATCCATTTTCACAGTGTCTTTTTTCACTGTGCGCGTCTCAGTACCTCTAGCATTTTCGAATCGTTTTTCGTCTTCTTCTTGAAAGTCGTAGAATACTGATCAAGCGAGTCTCCTGGAAATCTCGAGGATAGTCTGGCTGTGGCGTTCCATAGGGCGTTCGTTGTTCACTGACGGAGAGTGCTGGGGTGGAGTTTAGCCCGAGCGCGTCGCGTCGACTATCACAACCACTCGGCTACGACGTCCCGTTTTCTCGATAATTTACACTTTATTATTCCCAAGAAATCTCGTTGCATATAGAAGAAAGATAAATTCTGTGGGAGCATATGCATCAGTCAAACTGCTAATTGATTGCAAACACTTCACGAGAAGACATTGTGCGCCAAAGTGACACTCCATAGCAATGCGTGAATTTTAGAGACAAGATTCCATTGTCAACGTGCTATTCATTTAATCAGTCACTAATAAGAACTATAATCAAAAAGTTACATTCACCTGCTTTAGATTTGACTCGATACGCAATTGCTGCTTGTACATTTTCACTTTCGCTCGATCATGACCCTTGAAGCATGAGATTTGACTACCGATAGTGGAAAATTTTTACATTCAAAAATATTTTCCACCGATTCGCAATTCATAAAGCATTGTTGAAACCTGTGAAGGTTAATCCAAGGAGGAAGATATCGAACTTATTCGAAGATGGGTTTCTATGAATCAACATCTGAATCGCCGTAAAAGTCAAAAAGACGAAAGTAAGGCACTGTAAGGGCCTCATGAAGTCGTGCACCACATTAGCCAGAGGTGCTGTGCAACATACAGCTGATCACTGGTTGAATTGGCGCTTTCCATGCACTTCATCGCTCTGAGGTAGGTAGTTTGGTATCAAATTCATCTGTGAGGATATAAACATCCATTTGTTACATTTTCAGAGCCCCACGAGCTACTGTATGAGCCAATTACTCATTGACTTATTTCGGCAGTGTTGCAGATGGATTCCTATAAATATTCTCATATCATAGGGATAAGGGCGTATGTGGCGCAGTGATTAGAGGTGCTTTGCGTCGCACATGAGGTCAATGGTTCGAACTAGCTCTCATAGCTCACCAGTTCCCTCCGAGGTCGGTAAATTGGTAGCAGACAGGTCTCAGACTTGTCTGAGAAGATAAGCAGCACTGACATGGTTCAGCAGGGGGCCACTGCGAGTCATTGCAAGAGCCAGGTATGTATTCAATAACCTCAAACGAAAATGGAAAGTGAAGACGAATGCATGACGTATCTCTCAGAGATTGATCAATGCCGAGAGCTTTATTCTTTTTTATTATAGGAATTAATCAGCGCCCAACACAGGGGCGTTTCATACTATAAAATATTACTGATATGAACATCTACTAAATCGGTCATTTTTTTTGAAGAAAATAAATTGTCGTCGACTATATCTTTCCACATAGCATAATGGCACACTCAAAAAAGCCACGAAAAGAGGCTGACAGTGACAAACATGATTTTCGTATGAGCTTCTCTTGCAACGTACTCGACAGTGTTTCCACGGAAGTTGTCCGATCATCCACTCCAAAACCATAACCACCAAGCCTCAACGTCATCCTTTCGGCATTGGTCTTTCTCAAATAAATAAAAATTGATTTGATCCTGATGTACGAGGTCTTTTTCTTCCAAATTCATAGTATTCGTCATCGTCATATAACCTATGCCATACAAAAGGTGATACCTGGTCGGTTCAGTTGCGCACCTTAAGCTTTAATCTAATTTATGGAATGAAAAGTGAGCTCAGTTTTAATAACAGGACTAATAAAGATGCAGTAAATTGATGAGCGTCATGAATCAGAGATTTTCAATAGCCCGATTCTAACAGAAGTTGGTAAACTTCATCTAAACAACACCATGTCGAGAGCTCCAATGCTGGCATATCTTGTAGTGCCACGAAATGCTGCTTTCTCTCTCATATATCTCAAATCCTTTTCATCTGTTCTGAAAGTACTATTAGATAATTGGTTGTGGCATATAGTTCGAGAATTAAGAACTCAAGCGCTTTCACAGCAATTGTTCGATAGGAAGTGTTTGCCGGCGTTTGAAAGAGCGACGAATAAAAAACAAAAATTGATAGGTTATATGAGACATACCGATATCTTCGACAGAGCCCAAAATCAAGAATATAAATAGTATGACCTGTGCCGTCTTCTTCTCTTCCAATTGCAAAATTCGGGGGTTTAATGTCTCGATGCAAAAATCCGCACTGTAACACAAAAATCAATTTACGATACGAAATACAAAACAAGATTTTCAATGCCCTAGAATACAATTATCATCCACATAATCTTCAGTGATGTTGCGGAAAGCGCAGTGGTTCGAATTGTTACGCGGTACTACACGACGCGTTGCCCACACATTCGGCATTAAACCGAGCTCTCTAAGCTCTCACCTTTTCTTGGTTGTCGATATGTTTGCCAAAAATCGCTATCTGCCCCTTTTTTGAGTTGTGCGAAATTCGTAAATTTTCTTCAAAACATTTGTGACGTTCAGCGACTTCAGTTTTCTCAGAGTCTACAGTTGATATCTGACACGTTTCCATTATTTACGCGCATTTTCAATGTCTTGAGAACTACACGTTTCTTGCCTTTTTGAGTTTTAGTAGTCACTCGACAGTTCAGATTTTGACAATTTCTATGCTACACTTTACTCGTAGAAAGGCCTCTTTGAAACGCTGTAGCAGGTCAAACTATATCGCGTTTCACACTTGTCGCATCTAGGGACGAATTTCTTTATCTCTTCGTTATCTATTTGAGAATTTCTTCTCCATTCTGTATCGATACCTAAATCTTTTGCAATTTGATTATGAGAGAATTCTTTTTGCACCGTTCCATAGGCTCAAGCTTTTTATTTTCATTCTGCATTGCCAGGCAAACTCTTTACTGAGCCTAAGCCTGAACATCCTAAGTTTTAACATAAAAAGCTTATGGACGTGTAGAGGAAATCTAAGGGTACTAGAGTCATATGTATTAATTAGAGTTTTTTCAAAACGGAGGCGAAAGCTGCGCGTCACAGGGAACCGCTTTGCTTGATGAATAGGCTACGCGAACGATACGCGGCCTCATACGCCAGGTGGCAGGAAATGCGCGCCGAGTGCAAAACTCAAATTTCTTCTAGCTGCTATAGCGCCCTGGAAAGACTTTTCCATAAGCCAAGTATACCAGTGCAATTGCTCGGATTCCGTCTATGTCACTATCGGTATAGTAAAACACTTGTCCAACGAAAAATGCACCCAGTGTGAAATAAGTATTCTTTTCCTTGCTAAAGCGTGGAAGGCCTTTTCAGAACAATAAAGTACCGCAATGGATTTACCGAAACATTATGCTCGCGAATGATTATTAAGACTTCAAACCAAATAAAAGACACGTTTTTCCTAGAAGACTAAATGCGCATGGTTAACGTGGAATTGCCTGATATTTCCCACCAACTCAAGGATCAATTCAAACGTCTAATCTTATCCGCCTGAACAGCATCTACTTCATAGCCTCTCACATGAAATTAATTCTTAGTAGGAGGAATCAAAGTCTCAACTAAAGCACAATCGATAGGTCACTCATAATTTACAAATCTAATATTGCTTTCAATCTTTATAACTCCTCCCTGCCACCTGTACACGAATGGCCTTTGGGCCATTTTGACAGACATGGTACCAACAGAATCACACATTGTCGGATTTATTGTTGCAACCGTTACGTTGCTGCAGTTTCAGATCTCATTAGTTTATATTCCTTCTAAAGTACATACTATATGTAAATCTCTAATGCCGGATAGTGTTTGCTCCGCGGCTCGGATTCCAGTGGCCATTGAAAACCGTCGATCAGGATTTTCCATGCGCAAATCCCATAAATTTTTCCCGACCTAAACGAATATTGATATCGCAGTTTGTAAACCTGAAATTGATACATTTTATACAAGAGGTTCTGTGGGTCGTTAGTGGATGTCGCTCTACAATATTGATAGTAAGGGTGTTCATCTCTTGAGAGAATTACCGAAATTGAAAAGTAGGTTAATATTTTTACTGAGCAATTCAGCTGAAACCAAACCAATGCCGCAATTTACTGCCGCTTTGGAAGAAACTATAGCAAGTATCTCGCTGTCCACGATAGCCGTCAATTTCTGAATATAACCATCACCTAAGATTTGAGTGCCCAAACTTATTCGGCAATGCAGAGGAAAACTGCATTAGTTAGACGTGAAAAATTATAGTTAGTCCAGACTTCTCTGCTTAGACGAGAAATATCAGTTTGAAGGGCCGATTACAAGCACAGGAATGAGTGAAGACGTCGATCATGACCTTAAGAATGACTATATTCGGAAGTGGTGCTTGGGAGTTGAAGTGGCGACGATTTCGCCTCGGATAAAACGCAGTCTCGTTGATGTTTACTTCTTCTTGAAGATGATGCTGTTTTGCTGTTTTTCGGAAAAATGCAATCCAAGTGGATCAATTGCGAAATGCGCAAGAACGCAAACAAGTACAGCCTGCTCACCAGTCTAAGTATAACAAACATAAATCGTCCACTGATCTTTCCTCGATCTTCACAACTAATAAAATGGACTGATTGTATTTTTCGCATGCCTTCTAGCACTCGGGCTTCATGTCTTAATATCTGAAATCTTCTAGATTGCATATATATACAAACATATAAATATATGAATATGAATGTTTATTTATATACAAATCATACCGTTTATTTCGAGTGCTTTATTAAGACCACGCTCAATTTTCAATATATCTCATGATTATTATTTGAGCCAACATGACATGTGGTCTGTTATAGGCTCTCGTACAGCCCGATACACGTGTTTCAGCTTTGCAGCCTCGTCAGTCGCAAAATACCACCCAAGAGCAATCGAGTGTCAAAAACTTGCCGATCTTGTGATTTTTAATTTGACGGCGCATGTGTAAATCGTTCTAATCGCCTACCTCTTTATGTAAGGATCTAGGAACCCCTGAGAGGACTGGCTGTAGACGAAGGGCCTGCCCGATTGAGGCTGCAAGGCCGAAACACGTGTATAGGGGTGTACAAGGGCCCATAGCAACCACATGACATGTTAGCTCGAATAATAAGTATAAGATATATAGAATGTAATTTGATATGGTCTTAAATAGATACTCTATGATAAGTTCACCACGTCGAGGGTACTTAAGCAAAAATCCAATTATCAAAATTCGAAAAAAATCACGGGTTTGTTGATGCGCACTGAACGCTGTCTAAGTATAGAAGATATATTTACGAACGTATAGCTGCTATTCAAAACACACATTTTACGATATAGTCCACTGTAATCTTATCTATAATCCGTTGAGTTTATATGCATCCTTACTGCGATGGCGATTCGTAATGGACCGCACCACAATATAGTTTCAAGTTTTAACAGCTTTTCCAACCATGAATCGTATATTTGCAAATAAAAAGTTTGTACCTGCTTTTTCACTTTGCATGATTCACATTTCATTGCTAATTCCTTACCATCTTCTAAGCGGCGCACTCGAAAAACAGCACCGAATGAACCTTTCCCAATTATCTCTAGTATCTAGAAACAATCACATTAATGATAAAGATAACGATAAAAACACCAATGGTAACGGCCATTAGCAGTCCTCACGAAACTTGAGTAGGTCTATCTTCGGTATAAGTACGGCTACCAACAAATTTTTTTCTAGTAATGCGGATTTCCTCGGAAGTCTCTGGATCACTCCCGTATACACAGCAGATCTAGTGGTGGAGGATTTCACCATTCCAATCTTCGTTCACTGGTTTTCGGAAACCTTCTTTCTGCTGAATTCACCTACACCAACGTTTGAGGTCAGCCATAGCTAACCCTGTAATCTCGTTCATTCCATAATTATCAACCAGCGATCCGCAGATCGATCGATGTGCACAATGCGAAAGTATTTAGTCAGACAGTGACCAACGGGATTTTTTGTGGATTTGCAGCGCTTGCTACATGAAAACTTACCATTTATGACGAAGCAATTGCTCATCTTCTATTAGTTGCTTGCAACCAACTGAATAACCTCATCTGGTAGCTTAATTTCTAGTTTACCTCACTTCGTATGTGGCTTTCTTGCTTTGGATGATGTCCTCGCGTTCCTTGGGCATATCGGCCAGTGGATCTTCGCCTTTCATCGCTGCCACATTTAACCAAGTTCAGATCGACAATGGTACAAATGGAACAAATCGTCACTTTGAAATAAACACTACTTAGAATGATTCTGATCTATCTTTGAAGAACAAGAAAACAACAACAAGCATGATCACTCTTTATCTCGTAAGTGCTCTATGTTTATCTGTAATATCGTTTTCACGCGGATACTATGAATCTACAGCGAAAGTCACCTTAATACAGTGTGTTCATCTAGAGCATAATGCTTGGTGTTTGACTATAATCAGTCCTAAATAAGCCGGTTTTCTCTACTGTTCATGACATCGTAGAGGTGTGACCTATAAAAACATTTCCAGTGGCCGCACCATACCAGTTTAACATATTCTCTATGAGAAGTCTGGCAGCAATCTCTAAATTCCGGAGGGATGGAAAGCCTAGTGAAGCAGAATCGCTGAGAAAAAATTAGGGCCCCTAATGTGTGTCGCAGTATATCGCAATGTTTTGTGGATTGCAGAACACCTCTGATTACCACAGTACATCACCTCTTTTGTCAACAGAAAAGTTTTGCTCTTACTTTCTTACTCAGAGCATTTACAGCTACCATTTACTCGGTTTCTGATGCGCAGACATAGAGTAGGTTTATCCATAGTAAATCGTCCTTATAGAGACATCAAAGAGCTTTGCTCTAGATCCATGCAAGCGGTGATTTGCTTTCTGCATCTTCATACAGTTGTGAGGTTATGTTTCCGAAAAAATCATTGAATTGGTGTATGAGATTTTGTATACATCAGAGGGTTCTTTTCCATTATGGGGCAGCGAATTTAAAAGGACTTTTTTTGCTTCACAGTCTTTCCATCAGAGTTTTATAGGCACCTGGAAGTCCTGAATCTCGAAAACTCAAAAGTGTGTTTGTTTTCCAGAGAAGGCTTTCTTACAGCGCTGTAGTACTAAAAATGGAATAATGTTTCACCTGCGCCGCTCATTATCGTGTATATAAAGCTGGAAGGAGTACTTCCGCTGAACTATTGTTGACCTTTAGATAACGTGCATCATTGAGATTTCGAAGAATTATTTCTTTATTTACAAAAGGCCTTTTTCTTTTCACAGCACTGTGGCATTAAAAAAACAATTGAGTTACACATGTGGCGCGTTGTTACTCATATGAAAAAATTCCTCCGTTTCGCTGAGTTTTCCAAGTTCTGCGTATTGGAACAGTAGATAAAACTTTGTTTTTATCGTTTCGTGAGCTTAGGCTTTTCATCATTATTTTTTGTGACTTTATGATCTCGTTACTAATCCTGAGCGTGGGTCTATGTCTCAGCAGCCTAAGCCTATGCGTCAAAAGCACACAATACATGTAGAGTCAATTATGGAAAGCCAGAATCATTCATCCCTAGAATGCCCTCAAATCTGAAGAGACCTTAAATTAAAGAAGTTACGTGTAGCTTTGAATGGCGCCGTACGATCGATTGATCGCGTTATCAATTAACAGCCACTCACACACCATGACCGACATCTTATGCGTGGCTTTGTGATGCTGGATCTCCTATAAAACAGTAACTTTTAAATTTTCGCGATTCGTGTGCCCAGCAGTTACTAGGTCTCTGAGAAAAAAGCTCTGTCCTGCAGGGAATACGCGTGTGTGAGACACAAAGCTATTCTCGAGATTTTCTCTAAAAGCAGATACACTTTTGAAAGATCCGAGATTTACCCTAACAAATGGCCAATGAAAATCTCTGAGAGGAGCTCTATCCTGAGAAATATAAATGCGAATGCGCGATAGATGTGGAAGAATTTTCTTTCTAGCGCCACAGAGCTGCAAGTGGACCACTCTAAAATGACACACTGTTGAACTCTCCAAGTTTCGAGCTTTCGAATGCTTACTAAAATTCTAATGGAAAATTCTTAACCGACGTAAATTCCCTTTCAGAGATACTCCATAATGGAAAACTACCGATTGGAGAAATACGTATAAGATTTATCTATACATCAAAAGAAAAGTAAGGATAATATCACAAATCATTAGAAGGGTCCCATCATAATCAAGAATGGTAGTGTAGATAGAGACGAGCCAGGTGAATAGTCATGAACACTGCAGGATTGGAAAAGTCATTATTCTATTTGAAGGATACAAATAAGCTATAGATTAGTAGGAAAAAGTCAGATACTGAATGGCTCATTAAGGTGAAGATAGGATCCCTGCTTTTAGCGAATATCAGTAACTTCATATGATGATTACTCTGGCCTGAGCTTGTAGTAATAAGTGCAGTTCTCATTCCGAGACGCCGCAATGAGTTTTCATCTCGTTACCACCATGCCACTTATGAGACGACTCAGATTCGAGGCAATTTGAGTTTATTCCATTGTCACTAGTTTTTTTGTTGCTTCAGCATAAAAGCATGCACGTACATAGAATTGATTTCTATCTGGCTTTGTATGTACACCTTCAGACTTTTTCACGTACGGTAACTCTACAAACAGCTATATAAACAGATCCTTGTGTACAACGTAGATTACCAACAGATGCATTTCTTCGAAATGTTGTATTTCGAAAGCCACTGAAAAGATTTCTAGTTCGAGCTTCGAAATTGAGTCGATGGTTGAAAGTTTTGTAAACAATCCGCATTCATTATGAATACTGATGTCAATGGCTAGGGTGAAGCCCACAGGTGGGATTAGTTGCTAGCGGATTAGGAGTCCCTATCATCTGTATGCTACCGTAGTCTAGGGTGCTCCTAACATAAGCAGGTGGGTGGTTCATGATTGCTTTCACCATACTTGTAACATTCAAACGATGTCATACTATACTGGCTACGAACGAGCAGAATTTTTTGATCCCACTTATTTGAATCAAATCTCAACATCTCCGTACGACTTCTATCAACCACCAAATCCCACCACCACTGAAACAGTAGTTACTGGCGAGCCTGTGTAAGTTTATGAAGATTTATTATCTTGAAAACAATTCCACTTAAGATCCTTGGAAAGGTAGAGTATTTCTTTCATTACCCTTCAAAGCACTTTTTAGGATAAGAAGACTAAAAGCAGCAAGTCTTCTACATTAAATAAACAGAATCACACTGATTTGTCGCTAAGGTAAACCTTATTGGAAATCCCAAAAGAATAATTGTGAAGGGCTGCAGGGTGGAGGGCTTTAATCTTTTATTGCATGATACGACTTCACAGCTATCTACCACTGCTTCACTATATTACGATTAGGCTGAGTGCTCTCTTCAGTTCCCAATAGTGCGTTTCATTTTATCAAACTGGAACACGGGTACACATATTCGTTGATATGTTTGATTTATCTGACTGAGGATTAAGATTTTCAATAATGTGATTTGATTGATAAACTCATCAATACTCTGTCTGATGTATTCAACTGTGTTGCCCAACAGTCTTTTATTCGTTTTCCTTTCGATTATATAAGTACTTGCCTAAAGTTTTGGTGTACCAATGACTTGACTTGCGATATAAAGCAGAAGAGAAATCCTTCAAAAGGGGTGATTTTAGCAGGCAACGCATTTTGTATTATTGTATTTTGATAAAGAAAAGCAAACGAGCCAGAATAACTCTTTCAGATCATTTACTTTCTTTTCTGATTGCACTTTACAAGATCGCTAAAGGGTTGATTGTAATGATTAAGTAAATTTTTGTACCGAACTGAATTAGTCTCTCCCGTTCAAGTGAACAAAGAAGCTCAACGGTATTTATCAATCGTGCTCTGAAAAAATGAGAAGTTGAATGCTATCTTAACAAAATTGTTCTGCGAACGTCGTACTAGCTCGATAATCCAAGAAAGCATCGCTGAATTATGCCGAAAAGTCTGATGTTATCGCACAAAAAATTAGTACACACCGTTTGCGGACGCAATCTTGATTTGAGAATTCTGGATAAGCGAATTCAAAGAATACTACTTGTTACAATCTGGCAACATATCTTGAGCCTTTCATGAGGTCTAATATAGCTCTTATAGAGTGCTAGATACGTTTTCGGCATTACAGTATCATTTGTAGCACGACGCCTGTCGGTTCAGCCAATCCTCTGTAAGGGATAGACCATCTACACACAAAGGAACGACTCCGAATTAGCTTGCAAAAAGTTTATTGTTCTTAGCTTGAACGCATCCAGTTAGATGAAAGGCTTGGATTTCTTTATCTTCAATTGAGCATGTAAAATTCCTCATGCGGTTTTAGAGCCGCTTACCTTTAGCTTCATATCTCTCGATAGATAGCAAATACTCAGAAAAAGATCGGTATAAAGGATGGTTGGTGCTCTCTAATATTGAATGTTTATTATACCTTCTATTGGCTGTACTACTAGTGCTAAGTTTCATTCACTTCAATTTGGTAAGGAGAGTTTAGGATCCCGTATGGATGGCGGCCAGATTGGTCACGTTCAACCGAATGGATACCGCCACCGCAAATTCTCCACACTCTTCCTCAGGAGAATCGAGCATACAGGTGAATCGACGTGGAAAAAAAAATTTTAAGCAAGGAAAAATAGAGAACATCTTATGAGTACTTTTCAAGCTTTACTCTCAAGGTGACAACAGAATGGCTTTTTTTCATGGCGACGTTATGTCGACGGTTCGATAGACACCATAGAGATTTTTTTATCATTCTCCTGTAATGCCATAAAGAATTAGCGTAGTGGTACTTGTTAAATAAAAAAAAATAAAATGACTTTTCATTTTGATGTCAGATATCCAAGCGCCGTCAATCCTATGGAGGTAAAGCCGACGTTCTTAAGCCGACCGATGCCCCGTACAGTTCAGGCTAGTAAGCCATTCAGATGTCAGGTAATGAAATAAGCGACTTCATGCCAAAATAATGGTATTGAGGCAGTTTGTTTGCTTTTCCGCTCTTAAAATTCCAAAAAAAGCTGCATTAAGTCCAATGCTTACATGGTGGAGTATTTTGAACAGTGCGTCTCAATTCCGACTCCTTTATCATCGATATTGTATTGCGTATCAAGAAAATTCAAAATCCTTTGCAGTAAAGCTCATAGAAAGTTATTAGGGCAAATTTACGCGTTTTGAAGTATTCCACGACAATCTCTGACAATGAGGAAATGACAGGATTTCTCTACTTCGTGACTATAAACGCGTTAAAACGCTCGATTTCTTGCTTATTTTATACGTAACGTAAACAAGAAGCTTTTGCTAATGACTACTGAGAGCATGAAAATGTTTTTGATTTAGTGATAAGGCATTCCTATTCGTGGTGCATTGTAGTCGGTGCGAGCCGCATGCAATAAAGTCTTAGGTGGAGGTACGGATATGCTAACTAGATGTTCAACAGCCTCAACTTGTATGTACAGCAACGATGCGTTGGTTTAACGATGCGAAAGTTATAGTGGGGCGTCATTTCGCACGATGTCAGCCTTCAGTGAAACACCATTTTCGCTGAACATAGATTATTGTTGTAATCGGCAAACTTTTCCAAATGTGTTACAAACAGAATTTTGCAATAGCCATGCCTTAGTGACTCCGTGCCTCATCAGAACCGGCGAGCGTTCTTGGGTGTCAGCTGCGATATTTAGAGGCAAACGTTTATCTCCCAAAAGGACCTTCCACGTTGAGAATGAGCCGGACATGTTAATTTTAAAGCTGAGCTAAGCATAGATCAATAAGCCTAATAAACTCTTTTGTTAGGTTTTCTAAAAACCACGCTCAAATTTCAGTATCCTGATAATCATTTCTTGAATCAAGCATGTAGTCTGTTATGGGCCCGTGTACAACCGATACACGTATTTCGGCCTTGGCAGCCTCGCAAGTCAAGCAATATAGTGTACAACACTTTCTGTTCAGTGATAATTTCACTTAATGAAGCGTGTAGATTGTACGTTTGCTCCTTCTCTGTGTAGGGAATGGTGGGGTTCTCCCGATAGGATTGGCTAAAGACGAAAGGCTCGGCCGACTGAGGAGGCTGCCATGCCGAAACACGTATATCGGGCTGTATAAGTGCCTATATGGACCGCATGGCTGATAATTATTTTGAGAAATGCATATGGTCTGTTATGGACACTTCTATAATAAAATACAGGCGTTTCGGCAGGCGATCCCTCTGAAGGGGAACCCCTTACATAGAGTAATCACAGGCGTGACATTTACTCGAGCCGTCAAGTGTTAAAAATCACCAAACGGGCAGTGAACTTGATTGCTCTTAGCTGGTAATCGTGAAATAGCATACCATTCATTCTGTATGTTATCTTAAGAGGTTCAACAGAGATTCGCTAGAGACGAAAGGCACCGTGCAAGTGAAGAAGCTGCAAGGCCGAAACACTTGTATTGCACTATGTGACCATAACTGACCACATGTATGGCTCGAACTAAATACCAAGCATTTGGAAATTTGAAAATATTCTCAAGAAGAACTCGAAACGAAAGCTAAGCGTGAATCATTGCCCAGAATCAGTACTACTGGCAGCAAGTTGGCGAACTGTGATAACATGAATTAATACCACCAAAACTACTTTTAAGGCTCCACTGGAAAAATCCAAGATTAGTAGTCTACTAGTAAGGTAAAAGTGGTGACAAAATCTGCTTATTTCCTCACGCCTGACAAGTTTATTCACTAAAGCTTTCGAGTTAAAATCCGCCGTTGTTCATGAAAGCTGAATCGATAAGGCGCTCGCCGTTGTTCGATCCACAAGAATGCAATGTGCATTCGGTCAAGCCAGTGATCTATCCTCCCAAGTAAGCCCAGCATCAGTTTTGTGATCTTAAAAGAATGAACGCTTGATTTGCGTAAAGAGTGGCATCAAATCAGGAATCCTACCTGTATTGCAAACACATCTCGCCTCTATACTGTAGAGATCCTTGAGTGATTGTATAATGCGAATGAATAGGTATTAGAGCGAAAGCAACATCAGCAATACTGAAGCTCCTTCAAATTCGTCCGATATTTCCAAGAAAGTCGTTGAGATTGAACGCTGATTGCTAGCTGGCTCAACTGTCCACTCTTATTTGGTTAACTCTATTACAGAATCCAATTGATAAAGTCTTTTTAGCTATGTGGCAAGTCATTCTCACAAGCGGCCAACCTCACCGCGCATAAACGAGTTCATACAGGTTCTTAACGGAATTTTTTCAATTTTCTTCTGATCAAAAACAAGTCTTTTTGCTGCATTTATAGTCATTTATCACCAAAATAAATGATGAGTTTGTAGTGAACAGTCCAACATTGAAAAATTATCCGAAAGCGTAATCTACTACAAGGAAAATTTCTTTTCTAAACGCGGTTATAGTTGCGGAGCCGAACACAGTTGGTTCATCACTCAAGGCTCACACATTGTGATTCTATTGGTTTAAGTAAGAGTCGACCACGATTTTTTCCTTATATTTTTGAGTTTCTTCCATTTTAAAGAGCACCATACACTCGTGTAGTCGTAAAAAGTCTATATGTTTTGTTTCGAAACGATAAGGAATCTTCATTTCACCGCTTTTATAGCGATCTTATAATGCTGAAGCTATATATCTGAAAATCCCGAGTGATATGGAAAACTTTCGAGTCGGGCTGGATTCGAACCCGCATCTCACATAATCCGGGAGCCTAGAAAGAGTGGTGTGCAAATTAAGTGTTAGTAGCGCCACCGGTTAGAGCACGAGCTCCCGGATAGAGTGAGATGCGAGTTCCAGTGCCGTCTAACGCGAATGTTTTGCACTTCACTCTACATCAATGAGTATATTTGGAAGTTCATACCACCGCTAGAAGCGATAAAATAAAAAGAGTTTCATTTGATATGAAAAACTCTGAACACCACGCGTGAGTTGAACACATGTTTCACCCTTACTTGGGATGTGTGCTACGGCTGCAGTAACGAAATTTTTGCTCTGCCATCGCCCTTTAATGACAAGGTTTCGAAAGTATTAGCAATTGATAGCGGGTTTGATTTATTAATTACATATCGGTTAAACCTAGATTAACTGACGGATTTTGATTATATATAATCTGCGTATATTTTTGTCTTACTTCTTTTTTGGCACTGCTATGATGTTAGAACTATACATCTCAAAATATTTGATTATGGGCAAAACTATGAACCTCAGGCGGATGTTGAACCAGCGTTTTACTTCTGCCGTTATGGGTTAAAGGAGTGTTCAACTGCCTCTAGAGTTCAGAGTTCTGCATATCACTAGGCCTTCTTCAGAATGATAACTTTGTGCTTTGATAGTAAGAATTAGGAATACCCTGGAGCTTCATGGATAAAACTGGGCACAGGCTGCTCTTATCTATGGAATTTTAGGGCAAGAAAAGACTAGATACAATGTGAAATCTCTTGGAACTCGCCATAAGAGCATTCTTTCATTTACGCATGATATGATTTGTAATATTAGATATATTATTAGGCACTATGAACTGCAATATATTAGATCATCGATGGTGAAGAAACATGTATGTTGTTAAGAGTGAAGATGAAAATGAACCATGAGATACTATTTTAGGTGAGAGGCCATTCACATGTTCCGTGTGCAGCCGACGTTTCTCACAGAGCTCGTCACTTGTCACCCATAGACGGTAAGCAGATATATAGTTAGTTGTTTGTGGAAAGTTACCGTTTTTTGATAGGAGCTCCAAGGTGTTACCTTCTTTGGTGGATTTGTTTATCGTTTAATGTAATTGATTCTTTTCGTTCAACCTGCTCAATATTAACTTCCTCTGGTCTACAAAAATGACACCCATCAAAAAATGACGATTATCTGTTTTTCGAGTAATCATATTAATGACAATCTGTGCATATCGATCAGTGATTATTCGCTGCTTTCTTCAATAGATACCTGTGCTCGATGAAATCTTTGTCACACCACAACGGACCTCATCAACTATTTCCCCTTATCGCAACAATTCAAAAGTTTGACTTTCTATAAACCTCGGCATAATTAATGATATATGAAAATCGACAAAACTTATTTTGATTAGCAGACGCGAGGTTGGTGAGTTAGTCGTAGTAATTCGGTTGACGTTTGCGACCGCCTTCTTCGGAACCTGGGCGTATGTAGTATTAGTCTATTTGAATGATTCGGATGGTCTTATTTATATACTGCTTAGGTCAGGTTAAATAATCAGACGAGGAAAGGGCGCGAGATCTTGCGTGATGGTGACGCACTCGTCCTTCCGATTCATTTCGGGGTTTCTGGCGTTTATCCAAAACGCCTCAAGAGTTTTGCGCGTGGATTTTTTTGATTCTTGCACTAGGATTATGACAGTCATATATAAATCTTTATTGTCGTGTTTTTGTGCCCTATGTAAACCTAAAGGTTTGCTTTTATCTATTCTAGAATTGCTACCTAGTGTCCTTTTAGCGGATGAAGAGTGGTCTACCAGTTCCGCCTATATATTCTTACATGTTAGCAAATAAATTGTGCCCGATCTCTTACAATCCCGCTCCTTTTCGTTTGGGCAGATTATACAGTTCTTGGCGTTACACATTCGATCGTAAAGTCTACTGCGGATCAGCTGATGGCGTAGGGTGAGGGGTTAGATTTCAATAACTACCACGAATTTTCGAGACCGCATCTTTTTAGGCATTAACCGCGCTGCTGATTTCGTTTAATATAAATGGCAGTTTGGAGAGAATTCTGTTCAGGTGTGGGGTATTGTTCTTTTTGGACCTAATTCCACTTTTGGAATATTCCTGAGCAAGTGTTCTGTAGTCGTTCGAAATGGCAATTTTTCGTGCTAAGATTAACGATTTCTTTTTTTCCTCTTCTCCTCTGCATACACTTTTAGCCGTTCGAAACATGCGTTTTTTCCCGTTCTCCGTGTTCCCCGTGATTTTTTTTTTTGTTACTTGGTTCGATATCTATGAAGTCATCACATTTTATAACTTCGATTGGCTGTAGAAATTAGGGTGGCAATGATTATGCAAGCTTCACAAATTTATATAGGAAGAATAAATCCAGATAGTAAAGAAATTCGGATTAAATAAATGTTTTTCTTACGATTTCAACTATCGCTTACGGCTTGAATGGACTGAGGAGTAGATTTGGAGTTATTATCCATAATTTTTTTTCCACTGGTATTTCCAATGAACCGCCACTATTATTTTCATCTTATTCAAATTTTTCCTGATGGGAAGCGTCCTTATCAACTTTCAAAGAATTCCCACTATATGTGACATCATGGTCATCCTTAATGAATGGACTACGAAGTCAACTAACAGCTGAGCTACATAGCGCTTCTCCAGATGACAATCAAGGGTTAAACTTAGGTCATAAATTATCATGTAATAAAAGTTGCACGCTAAGGAAATAATGAAATGAGCTTCTTGAATTTGTCTAATTCACCGGATAAAGATCTACGTAACTGCTATGCATTCATCCGAATGCATGCGCATGCATCATATACATTAAATATTCCTTATGTTTCAACTGGTCTTTTCTCAGTGTTATGATGTTTCGAATATACCTTAGTGAAGAGAGAGCGTGCTGAGTAAAAGTCCGACCACAGACGGGATTCAGTTCGCAGTACTCAACTAAAGCATGTGTAATCTGACAATAATACATGCATAACGGTGGTCAGCTCAATTGGGTTTACAAAGCGATATGTGCTCACACGAGTAAACTTGTGGATATATAAGTTAATCTTAAATTCGAGTAAATTCTAAGCATTACCATCCGGTCAAAAACATACAACGAATTGACTTCGAAGTGTCGAAGTGTGGGGAGGGCATTTAGAATCATTAGCAATAAGTGAAACTAACGTTCATTCCGATGGAGACTTTCGCGAAGACGGCTCAGAGGGAGCTCTACGTGTGGTGTAAGATCCATGTAATTGCTTCCGGTCATGAATAATAATAATTGGGCCTTCCACAGTTGAACTCTGAGTACCACCGACTGCAATCCCGACACATCCGTGACTTATTTTTCGTCATAATTAATGAATGGGCGCGCTCACTTGAGTGGCGTTTAGTTTTTTGGTGCATGATACGCTTTGCTGCTTCTCAAATGCTACAAATCGAAAGTTTTCCGATGCGTTGAAGCCATTATCTAATAGAATTACATACGATGCAAGAGAAAGTAATGGGCATATCGGCGTGTTTAAAAGTGTTTAGAAAGATGGGTGTTTATGATATAACAGTTCGTATATAACAGTATAGTTCTTAAAATACGGCTATTGTGGAATCTGATTCACACTACTGTGTGCACATCCAATAACATATCCTTCTTTTTCATAAAGAAAAATACTAAATATTACCTATATCTTGAATAAAGTGATCTTAAGTGGAAATTTGAAATAACATCTGGCTTGACTCGGCTACAGTGGTGTGAAGATTACGGTAGGTAGCTATGGTAACCCAAAGGCCGTGCATCGCGTAACTCACACAAACAATTACCGTCTTTGGATTAATGAGCTTATCGAACGAAGATTTCAGCAATTGTCGGATATTTTCCGTTCAAATAATCCGTTAAGGACAATTGGTACCGAGCTTAAGGCTCCTTAAATCGCTGCAGCATTAGTGAACGATAGAGAATTGCAAACTTTTACGGATATCCAGCTGAGTTTCACTTTTATCAACTGCTTACTCGAGTGCAGAAATTTACGAGGGTGTTTCATCTCCGTTAAATTCTTTTCGAAGCTCAGTTTTGCACTCATTCACACCTAGTTGTTGCAATCAAAAGTTTGCTCGTTTCGTACTCTATATTCAACACTTTATCAATGCTGAATTTCGCGACTTTTTGGATGTAATAAATCAATATTGTAATTAAATCCTGCTTCAAAAAGTAGATGAAGAACAAGTTTCTTGATTATGTACTATTTGATATCATATTTTAATTATTACTTCAAACAATGGATCTCGTAAAAGCACTGGAACGAATAGGCGAGATGCGGAAAAATTCTACGAAACACATGAGTGACGTATCAAGTCGGCTAAGTGGTCAGGAAAAAACACAATAGTGGAGTGAAGTATAATGAACTTCTTCCAGGACTCACACGAATGAACGACCGTATCAGTGCAATCATTGTGACAAGAAGTTCACGGACAGCTCAACTTTGACGAAGCATCTACGAACCCATACAGGTTGTGAAGGCATTTTCTAACTCAAAGCAAAAGAAATCGACATGTTTCTCAAGAAAAGTCAGAAGTTGTTATCCTCACATAATTGTGTGGAAGATTGTTTACAAAAGCTTTTTGTAAGACACACTGACATTCCCGATTTCTCCAAGGTAGCAAACTTGTATCAAATTATGTATGTATAGCAGTTTGCTCTCACGATGGAGTTCCTCTCAAGCGCATCGAATTTAATCCACTGGAGTGAATCACTTCACACAGGATCATTCAGTATCCGAAATATGATTGAGCAACGTTGGTGATTACGAAGTTTCACAAGCAAAATCGAACTCTCTTGGAAAGTAGACTCAAATCATTGCCACCCTAAAAAGCGAAGGCGTTAAGCAAAACGCTCGACACAGCAACGTAATACCGCAACCCCTCCTAGCTTATATCGACTTAATAAACACTTAGCCTTTTGAGGACCAGTGCTGATAAGCAGGCGGCGTCACGTCTTCACTTCCTATGAGGCGCGACTTTCTCACGAGACGAAGCACCGCCATTATCTGTGCAAGCACGTTTGGCTGTGCCGCCATTACAGTACCTAGGGAGATTTGACGTGGCACGGTGAGAAGCGAATTGACTCTCGCGGTCTCTAAAGGGTTAAGTGAAAACTCGCTCCAGAAACGTACATGAGGAGTAGTTAATGCAATCACCTGAAGCTTTACATGATGAGTAGAATCCGCTCTTATGCATTGGTGGATAGTCTCATCATAAAGCGATGCTTCACCCAAAACGCTGTGTTTGTCATCTATCAAACTGCACTTCCACAGACAAGTTTTCACTAGAGTGGTGTGTCTGGAAGTCAACCTTGAGCCAGTAGATTTCAAGTAGGTAGAAGGGTGGTGGAAAAGGACCCAAGAAGCTGAAACAGCTCAGGAAACGGCGTATACTTTAGATAGTGCGCTATCCACAATGAGTTGAAAAAAGACAAAATTATATCCAAAGTAGTTTCACTTGAAACCTAATTTATTCAGGACAAAAACCATACTGCTGTGACGTCTGCTTCATGCGCTTCACACAATCCGGAAATCTTCATCGACACATGAAAACTCACAGAAGTGTTTAATCGAAGTCTATTCGAAGATCGTTTCATTAACTTAGTTCCCGGTTTCGTTCTTATCACTGATCGTAGTCACATTTCATGTCCTCGTTATATTAATCAGCGAATCGACCATCATATCCTCGAATTTGATACTTGTACAGTACATATGTGGGTGGTAACCTATAAAAATTCTAGTGATTCGTCACACTAGTTGTGACAGAGAACTTGTGCATCGCTATGGGAACAAAACATTCGATTCGATATGTCCGCTTGGGATCCATTATCGAGCTTCTTTCATTCATAACATCGATTGAATGCACATTAGATTCATAAAGGACCTCTAAGGTCTCGGCACTAAAGCACGTCAGCGTAAAGCTTATTCTCCCGGACCGATCTGAAATCATTCGATCAACTTTGGGCTTAGTTTGCTGGAGTACGGGATTGAGCACAGCCATTATGTGCACCATAGAGCGCTTGTGAATTAAGAAGAAATTCAATCGCTATATGCATTACACGCTTGTAATATTTCATTATCTCTACACCACACCACTGATGTGAACTTTGCCACAGCAAAACCTCGCCTTTTTGACCATTTATTCTGTGATTTCAAGAACACTGAGATCAAAGTATACGGAGATACAGTCAACAGTTGTTCAACTAAATGAAGCCATACTGAAAGTGATTAACAGAACATGGCAGTGCTCTTGAGGTGTCGTACCCATCGGAATGATTATTAGGCAGTATCAACAACATCAACAAAAAAGTAATCAGTAGATGAACGCATGTCACCTGACTAAATAACCCTGTGATTTTAAGTCCTATAAGGATATGCGATATGATTGTGAGTTGATCAACGATAATACAAACAATAAAGAATGACAAACACTGCAAAGACTAATCTAGCAGAGTTTGAAGTAATGTGAAAAAGGATAAGGGTACCATGAAAACAAAGGATCCAAAGAAAAGCACAAAGCACCTTCTATACGGTTAACATTTCGGACGCCTCTCTCCTTCTCAGAGCCGCCGTGATCCCAGTCGATGGTCCATAGGTGTTCATTGTTACCATGTAGCGGTTCGTAGTCGAATCGAGTCAAATCTACTGGAGAGAGCACTTTGCAGATGGAGTCCCCATATACAAGATGGATGTTGTTCGACTGATATCCAGTCTGCTCCATTCTTGATGGGTACTGCGTCCTATAGGCTCGGTATCCCACAAACGGCACATATCATGGTAATGACTTAGAAATACTGGGACTTTCAGGAAACTGCCACGCTATGAGACAGTTACAGAATGCTAATTACTACAGAATGCAACGTCCATCAAAAAAGGGATCAGAATAGATGGGTAGTCGACCAACATCTGTCCTGTAAAGAAGGACACTGCCGAGCGTGGAAACTTCATTCGTAAAGTGCTTCCTCCATTGCATTTGCGAAAACGGATACCAACATCGCAACAATGACCAGCTGTGAGACCGGCTGGAATCAACACCGCTCTGGAAAACAATGGTGGCACTGAAGTATTAGCCGTGAATGTGCTTGATAACCTAGAAAGGTATTGATCATTTGTGCCGAAGTTCAGTGAAAGTCGTTTTTGATATGAACAAAAAAGACAATAATAGCCAACAATACTAAGTTTTACCGTGGACTATGAACGGTACAACACGCATCCATCTATACAAGTCTTCAGATCGCTCATTTGGATTCGTCGAGCAGCCGTCATGATCGAATTGTACTACAGAACAATTATCAGCATGAAAGAAGACGTCACTAAAAGTGATTTGTCTGCTTCATAGAGACTGTGCGTAGTAAACGTGTTGTAAACGTTTATGTTGAAGAGAAAAACAAGGAAACACCAAATAATAAGTATATAAAAGAAAAAAATTTGACCCTTCAGGGACGACAGTGTTACTCGCAAGAGGCGCGCGATTTTCTTTATTCCGTTAGGGTTTTTCTCCATTTGAGAAGTAAAACTTTGAATTCTTTTTTGCGTTACTCTGGTACTGATGATGTTCTCTATATGGTCATATGCTTTTGGTGCACTTATAACTTTTCTTTACGATATAAACTTTGATTACGAAACGTAGTCTTCGTTTTGCTTTTACAGCGTTCTATGACAACCTTTCAAAAAACCAATTACAGCATCGAAATTTTGGAGAGTTGAACTGCCGAATGAGTAGTAAGAGATTCTCAAAGAGCCTTATGCAAGCTTCAGCCAAGCAATGCAGCAAACTGAGTGTGAAACATAATTTTATTTTCGCTGCTAGAACGTAATAATGAAGCTTTTTCATAAAATCAAACATATTGTTGAAATTGCAGAGATTTATGCTCTCGAATGATTACCTAGTGTCTAAGAGGAGAATTTCGTCCAGCTATATAGACCTTCAAACAATCGTGAACCTCAGCTCGTACACTCGTCCCTTAGGGATTAACAAAAAAAGATCCCACTTTCCATTAAAGTTTGAGAAAGACAGACATTCACAAGTGAACTACGACGGTACTTCGAAGTAAACTCTTTACGAACAAACAAACTGACAAATGGATATCACTCCAGACTATCGAGATAAAAATGTACCAAGAAACTATCCAACTATTTGTATCAAATGGATGAACACAAACTATGTTGTTGTGCTAACATAAAAGCGCTAAAGTATCTGAATATTGATAATAGCTATCACCTTTCCTCAATATCCTCCATCAGCAGACTATCGTAACCCCGTATGAAAACGAACATTCGCTGCCCAGCATGTCGTGGTTCTTTTGGAGGAAACGCCTAAAATCACACGACAGAGCAATTTTCGATGAACCTACCGCTATAAAGCTCTCGTTTCAAAAATGATTTTACTAAATTAGTCACTTATTTGATACCTTTTCTTACGAATGATCATTTTCTACTTTCTTAATTTATACGGCTCTACTTCGTATCTACTATTTGGATTCAGCACTTTTTACATTCGACTTGTTTCGCCGCATCCATCATCCATCCACTAAATCCTATAACTCTTTCGAGTGTAAGTTCGAGCGCTACTTGGGGAATGTTGTTTTCCAATAGATGTCATTGAATGCTAATCGGGTTTATTCTCCTTAAAAACTTGGGATAGTCAAGCCATAGTGTCCCTTCTAAATTGATTTGGGTAAATTGAAAGGAAGGAGGTGTTATTAGACAAGTCTCGCGTCAATTTGCGACCCCAGAAGGATGAGAGACGAAGTGAGTCCGTGGCACAGTCGTAATAGCACTGGGCTCGTAATGACTGGCACTATTACCATTGCGCTACCCATCCACACAAGGACAAAATACAAAAACCAAGTATCGACTAAACCTACTCGAAAACTCAAAAACATGACAATCCCACCACCACGCCCACCTAGGAGACAAACTATCTGAGAAACTTCCTTTGTTGTGGATCAAACTTGAAGGCCATTTAGGAAACCTCGCTGTAACCACACATGGGAAAAATTCTCAATGGTGAAAAAAGTAGATTTATTACGTATCCACCAAAAATTTCACATCACTGATAGTAGTCTACAGTTAAATGTCAATTTGCTCAATCTCATTTGAAGGTTAATCCTTTAAGGACCAAACGGCACGATTCGTAACGTGCCATGCGACATCAAATCTCACTCAACTATCGTAATGGCGGCGTTGCTTCTACTGAGAAAGCGATGGCACGACACCGCTTGCCAATCTACGCTGATCCTCAAAGGGTTAATCCCTTCGGGACCGTAGACCCACCTCCTCCGCCGCATCTATCACCTCCAGCGTGACAACGCTAGAAGGTCTGCCCACCTCTGCATCACTAACCTCAGCGTGAGAACGCAGTGAATGTATTATTAAATTATTACAATTAAATTGCTGTTGTTATTTTCTTGCTTATGTCAACATAATATATTCACATTGACATAACACAGGAAAATAACAGTAGCAATAAAGTTGAAATAATACAATAATACATCAAATTCTTCCCAAGCTGGGTGTTCGAGATGTAGAGAAGATGGAACAAAACGTCCAGCGTTGCCACCAGGAGGGGAAGGGAGGACGAGGTTGGATGCAAAGGAGGTGGATTCACGGTCCAAAAGGGTTGGAATTCCGACTACAAAAATGATAAAAGCTTTAAAAAAGCTTTCGCCATCGACCAATCCCTGAGAAATAAGCTATGCGTTCGCCTTCATCTGGTCAGGCATCGTTTGAGGTAGTTGGATGCATATCTGGCCTTTACAATGACTTGCGATGGCCCAACGGCGAATCATGTCAGTGTTGCTATCCTCGCAGACATCTATGGTACCAATTCACCGAATCCGGTGGGATGGAAGGCTTGGTAAGCCTCGAGCACGAGATCGAACCATCGACAATCTATTGGTCGATTATTTATGTGTCGTAGAGCACCTACAGCCACTGCGCCAAAGGCGCTGTTTTCTCTCATTAGAATAATGTATTCTAGGATATTTCATAACTAAAAGAAAGTCAACATCGCCCATTGAATGGCAAGAACATTTAAATACGTTGACAAATACTAACTAGTATTTAAGTTGATATTTCAAGTTTCATGAGCTCAACATTCAACGTACAACTTCTTTACACATAGAAATACTGAATTCTCTCCTACTTTCTCAAAAATCAAAGCATTCCTCAGATTTACACAAAACTTACTACAAACAACTGCCGATTAATCCGACGCTTCTCCAAATCTGACAGTTCAGAGCAAGGTGAGCCACAGTGTTCATCATGAGAGTCTACGTCTTCACATATAGAAACTGGTAACTCTGAAAACAACAGTAGAACTAATTTTATTTAATTTTAATGAAAAAATAAGGAAAATTAATAAGACGAGTGAGAATAGCCGCCACAATCACATTAGGATAATAGTATGATAATTTATATCTAACATTTGCACTAATTTTGATAGGTGAGCGTTTAAAAAATAATTAGTCGCTCAACACTGAGGACAAAATATGACGATTTCTACAAGTGCATAGATGATACCGACAATTTCTTAGCAACGTTAAATATTTAGATATTTTTCCGTGAGACGGCACGTGATGGAAACGACCCTTTCGCTGGAGAAGCGCTTTTGATAAGGGTGTTAGCAACTATTCAAAAGCTTAAATCTCTAGCTAGAGCCGTAGGCGGCCGGTTAGTCTGTAAGCCTCTTTTTGGTGCTGTAGCATCCAGAATAAAACTATGTTTTTCACGACCACGCGTTCTTTTTCTTATCTCGCTTATATGCGTTGGACAAAACTCCTTCCTTCGAGTGCTAAAACTCCTTCAAAAGCACAAGCCTCGGAGAACTCGGAAATGTGTTTGCTCTTGGAAAAGCTTTTTCAATAGCACTGTATGAGAAGAAAACTTTTGCGTTTTACACCTCGGCGGACAGAGCTCTTTCTTTAGACTATTGATAACTATTCGATAGCGACTGTTTCAATAATTCCAACGCTGTGCTTCCTTTCTGGAAAGATCGCTTCAGTGATGTGTAGCAGAGAAAATAAGATAGAGTTTCGCATACTCGGTGCGTTTGTTTATCCGCTAATCAACAGGCTGGGGAGCGAGCGCTCGATCGATGGCCTGACTCGTTAAAAAATTGGGCTGCAAGTTCTTACCCAATTGGGAATTTTTTCTCCTTCCTAGAAGAAACTCCAGATGAAACGATTGACTCAGATACTTCGGAATTTTCTCTACACGTTCGTATAACTTCCATGCTTCGAGCGATTAATACGTGTGATAAAAAAGAAGCGCGTGGCGGATGTAAAACATAATCTTATTTTGAATGCCACAGCATTATAAAAGGGTTTTTCGAAAAGCGGCCATGTAGCGCTGTAGCCAGAGATTTAAGCTTTCGAATGATTATTCACATACTTGTGAAAAGTTCTTGTCCAGCGAAAAGGGTCCTTTCTTTTAACTGTGCCGTCTGACGGAAAAGTACCAATATTTTGAAATCAGCAACCCTTCTTTGATACTAGAATTTTCAAGATCTCAAAAATAAAATAGCACTTCATAAAATTTACGCACCCCATCAGAAAAATGGGTTAGAAGTTGAAGAACGGCCTCAAATTCCAATATAAAGCTAAAAAGGATAAAGCTCTCGGCGTTGATCAATCCCTGAGGGATGCGCCATGCATTCGGCTTCAATTTTTAATTTCGGTTGAGGTGATTGAATGCCTGGCCTTTACAATGACTCGCGGTGGCCTCCCGCTAAACCAAGTCAGTGCTGCCTATTCTCCCAGACAAGTCTGACACCTGTCTGGTACCAATTTACCGACCCCGGAGGGATGGATGGCTTGGTGAGCTATGAGCGCGAGATCGAACCATTGACCTCGTGTGCGACGCAGAGCACCTCTAACCACTGCGCCACATGCGCTCCATTCCAATCAATTCCAATATATGCCTCAATATTTTATTTGCCGTCAGTTCTTCTTCATGACATGGTACAACGTGAAACAGGGATGTTGAGAAACAAGCAAAAAGCAGAACCAAGGGCGGATTTTGAACTCGCGATTATTCATTTCCAGTTCACATGCTCACCACTACACTACCAACTCCTTTGCTCTGCTACCACTCTTAATTTGATGTTATCTATCACAACTGTCAGCAAAAACCGTTGACGGGTCTGGTCTGGTGAGCAGCTTTCATTAAACGCACTTAAGCTTACAGCTGCTGGATAAACACAGTCTACAAAAACTTGCATCTAATAACTAGAGTGCAACTTCTTTGTAACTACTAACAACTAAATCCTTACTTTCTTCTTAAGCCCTACACGAGGTGTTAAGCTAGACTTTATTCAAATAGCGACGTTTCGGCAACCTCGTCTTTTTCAGAGATTGAAATTTGGGTTTGAAGATCTTTACTAAAGGAGTAATGGAGATATTGGTTGATCGCATTGTGGACAACTTGATCTTTCGAGGCTTTGAAGAAGGCGAGAATGCCGACATGTTAGCAGTTCAAATGAAGATTTTTCATAACACCTCGTGTCTGGCTTAGGAAGAAAATAAGGATTTACTGAAGCACGCTGAAGCTGATCGACAGTGGGTCTGGGGAACTAATAACTAACTTTACTGCTAATAGATTTCTCAATACGCACTACAACAGCTGTGACAACTACGTGTAGACGAAACTCAATAAAACAAATCAAAATCTAAAAGACATCTCTCGCTCATTTGAGTGCTTCACTTTTCGTAAAAGAAAGGAAAATAACAAAAATTCTATCCCACTGTACAAGTGACGTATGCGATGAGGATGAGGTCCAACACAAATTGCCACTTCGCGTATGGAACGGCGATGTTTGGAGCGAAAAACGCCACGTAGCACCTCTCTTACCTAAACAGGACAAAGCTAAAGCCGATCACTGAAAAAAAAAAACGTAAAAAATGGTCAGACTGGGGCAAATAAATGAATGAATAATTCTTTTACACGAGCCGTTATCATGCTTTCTGTGGGGATCAGAGTAATTTTAGCGTTCAATTCGTTTCCTTGCATCTAACGTCTGACAGATCCCGAACATTTCGCGTGTTCTAGCAACTTTGCTTGAGGTTTTCGCATTCTTAATGAATTACGTAAAGATGCTTGTCGAGCAAATCTCCTTAGAATATCGCTGGAATCCAAGTTAAGGTGCTCCTTAGGACGGTAGCTGATTGATCGGAAGTGTTTGGGAGGAGGTGGAACTTACATCCCCTCCTCATAGCCTGCATCACTAACCACTCGGACACCAGCCGCACGTTGGGAACTAACATGTTACGAAAACTTACGTGGGGACAATAGTATTCCAGGATATAGAAGACCAACTACTTCCAACTTACTTTTTCAATGCCATTTAGTGTCTTGACGAGACCGGCTGGTGGCGTGGCAGGAACAAGAGATAGTGGGAATGGGAGGAATCCATGATTCAATAGAAGCGATTGTATCGCCAAATCCAAACACTGCAACGATGAATGAATGCACAAACATCGTCCGGTGTGCATTCGATGATTCGTACAAGACATTCTGCAAACCACTGATGAAAAACGATTAAGCCTTTCGGGACTGTGGGCCCATGGCCTCCGCACCTCTGACCGGGAACTCCGGACACTAGACGGAGCACACTAATGGTTGGAGATGCAGAGGCCGTAGATCTACGGTCCCGAAAGCTCTTACGGAAACACCAAACGTTCAAATACCATAAGGAAACGAGGAAAGTAAAGGAATGGACCAGTAAAAAGTAGATGAACTCAGCTCAATCGATTCATTTATAAAGATTTTATTAAATAATACCCTTCAAACATCCATAATTTAACAGGAATAACACAAACAAGCTGGCAATGTCGAAAAAAGCCACTATTTTTCTTTTAACATTCTGATAAATTCCTCCATTTGGCGTAATTTCTCGCGATTATCATGTCGTTCCCGCTTGCGTTCCCGTTCAGCCTCTTGGGTACGTCGCCGTTTTCGTTTCTCTTCTTCTACATCGTCACGAGTCCTGTCACCATGATGACTGTTCATTCTGGCTTTCGATCTTCCTCTATCCACTTCTACTGAAACAATTATGCTCATAACGTCGTTCTAGATACGAAAGTAACACAAGCACGATCTCAATGCGCCCGAGTAAAAGAAACAGTTTTAGCAAAACCTAGAGCTATCTTCACGACTCTAAGATCTCAACTGAAACATGAAACGGATCTAATTCCTAGACAGAAGTTTTAGATAACTTGAATAACTGACCGATTTCCACTGAAGGGCTCTTCTTTTTCCTATTGAATTTTGCTAAAGCTGTTCTCGCACGCCGGTCATCCTTTATTTGTAAAACTTTTTCAAATTTGCTCCTTGCATTCTCCAAATCCCCTTGCACCTCCAATCTGAAATAATACTACTATACTATTTTACTATCGTACTACTAAACAATACTATACTATAAATAAAGATTATCCCTATAAGGACTATGCGGCACGTTTCATACCGAACCGCGTGACGTCAAATGTTACTCAGCTACCGAATGGCGGCACAGCGTGCTGTGGGAAAGCAGGTAAACAGTCAGACGGCCAGACATTCATGCACAGACATGCAGATGCCGCCTGCTCCGAAGGCTGCGCAAGCGGCGACGCGACGTCGCCTGCCTATCAACGATGGTCCTCAAAGGGTTATATCATATTTTCTCGCGAAAAAATCAGATCCGTATTGTACACATTGTACAATGTGAAGACGAAGAAAGAACATCACTAAGATAATAAGCTCTGAACGCTCTACTATACAGATGAAATTGGAGGAAATGTGCGCATAACGCAGCGGTTAGAGGTCCCCTGCGACATACACGTACGTGATCCGCGGTCCAATTTGCGCACGAAGATCATCCAGCTTTCTATCCCTCCGCATCAGCGAATTGTTAGCAGACTTATCTGGGAGGATAGCCGCACTGACTTGATACATCAGTAGGCTGCCGTGAGCCATTTGAAGGCAGGATATGCACACCTTACCCCTAGTGATACTTGATAACGTCTAATGTATGACGCAATGCTCAGGAATTGATCAACGCCGAGTGGTCTCTATCTTTTTTTGTAGGAGGATTCATTGATAATGACGCTCAAGACGACAAAAAATAGACGAAAAATGATCCAAATCAACAGAAAAGGCAACTGAAAAGTAAGTACGAAAGTAAAAAACCTACAGTGATGCATGTTTTACTAATGTCTCCACCATATAGTTGCGGGCGTTCGTGTGAGTTGGGACCAACAACAACGCCTTGTCAAAATCGGCCTCAGCCAAAGTGTAGTGGCCGTTGGTCGAATATCTGGGTAAGACGACGCAAAGAAATTATCAGCGTTTCAAGTATATTGTCATTCAAGCGCATGCTAGTCGTCGAACCAAGCACCGGATTGTGAATCGGAACCCGATGTGTTGGGTTATTTAGCTAGCAGATTAGGCTGATAGGCTGTCTGTCACTGAATATGAATCAGATTAAAGAAATAGTAACATGGTACTATTCAGTTATAAGGGGACAAATGAAAAACCAATCTCATACGTTGGAGAGGCACTGTTCATAAGAGTTTAACAGTCACTCAAAAGCTTAGCCTCCAGGCTACAGCCCACGTCGTTGGTTTCCGAAAAAGCCTATTTGACGTTGCTACAGAAGAAGAATTTCTGCGTTGTAGATGCGCATATTGCTCGCAGGACAGAGCTCTTTATTTGGACTACTGGTAATTATACGATAGCGTACTCCTGATTTCAGCGCTGTGCTTATGTTCCAAAAAAACCGCTTCTCTGAAATGCAGCAAGCAAAATAAGATGTATTCCCATTCGCGATCAAGGAGGTCTTTGGCTAATTCATGTGCGGCTAGCTGAGGCAGTCAGAGGCGTGCGACGTCGTAAAACCGTTGCAAAGTTTATCGATAATCGCGGCTAACATTTTCACTTATTTTACCAGCTGCGTTTCAGAGAAACGGTTATTTCAGGATGTAAGCACAACGTTGGAATCAGAAACGATTACCCCATCGAATGGTTAACGATAGTCGAGAAAAAAAGTTCTGTTCAGCGAGAAAAATGCGCGTCTGTAACGCAAGATTTTCTCCTGTAGCAACCCAAAAAAGGCTTTTTCAAAAACCGGCGGTATGGGACTGTAGCCTGAAGTCTCCGCTTTCGAATGGCTACTAACACTCCCATGAAAAGTCCCTCTCCAACGACTGAGGTCGGTTGTTCATTTGTCGCCTCACAACTGAAAAAACCACAACAAAATCTACCATGACGTTTTCTTCTTGTTCTTCTAGAATATATGACCTATATACTTTATGCGTACAGAAAAAGGTCCCATTAACCAACTTAATCTTATTTATGCATTTGAGAGAAAAATCACCAACTTCGGCAAATTTAAAACCCTTCGAGATCTCCCACCCAGAGAAATATTACGATATCCGAGACAGAATCCGATACAATGGTACGATTCATGCACGGGTATCACTGTGAAGATGATTTAGTACTCACGCAGCCCCTCTGGCCACAAGTGCTTCGACGCATTCTGGATTGATTTCAAGTGCTTGATTGAAGATCACAATCGCCGATTCACGATTTCCCGATCGCATTTGCTCTACACCTCTTACCGCGAACTCCTCCGCAAGCATTTCATTTTGTCGTCTACGAATTAGTGAAGCTGGTTCTGCCCGGTCCTGGAATAGATAAAATTACAGATTTTTAATCTGAGCAGCTGAACTCCCACCATTTCCGAGTAGAAGTACGTGATTAAGATTGAAATGGAAGCAAGAACACCTCAAGTACCTTTTCAAACCCATCAAGTCTTAGGAACGAGTACGGTGACTTGATAGGAAGATGAAATGTCTCGGCTAAGTATGTGTTGTGCAACAGTCCCAGTACCACTGATATATTCCCAAAATTGTGGATGTGACGGCAATTCACGGCCATTCCTATAATAATAACGATACTGGAATTACAAATACCAACATAAGCACGCAGACCACAGGATTATGAGGGTTGTAGCGCTATGTACCGATAAGCACCATGCAAACATATAAATAAATAAGCAAATACATGAATAAATCTCTCGGCGTCCATCCCCGTGGGTCTAAAACATGCATTTGCCTTTATCAAGAGTACAAGCCTGGCACTAACCACCAACCCCAGAGGGATTTAAGGCTTGGCGAGCTCTGAGTGCGGGATCGAACCAACGACCAAGTGCATATTGCAGGCACCTCTGACCATTGAGATCAGCGTGATCTCGCATATATAGACAGCTGATTCATGTTATATTCCTTATCTTCATGGTACTATTACTACAACATCTGCAAATTTTGGAACGCATTGGAGTCCTACATGCCAGCAAAGTAAATTTTTAAACAGCGATAGACCCTTCGTGTTTATAGCACGAGACAAGACCTGAGCTTTCGTCGGTCAATACATTGAGGACCGCAGACCCACAGAGCTAGGCCCGCAACGTCTCGCGCGCGCGTGCGACGGCGAGCAGCTCATGGTGACGGGTGCTTCGTGCTGCCGTTCATTGCGAAGAGGGTTGCTGGTTCGATCCCCTAACATGACGCTTCACTGTTGTTCTCTTGATGTTATTCTTTTATTTTTAGTACAGTTCGCTCAAATCACATAGTTTATCATACCATATCTTACATAGGAACGCCGCAATACGAGCGACCAACATACTAGTTATTTACTATTACTTCGAAGTACGTTTCGTACCGAAAAGTAGTGAAATGTTAGACAACTGAGCTTTTTTTACTAAAATAATTACATTATTGAAGAACATTCAATTCCAATCGACACCACAAAACAACACCAAGAGAACTACAGTGAGATGCCATGTTAGGGGATCAAACCAGAACCCTTCTTCCTCATAGTCACCGCCGGCTGCTTGCATTCGAGCCACCGCGCGCGCGATGGGGCAGGTCTAGCTATGGGGGTCTGCGGTCCCCAATGTGTTGAATGCGTTGAGTTCTGCGCTAGTACATGAGCCGTAATACTGCTAGACTGACTCATGCGTGACCTATGAAACACCTTAATGCTTAGAATGTAGCTTGGCACATACATATGCTCGCAATAGATTGAACTCTGGGAATTATGGTGGTTAATGCACATACAATATTTCAAAATCAGTGGCAAAATAAGCAGAGTAAAAATTATAAGTTCGAACGATTGGCTAACCTAAAATATTCGGGAAGTTCGGTAGACGACAACGGCGGAGCCTCAACATTCATGAATGAAAGAGTGGAACGATGAAGGGTAAGAAAGTAAAGAAGTACTAGATGAAGAAAAACGAAAAAAAGAACGAAAACACGTCGTCACCTCACGAGAGGAGGCTCGCGTTAACATTTCTCTTTCTGACAAACTAAACTGAATGCAGCGATGATAACACAATGAATAAAACATACTTCTATAAGTTCAAGTTTCACCGGTTGTACACTAATTATTCGAGCTTCAAGGTATTGACCAATAAGTACTCTTCGTGAGAACGCTGACAAAGGCACAAGAAGCTGAAAGTATAACGTCCATAGAGACGATGACTGTGTGCCAACTGAACAGAACACTAACCAATTGTTTCATTATAACCCGTTGGCGACGGCAGTTGATCGTTGCGCGCGGAGAGTTCTAATGAGGCGCGCGATTTTTGTAATTCAATTGGGATATTTCCTCCGTTTCAAAAGAAAGCCTATGATGTTTCTCGTGCTATTTTGATACTCCAAGATCTACTCTACAAGCTCATGTACTTTGGTGTATATATAAATCTTTAGTTTTACGAAAACTTTAGAGCAAAATATAGTCATTTCTCCGTCGCTACAGTGAATTGTGGAAGCGTTACGAGAAAACTAGCTTATAGCCAGCTTTTCAAGCTATAGAATGACTACTAAAAATCAAGTGGAAAGCTAAGTACAGACGCCAGTCGTGCAAATAATTCGCGTCGTAGGCAAAAAGCAATACTCTCTCGGCTGCTATAGAGCAAGAAGAAGATCATTCCATGAACCTGGTATTAGAATGAAATTACCTGTTCCTAAGATATTAAATGACTCTTGAAAGTCTTCAGCAACTAAAGGTCTCTAAATACACGTGCACAGTGTGCTGTATGCGACATCCGCAAAAGGTTAGCCAATAGTCAGTTACTGATAGAAACTTGCGATTCAACGGAGGCAAGCCCGATCTGTTAAGATCTTAAACTGCGACTATAGTGAGAACTTGTGTGATAAGGATAAGGATCAAAACTTGCCTGCAAGTCTAACCACTCCAAGTCTCGTTTTATACGAGTGGCAAAGCACAATGGTTTCACCCATGCACCAACAAGATCACATTTTTTCACTTTCACTATAAGAATATCACCAACACGTGCATCCTCATTCGAATTTTTCACTAGCACTGAAAATGGAAACGCTATGTTATCAGTATATATGCAGTTCACTTAGAAGACAAAAAAGATGAAGCTCCCGGCGTAGAGAACCCCTTGAGAGAAGTGCCATGCATTCGATTTCATTCGTAACATTGTTAGAGGTTGAGGGCATACCTAGCTTTCACAATGAGTTATGGTGGCCTGTCAACGTAACAAGTCTGTGCTGCTGCTGACAACTCAGGCACAAATTTATCAACTCCGAAGGGATGGAAGGCGTAGCAAGCCCTGAGAACGGGATCGAACCATCGAGTTTAGCAGAGCACCTCTAGGCACTGTCCTGCATATCACTGTCCTACAAATGCTACAAATGCACAACATAAGTGCCTTTGCAATGCACATATGTTATGCATGTGCAGCATATATAGCCATGCATAACTAGCATTTGAGTGAAAACTGAGTTAATTTCCATTCAGATGAAGAAGTGCAGTTCTTTCAGAGTTGGATCACATCAAACCTTTGTCTTACTGACTATTTATCATATCGCATTTTCTTGCAATTCACATATTTGGGTCATAAATAAACAAACTGACTTTAGTGCTCTTATAGATCCAGACAAAAACTGTTGCCTGCATTTAAAAATACATTATTTTTCACTTTACACACCTGTTCGTTGGACGACAAGGAATTAAGGAGCCTTCTCTCATCCCTAAATTCCTAAATCGGACAGTCTACCAATCACAGAGAACCTCTGAAAAACCAGTTGACACTATTGTCGTTATAGGGGGCCAATCTCTATTCCAAAACAAAATGAAGGGTACAAAGCTTGAAAATCATCTTTTTTTTGCGAAAGTTTCTGTGACAAAACGCTGTAAGAATATATATTCACACAAAACTAATCCGATCCTACTGTGAAATGGTGATATTATATATTCGTCGACGCTGACCAGTATATAAAAGTTTCGACCTATGGGGTGGAACGGATCCCGGGTTTCAAAGAATAGGAGGGGACGTGTTACCACATTACCCTTAAGGCTACCGCTCTGCTACCACTTGTTCTTCGATATAAGGCAAAAGAGATCGGAATATACCTCCTACATAATAGGTTGGGAAAAGTTCTGAGAAAACGCTTCTAACTTTTTGAGTGCCCGCCATTTTTTGTGTTTTTGGGCTCATTTGAAAGCCCGCCTTCTCCCGCGTTGATTGGATAATTTGTCACCTGTACCACCCACCTGCACACCGTACTTTTGCCAAATGTGTCTTCGCCCCAAGCCAGATTGATGCGCTCACTTGCCACCGTTGCATTTGAACCCAACAGCCATTCGCGCATCGTCAACAACCTAATTTGCTCGCTTGCTAACCCTATCTTGAAATAAGTAGATAAATTATATACCAATCAACGCAGGAGAAGGCGGGCTTTCAAATAACTCTAAAAACGTGAAAGCATTATCTCAGAACTTTTAGCCCAACCTATCAATCCAGTGGACACAACTGTCTGCCATTAAAATTTCACTAGAAAACCGAGAGACCTGTAAATGGCATTAAACGAAAAATATCTTGAATGTGCCGACCTTGATGCAGATATCCTTTCTGCAAAACATTCATAAGCCGGAATCGTTGAAACAGACGGCAGATCAATCAGGTCTCCTGGTTGAGAACTCGGTATTCCACAGACAATTTCACGTGCTGCGTTTCGAATAGCATGCCGCCTCTCACGGCTAGACATCTGCAGTGAGAGCTTTATAAGTTCGGCTGTTCAACCTACTAGCCCTATCGGTACCGCCGACCCACTTCTACTACATCCCCAACACCCAGAGTGGCAAGGCTGGACGGCCTGCTCCACCTACTCCGCAGGTCTAACCTCCCGTATGGGAGCGCTTCAAATGTATTATTCCATTACTTCAACTGTACTATAGCTGCTATTTTCCTTTCTCATGCTAAATGTAAACATATTGTCCAGGAAAATAACAATAATACAATTGAAACGACACAATGATACATGCCGTTGGGCTTAGAGATGTGGGTACACGGTCCCGAAAGGATACAGCAATAAACAACTAAACAGCTGAAGATTGACCGAGTCATAGTGAATGGTGGTTTCAATGACTCAACTGTCTCGAGTTGCCCAATCATGACAATCACAACTAGGCAGAAAAGAAAGCAAAATACTAATTCGAATAGAAGTACCCAAAGAAATCCTAAGAAATTCTGAGATGAGCAGAGTATGCGAACATATGAGATTGTAAGAATTGTCCTATGAAATATTTTAAACCTTCTAAGAGGTCTGTATGGCATCTCCGTGGTATATGTGTGTCAACACGCCCTCGCACGCCTCGTCAGCACCCTATGCCCTATGAATCACCTCTGCTACTGTTAGAAATCATCGTCAAAGCAGTATCACTTTGCGTCAAGTGAAAGAATCACTTGGTGTGCGTCGACTGTCTGATTGTCGACTGCATGGCTTGCGGCTGTTATGGCAGCATATAACAATACCTTCCGATCAACTATCCTGAGACCTCGCTCAGGAACTCAGTATAGTCTGCTAGAATATCTTAACTTTCAAGAGGTCTGTATGGCATCTCCGTGGTATACGTATGTCAAGGCGCCCTCGCACGCCTCATCAGCACCACATGCCCTATGAATCACCTCCGCTACTGTTAGCAATCATCGCCAAAGAAGTACCACCTTGCGTCAAGTGAAAGAATCACTTGGTGTTGCGTTTCAGACTGACCAATTGTCGGCAGCATGGCTTACGGCTGCTATGGAAGCATATAACAATATCTTCCAATTGATTTTCTTGAGACCTCGCTCAGGAACTCAGCATAGTCTGATAGAATATCTTAAGCCTTTCAAAGGGTCTGGTATAGGCACCCCGGTGGTATACGTACCTTTCGGCGTTTTCGCACGTCTCATCAGCACCACATGGCCTATAAATCATCTCTGCAACTGCTAACAATCATCGCCAAAGAAGTATCACTGCGTCAGGTGAATGAGTCACTTGGTGTTGCGTTTCAGACTAACTAATTGTCGATTGCATGGCTTACGCCTGTTCTGGAAACATATAACAATACCTTCCAATCGACTATCTTGAGACCTCGCTCAGGAACTCAGTATAGTCTGATAGAGTATCTTGGAGCCTTTCAAGAAGTGTAAGAATAGAAAGCAGCTTGGCTGAAGAATGAAACAACAGAAAAATCCACCCGCTTAGCTTCGTAATGAAGCCAAAACGATACACGCGTGTTGCTGCTCTCAGGACAGCGTATCAGAACTGGCATGACCTCTCACTCCCCACTCTTCGCAATATTTACTTAAACAACCCGTATCACAATTGATTGCGCGAATCCCAAAATTTCTAGCACTTGGATCGTTTTCTCGCACAAATTCCCCATAAACGTTTTCAAACGTTTAAAAGATGTTGTTTCGACTGATGCTTGAGAATTTCGCCTTCATAATGAATGACGTGAGTCGGGGAAATCTCTCTGAAGTCTCAGGGGAACCCAAGCTAAGGCATTCGTTTCATTGATTGTAATGGAGCTGGAAAGGTGGGTCGAGTGAGACCTTGCCTTTTGATACCCTGCATCATTAACTGATAGGCCACCGCTCCCATGTACAAGGGCTTTATCGTCGCTGAATGATGGCATATCACTGAAAAGACTACTATTAAGGTTTCGTTAGTAAGCCAGCTGCTCTTCATGGTCGTCCAAACCGCCCGTCAGTACATAACACCCGCCATAGTCAAGGAGTTAACCCTTTCGGGACCATGGACCTAACTCTTTGCGTCTTCACTCCCCAGCGTGTTGCGTCTAACAATGGCACGTTGGAACTAGACGCCATTGTCAGACGTAATCCGGTGGGAGTTAGAATCGCAGAGGGCTGAGTCATAGTCCTGTAAGGGTTGAAAAATAGCACTTTGTGACATTTTTAGATCTTTTCTGAGTAGCATAAACCGAAATAGCATATCTCAGCGATAGTTATAGGACGACTCCACCTCGTCAATAAGTCATACACCATGCTTGAAAACAAAAACTTTTATATAGAACGCACAATCTAGAAAAAAGCCAATACATTACTAATTTCCGTTAGATCGTAGGATAAGTGATCATATCATCAAATCACTGATTGAAAATGAGGTCGAACATGGGCAGTAATTAATTTGAAAGCGGGTTACAACAGATTATGAATCATCTAAATAAAGTGAAAGTTGGTAGTCAATAGATAAACGCCTAACAGTATTTACAATACGATACCTACAATATTATCTAGTAATACATTCACGTTACAAATGCAATATTGCAGGACGAAATAATACATCAAATGTGAACGCAATAATCCAGCTAATTCTCTGAAATCTCCTAGAACTTGAGAAATGAACAAAGAAGTATTAGTCGTACTTCGAATAAATTACTACAATAATCAGTAACAAAGAAACTACTTCTCATCAAAATCTCATAACAAGTATTCACAAACTGAAAAAAAAACTCATAGAAAAATCTTCTGATCTATGAGTCATTGAAAGACTGACGAAAGGAGAAACGAATAACACCACTATGAATAAGAAAACTGCTAAGAATAAAGCGATTCTCTGAACTACGAAGAGAAATATGAATGGAAAATTAGTCAATCTAAAAATACTTCGTGATCCCCATCACTGAACTCCTATATATCCAGATCACGTCTTCCTGGAAACGTGGGAAAACGGCGAATCCGGGAGCGCATGAGGCATTATGGGACGTAAACCCTCCATCTTGAGCACTCCCCAGGCACGTTCCAGCTGATACGTGCCAAATTCCGCTTTCATTGCAAGTGTCCATGATTTGCTTTTACCTCTGTATTCGCCTGCCTGAAACAATGTTCTCTTGTCAGTCAGGTTCACTTCCAATATTCGAATGGTAACAGATGAATTCATAGATATGGATGATGGAAAATTTTCTAAGCACTGAAAAAATAGTGTACGCAGCTATGGCGCGCGGGGTACAGTGGTTAGAGGCGCCATATAACGCACACGAGTCGATGATTCCATACCGCGTCCACGGCTCACCAAGCCTTGCATCCATCCAGGGTCGGTGAATTGTTATTCGACTTATCCGTGATGGTAGCAGTGCTGACTTACTAAATCGAGAAACAACCGCGACTCATCGTAAGGCCGAATATTGCATCTAGTCACCTCAAGGAATGATGAAGCCGATTGCAATGGACATCTCTCAGAGATGTATCTACGACGAGAGCTATGTCTTTTACCTTTAGCTAGAAAAAACCGAAAGATTTATATACATCTTCACCGTTTCCAAAAAAAAGTTGCTGTATAAAAAAAAAGAGTGATATGTTTGCCAAAAAAATGGTAGCAACACAATGCCACTTAGTGTGAAGAAGCCTACAAGGAGGGCCATCAATGCCAACAATTTTTTTTCTTTACACACCCGTTACTGCAGTTTCCCATGCAATTCCAAACGCTGGCCGAGGCCATACGCAGTCATTATGAGAGGTAGTCCAGCTAAGGCATTCGCGGATTGATTACAAGAGGTCGTTGAGGAAAGGTGACCGAACTGGCACCGTGTTCATCAGCTTGCTTCCCTGATATACTGCATCTATAATCACTATGACACCTTACCCTTCGAGTCAGGATTATGAAATATGATTGAGTGAACTGTACCTTCACATTCGTTAGATTTTCCAATCTGATAGCATCAATAAGTGCAGCTTCGCGAACATAAGCTTCGTCGTCAGAAATACTGTGGTAGATTTGAAGACACACCACACCGTTTCCACTTTCCCATATAGAATTTATACGCTGCAGTTTTGGATTAGATATCTTAAACAAATATATGGAGCAATGAAAAGTTTTCTATTGAAGACGAACAAATAAAGAGAAATCAGGCACTATGCCACCCATCGTGATACTACCAAATAGAAAATTTAAAAAAAAATACTTCTAAGATATACCAGTTTCGTCGATTTAGCGTCTTTCTGCTTTCTAGCTTCGATAAGGTGAGCCAAGGGACGAGCCTAAAGCATGTTATAGTGAAAAATCATAGCCTTAGACGTAAGCGGAAATAGAACAATAAAAAATAAAAACGCGAGACAACGAAACGAGCAGGAAAACGTACTGCAGGCCGTAATATAAGGTTGAGTCATCTACTTGAAAAAAGTTAAGAAGCAAGTTTTCATTCCTTCATTAGCAAATCTTCATACTGAGAACGACTCAGCTCCACGAAGTTGACACAACAATAGGACTACTTTTCAGAGCAAAATTGCAACCACTAAGAATTTGCTCAAAGTCAAAGCCTTCTTTAAATTGATTGACGTAAGACAGAGAAGCCTTTTGTACTCTCGCGAGTGTACAAAGCACTCCAAGGGCAAAAAGTAAATTTGTCTTCATCGCAGTTACCGCGCAATTACAAACTCTTTCGTAAAAATCTAGCTTGGTGTTGGTATCGCCGTCTTTCGAGGCATCGAATGACTTATTCAAACTCCAGTGAAAAACTGTCTGGCAAAAACTTCGGGCAATCATGAGTGCATTACATACTATACACTACAAAGGCGAAACGAAATCTCTTTATTGCTACAGCGTACCAAGAAGGCCTTTTCAAAAAACAACCCCACTATTGAAATCGCTATTTCTTGGGCATCGTGCAACTATTAAGAGTCTAGTAAGAAATCTGTGCCCAACAAAAAAACCACGGAAAGGCCAGAGGATCGCTGCTGATGCGATTAACCCAAAGGTTAATATTGAGAGAGTACCTCTACATTATTGAACTGTATATAACGCGAATGACGAGGAAATCTTAGGTGGTGAGTTCGTGCCTCAGTCGAACTCTTATACTTGACTCTACAAAGGCATCTCGCTCCACGAGTGACTCGAATCGTATTTCACCCTATCTGGGGACACGTGGTCTAACCTGTAATCTCTAACCTCTGACCACGTCCCTTGAGCTAACCTCTAACCTGCTACAACGCATCTATCTGTCAGCAACCAACCGTCAACGGTTTGGCCTAGGTAGTCGATATCGACATCGAACCTAGTCACGCCGAGAGATAATTGGATATTGGACGACCAGACACAATTCTTTGAATTTAACCGCTTTTAGTCGTATGATGTTTATAGATATATCCAATGATACGTACTTATGAGAAGACCTGATAAAACGTTAATGTCTAAAAAACCCAACTTTCCATATAAAGGATAGAAAGAATAAAGCTCTCGGCGTTGATCAATCCCTGAGGGATGCGCCATGCATTCAACTCCAATTTTTTTTTAAATTTCGCTTTCCATATACTCAGCATATTGATACATATCTGTAAACCTCTAAGTTGTATAGCGACTCAAGCACTTTCGTTGCTATTACCTTTCTTACTTTACTCAATGAATGACATGATAGCTCAATAGACTGTTTAGGCAAGCTTAAAGGACGGAAGAGCGGATGCAACGATAGGATTTGATACACGTAAAGATAATACGATTTATTTATTAGAGGCGTAGGCGGCGGGCCGACGGTCGGTGGCCAGTCCATTTTAGGCATCACTTGGTTGTCCCTCCCGCTCCTCGTCGTTACTTTTTCCATATTGCCTATTTGTTATTGATTCAGCGTTGTTTACGACCTAGTGTAGCCCCAGAGGACAGATGCTGACTAGTCAGACCCACATCCCATAGAACTTAGAGGTTGCGTACTACTTTGTTCATGATTATCGATTACTAGATGCTGCACTAACAGCTGTAATTGCAAATTCGTACCATAGAGACGAGCAGTGTAGTGAGGGTCATGGCCCGACTAAGCCCCTGGGCACAAGTTTAATTCTCATGGACCACCTACGATGCGCGAAGCTAAACAACTCACGAGTAATGGAGTTGTTTGAAGTCGCACTCACTTTATACCAACGTATCAAGCGACTCTGCAATACAGGCCCATTCTAGAATTGCTCTTGGAAAACTAACAAAAAATCAGTATGTTCAGCATATCAATTCAACAGGTAATGGCTCTCTTAAAAACAGTGTCTTGGCTGCTCAATCTTAGGTGCTCAGGGAAATATTTTTCACAAATAAGAGGGTTAGCCATGGGTCAGCGCCTAGCACCAAGCCTAGACACGTCTTTATGTATAAAGTAAAAGCTCCACTCTTAGCTCGCCGGCCCCCTACTCTACTGCCGATACATAGACGACTGTTTCATTGTCTGTTCTACACAGGAAGAAATGGACAAATTTTCGAGGTCTCAAATGGGCAGTCAGAGTTTATTGAGATTTACGCGGGAAAGTCCAAAAGGAGACTTGCTACCATTTCTGAACATCCAAGTTAAGCTCTTAGAAAGTGGCTACACGACAAAATGGCACCGTAAACCAAGTAACAAAAAATAGTAGTCCACCACCTCTCCTCTCATCCATCACACATAAAGAGAGCACTCACCAAAAATAATATATCATACAGTTAGCAATGCATGCACTGAAGGAGAGGAGAAAAAAGAACCGCTAAACTTGGCACACCAAATAGCCATTTCTAATGGCTATGATTGCGATGTACCAGCCACTCGGGGTCAATGCAATTAATGAGGTCAAGCCCCAAAACGAAAACAAAAACAAAACCTCGCACCTTAATAAGGTCGCTTTTATGTAGCCTTTCACATCAAACAAAGTTAGTTGCGCTATAAAGAGGTGCCTAAAAAAGTGTGGTCTTGAAAGTTTGGTAACATTAATCGAACTCCCACCTCCAACCCTGGGCGTCATCAACTGGTCCGCAACCGCTTCCATGATCAGCTGTGGTCACTCAGGGAATTGCGAAATCTGCCCCAACGGAGGGAGGGGGAGTGCATGTTCCGATGAGTTCCGTCATAATATATTCGATAACATGTAATCCATATAGGGGGGGGGGGGGGGAATATATTGACTAAACGGGTAGACCACTTCATCTGCGCATAAAAGAACATCTAGTTGGGAAAAGCTAATATCGATAGAAGCAAACCTCTAAGTTTACATAAGGCGCAAAAGCACAAAAATAAAGATCTTTGATGTAACTATCACGACCCTGACGCGAGAACCCAAAACATCAACGCGAAAAAACCCTTAAGCGTTTGGATAAACGATAAAAATCCAAAAATGAACCGTAAAGACGAATGCGTTACTGTAACACGAGACGTGGCACCATATGTGCTTGACTTTTTGACCTGTCCAAGGGGCGGTTGCCTATGCATCGATCCTATTACCGACTCATACAAATATCAAAAAACAAGGTACGTCCAGGCTCCGAAGAAGGCGGTGTCGCCGAAACGTAAGCCAGCTATCCGTATCATCAATCAAAAAACAAACAACGACAAACACCAACGTCGCTATGCCAGCTAAAGAGCTAAGTTTCCATATTTGAATTGATAATCAACTTTGGATGCCAAGGGCCGACCCGAGATTGATTATAGCATAAGTAGCAGCAGCAGTTAGCTAGTTTACGCTATGACGAAGCAGGGGTTTTTGAGATTTTCTGTGATATCGCTGATTGAATACCGCTTTTTCGAAATACCAATCTAAACTTAGATTACCTGTCAAAAAGATAAACGTTATAGAAGTACCCCCACCTTTGATCCCTTCCGACATAAAAAATTGAAGGAATAAAGCGCTTGAGGTCGAGCGACTCCACACTATCCATGATTTTCCTGGGATCTAAGAGAAGGTAACAAAAAGCATTCACACCATGCAGCTTGTACTCTTCCCGAATCTAAATTAGAAAATAGTGCCACAATAGTGCCTTCATAATTGACTGTTTTTTCAGTCCGCGATCAAAACAATATAATTTAAGAATGTATTCTTTTTAAGCCTTTCATGAGGTCTTTTATAGGCACTTACACAGTGCAACAAACGTGTGACTCTGTGCCAATCTCTTTTTCGGGGAGAACCCCTTAACATAAGAAATCGTCGACGAACAAGTTACACTGCCGCGTGTAAAAAAGAAAATTGATTTCACACACGATAGCCCAGAAATAACATATCACTGCATATCCCGTGACACGATCATGGGACGTTGCAGTGACTATCACTCGCTCAACGCTGATATTTTTGGTACAATCTTCATATTCGTTTGTTTCCTCAGACCTCGCTCAAAATCGCAATGTCTAGTGATCACGTCACTGGACATGCAGTGATATGTTTTCTCTGCCGTTTGTGAAATGAATTTTCACTTTACATGCTGCGGGTGCAACATGTTCATCGACAATTCTTTTATGCAGGAGGGGGTGGGAGTCATTCCCCGAAAGAGATTTCTTCACATGAAGAACACTCTGCAACTGAAGAGGCTTCAAAGCCGAAACACGCGCATTGCACTGCTTAAATGCCTATGAAAAGATCTCATGAAAGGCTCAAAAAAAACACATTGTCAGATTATCACAGTCTAAAAAAGAATGACAATTTTTTGAGCCGTGACTACCTTCTGGACATTTAAATAGATTCATACAGCGATGAGAATCGCAAACATAAGGTTTCCTTTTCTTCAAATTATTGTTATTATTATTGTTACTGATTATCCAAAGTTCCTGAGTGGTATGCAAAATATTCGACCCCATCCAGGAGTTGAACCTGCGTTTCACCCATTTCCGTGGAGTGTGCTACCACTGCAGGAGACCACGGCTCTGCCACCTCTTCTTTTGATTCAAAGCATCGCAGTTGTCAATAATCAACCCGTGAATGGATCTGATCTGGTAAATACATGTCAGCATTAGCTCGTCACAACGAGATCCAATTACATGACCGATCATGACATTTCGTGTGTACATCTCTATTAGTACTCGATTCACTCCCTCACGCTTGTCCCACATGTCTTCGGAATGGTTGAAATGCGGGGTTCGATTCCCGGCTGATGCTCAACGTTTTGCATATCACTCTACACTCTTGAATATTTTCGAACAGTCATAATTTGAAATCAGTGGTGACGGTTGCAAACGTTTTTAACAACATACCTCATCATCCAGCGACTTCCCCTTTTTCTGATGACAAGGTGCCCAGCATGGCCAATTCCAACTGACGTGAATACCGAAACGCCTTTCACATCATTCATTTCCCGTCTCATCGTCACCAATTTCTTTTCGTATACTCTACGAGTCCTAAATTGAGAATTCAACTTCTACTTATTAGGCGAGAGAAAAACGCCTTCAATACGCATTGGCTCTCTTTTCCTTAAAAACGCTAAATGAACGGGAATAGTATAAATCACCATTAACGAAGACATATTCCAATTTTCCTAGGTGTGAAGCCTACACTACCGAAATTAGGCACCAACATACGAGAATCGTGATCCGCTTGCACATAATCGAGTCAAAAACCACGAGAACTTTGACTTTAGCATAAGAAAAGCCGAGTAGTATCAAGTAAGAAGAGGCAATAGACCCATCTTGCTTACTCCAATTGATAACTACATATCGACATTTACATCCACAATCACCATATCATTCCATTAGAATATTTATCAGATCGGAAAAGAAATAACTCTCAACCAAATTTTTGAGTACGGTGTGAAACTCAATGATAAACTAGTGATACACCAAGTATGGTTTGATTTGGTATCAATATAGTTAAGACTTTACCTGACGTCCATCGGGGCCCGCTATTACTCCAACTTTTCTCAGCTCTGCTTTCAACTGTTCGTCATTGAGTCGACGTACTTTACGTAGTTGACCATCGTCTACGTAAGGTGGAAGGACGGGCTCATCAACTTTCATCTGCAAACACATCAGATAAGGAAAATTATGAGTGCTAAAACCAAAACAAATAGATAATTCTCGAAAAAGAGTGGTCACCTGTTCCAAGCGCATCTGGAGTTCAGCCAAATTAAGACTCTCATCAGCAGTTAGGAAAACATCAGTATTCTGAGTGTCTGCAATCAATTCATCGTATGACAAACGCTACACAATCGGGCACTTTTCCGTTATCTTCGATAATTTCAACCTTTTGAAAAAAAGGTTTTTTCCGCTTCTTCCTCAGACTTTCACCAACCATCCGATAAACTAAGTCTCAGTAACTCCTATAATGTGCTTGGTCCCTGAAAAGGCCTTTTTAGTGCGCTACAGCAAACGAGAATAAGACTAAATTTCACAGTTGACGCGCATTAACGCGCTTTATTTAGTTTTTCAGTTTTTTTTTTCGTTTCGTTGAAAATCCTAGGTTTTCAGTGCTGGAATTATAAAAGAAGACTTTGTTTCATTATATGGAATTTAAGCTATCGAACGGTAACTAAAAGTCAAAAGGAAAAGCCCCGTTCATCGAGAAATGCGCCAAGTGTGAAACTCAGTTTTATTCTCGCTGCTATAACGAAATTTGAGCTATCGAATTGAATGCTAACTGAAATCCTAGGGGAAAAGCGATGAAAGAAGTTGTCTTTAGAGGACTGAAATACTGGAGATAAAGGAATTACTGGACTGGAGATAACGGAATTGTACCAGCAATTACATGCAACAGTTGAAATAAGATGTAAAGCGACGCACCACCAGTGCTATCCTTTTCGGTCAACCAACCGGAAGTGTCGCTTGTTTTGTGTTCTTCCGAAGAAATGCTCGAACTGCAACAAATCTTGTCCATTTCTACATCTGAATTTTATTAGAAAAGTAAGCACTGACCGCCTTTTTGCCGTCACAGATGCGTAGTTTTCATCATGACACCGTTCAGAAGTCGACTGTTTAGGATCATTCGAAGGGCAGCCTTCACGTCCTGGTGTAGATGATGGTGTAACAAATCCGTACGCAGTGGAGGGCATTAACATGCGACTCCCTCCAGCGACTCTCAATGTTTTTGTTTTAGGAATCGAAGGTTGTGGCATTTTATCTATGATAGGATAAACGGGAAGTGCAGAGTGAGAAGTTTGCTGATCTCGAGCTGGAGAGGAAGCAGCTGAACGTGGTGGATCAATTGTTGGTGCATCCTAAAACGTGATGACATAGATATACCACAGGTCTGTGGAATGTTTTGGTGTAATTATACACAATGTAGCCAAAAATGATGCAAGCTATCCCGTCAGAAACGTCATACAGCCTTAAGCAATCCTATCTTCTTCCTCCCAAAACTATGCCAATATCATTTCATGCATGTGAGATTGCTCACAAAACATTGTGATTGTACCACCTGTGTACTTCTATGTCATTGCCTAAATGTCAATGAATCAGACTGGCTGCAGTTAAATAGCGTTTCACTAAAAACAGTCCTTGATTTTTGTTCCATATATAAGCCGAGACAGAATCACCAAGGTTAGATCTAGAAAAACTCTTACTACGCTTAACAACACTCATCTCTTTTTTGTATCTCTCTATCTTGTTTTCTTTATTGAATCTCAAATAATCAGATTCTTTTTCTATCACCAAGCTCGTGCAAAGGGCTCAATCAACAAAGCAAATATGATTGATAGGTAATTTTGAGGTTATCCCACTTGAAACGAATCTACGTGACCTTGGCCCACTAAATAAGACGCGGACATACAGAGTCGATAAAAAACACGTTTGGTATCGCTCTCAATGTTGAGGTACTATTTACCTAAGTTAACTGCTTTATATATATATTATATATATATATATATATATATACATATGCATATATATATGTATACATTTGTATATATGTGCATATACGTATATACAAAATGAAAACGATGATGTCCTAAAATGCTTGATTGCGTGGTTCGGGGCAAGTGAGCAAGGCCATTACAGCGTGGCAGAGCTGGACTCCACTCACATCCTCCACGGAGGCGGTAAAATGACACTTCCTTCTCCGAAAAGAAACCCGTCGTAGTTATGATAAACTATCTAGCGCGTATTTTATCGGTTAGCATAAAAATTGCCACCTTTATAAGTGAAAAAACCCAGTCACAACTTGTGTAATCTTCAGTCACTGTACTTCATTTTATTACGGTGCATTGTTCGAGCATGCTTATTGGACTGATAAAAATCCACTTAATTTACTGTTCTATAAATCTATCTATAACCGCGAGCTCCTTGATAATTGTCTAATCCTCAGTCGTCAACAAACTGTTCAGATAATATCTTCTTTATCACTCTCAAAAGCCACGCATGAGAGAGCTATACTATACCTCTTGAATTTAGAAAATCAAGAACATCAATTCTCAGCAGTAGGTTAGGTTTCATATTATAGACTGTATTATAGACCAGAAAAATTAATGGATCTAGGTCATATGAAAGATAACAGTCAGTGCCTCGAGGTTGAAAACGTCAAATTTCACGAGTTAGATCAATTTAGCAGATATTAAACATACCAGCTGTGGTCTTCGAAAGATTACATCAAGCGATTGCCGTATTTTCCTTCGAATGCTCTTCATAATAGGCTTTCTTTTTCTGTGTTCTCCAGCCACGCCATGACAAGCAAACAGTCGGCGGACAATTCCTCGTTGTTCTCTTGTGCTTTTAGAGAGAATTCTTTGAAGAAACCTGTTACAAAAACTGCTCAAAATTACATCGTGAGCATCTGATGAGTCACGAGAAATTAATAAAACCTTTGAGTATTTCCTGTTGCCATACTATAAGGTGTGCGCCCATTATTGTCCTCGGCAAGCGGATTAGCTCCATTATGCATTAGAAGCTGTACCATCGCCAGGCAGTCATAAGCACATGCCACATGTAAAGGTGTTATACCGTCGTCTGACTTCGCACATGCACTTTCTCCATTCGCTGAAAGAAAGACACGTCTAGAAAGATACAATTGCGAATTTTTTTATTAATTTACCAAAGGGCAGTGGCCGAGTGATAGTGATGCTAATGCTGTGATGCTTGGTGCAAGTTAAACGCCTTCCACTGTTCAGCAGTCAAGGAACACCTCAACCTGGTTTTTTCGAGACTGCAAGAACCGTTCAACCAGCATTCTACGACGTATAAAAAGACAGATTCTCAATCAACCGATGTGAATTTAACTATACGACTTGATTACTAGAGGCACTACGATCCGCACAGTGACGAGAAAAGAACTGTGATACGGAGCAGATAAAGTGATGAAGTGGAAAAGTGACTTAACATAACATGGTGGTCGAGGAGTTAGAGATGATCGTTGCGGGTTTGACCCCTCTCGCCCTATAAGCCTCGGCAATCAATCAACGAACGCCCTAGGGAACACCACAGCCTGGCTATCCCCAAGATTGCAGGATGTGCCAGATCGAATGTTCTACGACGTCCATGACGAAAACAAAATCCTCAAGCAATCTAGTAGTAGGATCCGCACAATAAGATGTGAAAACGGGTTGTCTAAAATATTAAAATACTATAATATAGATAATAATAACTTACCCAGAAGATTTCTCGCCGCATCAAGAGCTGCTGTTGTCGAGCTCGCTGCCAAAAGATGCAAAGGAATATGAGCTCGTCGACTGTCTATCATGTCGAAAGATATCTACAGAAACACTATTTTTTGCATAAAACAAAGTAGGGTGAGGAGAAACCGACAGATATAATGAAAACAGCAGAAGTAATATGTGCTGTAGATGAACCATGAGAACAACAGTTGGAAACGAAAAACCAAATTTTATTGAACAACGACGACCTAAGAGGCGTTCCAAAACAATAAGCACATTCAAAGTAACAACATGAAGCAAAACCACAAAAAATAAATTATGAAGAAAAGTACGAAAGAACAAAATGATTAAAAAATGTACCGGTCAACATCACAATTAAGCTCTGATATGGAGGTAAGCTCATGTAGCCAACGACATACAACCTGGACCCGAAGAAGAGATGAAAACGAGATTATCCGATGAACCGCGAAGAAACACAAGAAAGAACAAATAAAAAAAACAGTAACTTAGTACCAAAAATAAATAATTTTGAATAGAATGAGCGACAATCAAGACACACAATTTCTACAAAACGCTACCTGTTCAAGTAAATAATCTCTACATGGACAAATTCTTAGAATTCCCTTGCCAGCAGGAGGACGAGTAGCGCAGCTATACATCGAAGAATCTGATTGCAGCGAACATTTGAACGGTGCAAACGGTTCTGTGGAGTTGATCAGCTGGAAAGGTGAGCAGCCAGCAATGCTAAATAAGGTGATCGTTGTAATAAACGTAATAAATACAGAAATAAAGTACAAAAAAACTGCGTCAGAAGGACTTCTCGTAAAGAATTAGAAGAAATCTAGGTTAAAGCAGCGATCTCATGGCACAGATTAGACGTACTCCTTACGCTTTAGACTCATTTGATGATATATATATATATATATATATATATATATATATATATATATAGCAATTTCCCTATGAATTTGTAATCTGATATTGTAACAATTTCAATCCATGAACTTTGAGATATGCGCAGCGTCGAATTTCAGGCGAGAGTTGAACGCACGCATCACCCTTTCCGCGGAAGCCTGCTAACCACTAACCACTGTACCACCAAGACTCTCATTCCGCTACCACTTTCTTTTCGATACAAGTCCATTCACAGATGGCTGCTGATAGCTCCGAAGCCTTGTATCGCCGAAAGAGTGACAGCACAATAGGAGTCACGATCGTAAAGTGGTCAGCACGCGCCGTCGAAAAGGGTGAGACACACAGTTGAACTCCAGCTCGAGGTTCAATATTTCCAGTGTCGATTTCTCTGCAGAAAAAAAAATTTAGATAACGGTTATAGTCCAAGTAGTCCTACGAAACATTAAGCTAAATATAGGATGAAGGCCTGACTAGCACTTCACAAAACAAAAGAGGAAAATTAAAGCGGAAGAAAAATCTAACAAGCCCTTCATTTCTGGGAGTAACAGATCGACAGCACTTTCACTTGCTAACAATAATTATTGCCTAGCGACGAAAACACATATCGACCTCACAAACGAACCAAAACCGTATGAAAAGTCTCGTGATGTCTAATCACCAAGGTATTTGACTTGCACCTAAATAGGGTACCTATGCAAGGTGCAAAACATTGAGAGATTGAGAGAATAGAAGAACAAAGATCCGGGTATTGATCAAATCCTAAGGGACGCATTATGCGTTTGTCGTTATCTAGTTTGGCTTGAGGTGACTGAATGCATATCTGACCTTCAAAATGCCTCGTGCTGGACTACCGATGTATCAAGTAAGTCAGTGCAGCTATGCCCCCTGAAAAGTCTATTACCAATTCACTGATCGCCGACGGATAGAAGGCTCGGTAAGTCTTGAGAGCGGAATGGAACCATCGACTGATCGACCGCGCGCGTGTAGCAGAGCACCACCGGTGCACCACGAGCGCTCAGTAGTATAAGTGTATAACATGAACGAAAGGAAAGATTGCACTCTCCCGGAGGCGAAACTGAATTGACAAATGAGTTCTCTTTATCATTTTTTTTTGGAGTACCGAAATACACAATCGAACGACTAAAAAAGGCATGTTGGGCGGTATCCAGGAGTCCCCAATAGAGAGTTCTTTATGTCTGCCCAGTGAGTACCAGTGAGATACCAGTAAGTATACACAACCTCTCATGGGCAATGCGACACTAATGAGCATTACTGAAGAGGCCAACAAAAGCAAGATGCCTTACACTGCGTCTGACAACTAATCAAATCATAGGTGATCTATGTGAGTCTTTCATGCTTCTTATCACAATCAGAGTTGTTGGAACGTCTATGAAGAAGTCCATCATGTAGTCCAAAGAGAAACATTTATAAAAACTATATTTTACGATAATTACTATACCTTTCCATGAGGGTGGCAGTGTTGATGAGTGGGAAATATGATGGTTCGCATACCAAATTTGAAGCTTGACACACTTCCACACATGACTTGTTTGGATTACCCAATTTGGGCTGAAAAGAAAAAGAATAATCATGATCCCTTCATTTAGATGGATCAATTGAAGAGAAATTTTCAAGCACATGTAAATATAAGTACTATCACTACAATTTTTGGTGATTTCTCAGCTGGCGCGAGATTCGCAACAAGGTATTACTGTTTCAACATCTCTGCCTGGTTGTTGTCTGTTGTACGGCGATAATAAACATTCGACCTTCTATGCTGGACAAAAATAATTCATAAGAATGTTTGTAATGATTTGAAAGCCCAAATCTCTTCTCCTGCGCTACGTGACCTTATTTTTGAATACACCCTTCTATAACGCTGTGAACTCCAAAATAAAGTTAGCTTCGAAATCGAAAGCGCAATTTGACCAAGAATTCGTAGAAAGCACGGAACGAATATCAACTTGTAAAGGAAATTCCGTAGTATCAAAGCCATCTATACCAGGAATTTCTTTCGAGGCAGAGAAAAAACCTTAATTGAATGACAAAAACCGCACTTCACATGTGACAGGTCATAGTATTTCGACCGACCGATAGCCAGAGGTCCCATCGCATTTACGCTACCGTACAGCCCAGGCCGAACATAAGCAACCCAACATTATTTCCCCCTTACAGTCCTGTGAAACGGTATTTCCAGAAAATAAGCACAGCATTGGAATCGTGGAAATTTATACCGTCACGTAGCGCAGCAGTCAGAGATTTAGGCTTTCAAACGCTTACTGTAGGTGTAATGAAAAGTCATCTCCAGCCAAAAAGGTCGAATTTTCATTTTTCAACATATAACAGACAAGAGCCTGCCGCCTTCTTCAGAGCCGACGGTCCATAATCGTTCGTGTTTGCTGTGGTTCATGCACTTGCGCCCGATCGAACATTCTTCAATGGAGAACCGCTCAAATGAGAACGTCACCGGGATGGTCAGTGAGATCTGACTAAATACAAATTCGAGAACCACTGCGAGGACGAACGACTGTGGACCATTACCTCATATCAATCGACTCTGAAGAAAGCAAAGACATCAAAACGTTGCCTATTCAACCTTGTTACCACCCCGTATAAGCTGATGAGTCTTTGAAGAACACATTGATTGTTCAGGCTGACGTTGAATAATGGACAAATTGTCTTCATGAACTGTAACTGCAGTTAAGAGATAGATTGAAGAATCATTTCGATTAATCTGTATAAGAAGTAAAAAGTACCAAAAACGCATGATGTGGCGGCCAATCGGAAACATCTGAGCAAAGATTTCGGGAGATCAACACATGCACACGAATTAACATCCCTTCCGGTGTGAATTCTTCCGGTACGAAGGGATCGGGCTGAAATGATCCTACATGATAATGAAGCAATGTGCCTGGTGTCTTCGTTTTATAAATATAATCTGTGAAAACTCAAAACGAGTCGAATGTTTGCAGCATTGTTCTCAAAAATTACGACCGTTTTTATCCTTTGTACACAGAACTTTCTCAAGATTAATATACCTTCTCGAATGCGACGACTAACGTTCCTGCAAATTCGCCTTCCTCACGGGAAGGGAGGTTAAACTACTTATATGAGACAGATATCCTTTTGGGGACCATAAGGGTCTTTTTATGTTCATCGCGTGACGTCAAATCTCACGCAGCTACTGTAATGGTGGCGTCGCATCTTACGAGAAAGCAGGCAGACAGCCAGGCATACATGCATAGATGTGGTGTCGCCCGCCTGAGTGCCGCGTAAGCTACGACGCCACGCCGCCTGTTTATCAACGCTGGTCTCCAAAGGGATATAACAATGAAACACTAGATCTTCCCATATAGGTAACTCTGAGGAGGGTGAAATTGCCGAGACGTTAACATCGTTACAAAGAAGGAACAACCTCGCGCAAGCTCTGTATGAAAAAGACAGTGTGTACGACTTCAAGCTGAAGCTTTCTGGCAGCTGGTCCTATCATTAACTAGCACTCGTAGCATTGCCAGAAGAACATGACACCTTCAAGAAAGTAGTGGAAAAATGACCTTTTCTTTTATTGCTTGGATTATAGCATTCCTCAACGCGGATGTATTGCTAAAGTCTACGGTGTAGATGTGTGGTCTACCGAAGCGTTCCAAATACGGCGACTGACTAGTGAACTGAAAAATTAAGGAATTTAGACGGTTATCATAGCTGGTCATAAAATCTAACTATTGAAAAGTGCCTAAGACAATGAGGAACATGGCTGCCCTCAAATCCTCAAAATAATTGAAGCTCCAATAAAACCATGATAAATGTGTACTTCTCTAAGTGTTGGCTTCTCATGAAGAAAATCCATGTTCAGACGCGACTTAGGTGGAATGAACTTTGGATTGATGAATACTGCACCATGTGCTAATGCTTCTAACGGCGCAGGACCTTAAAATTTCATTATAGAACTCTACAAAAAACTTCATGAATCTTTGCTCCTAATTGAACAATCTAAACCACACAATTATATTCTTCCGTTTATCGCCCAAATTTTGAAAAAAATTGTCTTGATGGCAAGAACAGCTCTGTTTTCAAAAAATAAGAAATTCATTACATGATGGGGTCTCCAACTCTTAGAATTCTCTAGACCGCAATGGCTGTAAGGGTACTCAACAAAGGCACACTACTTAATGCGAGAAAGATGAGAAAAGAAATTAAACCAATTTACGATTATGTGGATTTGCTTTCCCATGCCTTACATGGTGAAGAAATTCTCTAAGAAAGAGAAGATAGCGAGGGGCCCGTATTGAAATCTAAGACAACGTCGAAGTCACTTAAAGCACTATGTTTGATTTACTATAGCACCGTCTTTGGTCATTCTACTTTTCCCTGTAGAGCTTCAAAATCGATAATAAGAAGAGGTCTCTAGGAACCCTATTGACACTTTCGGTATCGCATTGATTTCTGACTAGACACGCGGCGAGGTCGACCGGTAGGCGAAGAGCGCTTTCATAACAGTATTTTGATTTTTTCTTTTCCAAAACAGAATTTGGAAATGGTCGTCACTGAATGGGTTTTTTGATCGCTTAACGATGGACTATGAGTCAAGAGGTTTTAATAAGTCTATCAACAGAATTTATATTATCTCACCGTCTCTAGCGACGGTATGGGATGCCAGCTGAAGCCAATTTTTTTCCATACCACTTACATTATTGACTCACTAAAATGATCAATTATTTGCCAAGAATGACTGTCTGTCAATACCCATTGATGTAGAGCCATGTGCAAAACTTTCGCGTCATTCGGGACTAGAACCCACACCTCACTCTTTCCGGGAATGCGTGCTCTGTCCATAACACGCATCTATCTGTCATCCGCCAGCTGTCAACGGCCTGGCCCGGGTAGATGTGTAAAATGGGCGTCAGTAGTGTTGCGGATAGAGCACGCATTCCCGGAAACAGTGAGGTGTGGGTTCTAGTCACGACTGACGCGAAAGTTTTGCACATTGCTCTACATCAATGGGTATTTAGTTGTAACATCATAACACCGCTAAAGAGGTTAAATAAAAGAATTTCGTTTGTCTGTCAATAATTAAATGAATGTTCTAGGCTGAAATCTTACATCGTAAATCCTTTTTTAGAGAAGTTTGCGTATATTACTGGAGTTGAAAGTTGTACCCGCACTGAAGACGATGAGATCTCACGAACCTTCTAGAGGAAAGCCAAGACCAAAGAAAATGTTGCATGATCTGAGTAGAGCAGCTATGGATGACCCGTTCAAGAAACCATGATTTGTCACATTAGAAAATATTCCACTGCTATCCTGTGCATCGGCTACAGTGGCATGTACCTAATATCGTTCAATTAAGATTAATTTTCTATACAAAAACCTGAGAGTTCACAAAAACTACCTCTGTAAAATTCTTCAATACATTAAGGACTGCCTCAGAACCACTCCACATATATTTCTCCTTTCCATAGATTAAAGAGACTGCTCGACCACGCGAGTTTCGTTCAAACATTGGCGTCACGTTCGATTTATGAATTGCAAACCCAAGAAAATCATTGTCAGGTGTGTGTGGGAAAAATGTCCAAAACTGTAGCAGTTTCAGCTCATTTCCTCCCCATGGGTTACCACTAGCTGTACCTGTAACAAATACCACTGTGACTCGTAAGTTTTCCATAATGACTGAACACCTAGAAAGGCCTCAGAATCGAGATTTTTTAGATCACCAGCGCACCTTTCATTGCCAGATCGCCTTTGTGAGCATCAAAATAGGATTTGTAGTTGAATTCCACATGCGTCCCAAAGCTATCAAGCAATCGTATACGACATCTTCAGGTTAAAAAAATAATAGAATTAGAACTGGTAGTATTCTTTAGAACACTGTGAACAAATATAGTTCACTTACTTGTGATGGACCAGATATTCTCTTCGAATTTTGAACGAGACCAATCCCAGTATGTCAGTGATTATCAAATCAACGTCTTGATGGATATTTGGGCAAGGGAAATCTAGAGGAAAAAGCTCCAGATGCCTAAAAAATTGTTAACAGTAGTAGAATTTCCTCATAACAAAAGTAGCTATATATATATATATATATATATATATATATATATATGTATGTATATATATATGTATATATATATGTACACATATGTATATATATATATACATATATACATATATATATATACACAAGCAGTAAATCTGAAAGTTTAACGCTCTCACGACGAAGTCGTCATCCCTAATAACTGACGAAAATTTCTCAATCACTGAGATATTTCTGAAGTACTGAAGCTAGTTTTACGCACTCATTCTTGTCCGCTGCAGTCTTAAATTTGGATTTTCCCAGTATTAAAGCTTCCACAAAATTGAAGTTTTTTGCAACTCTTAAAGGAAGATCGACAGGTGCAAGCATGAAAAATGCAATGGTAATTACCGTGTGGGTATATTTTACTTGATTTTGTGTCCAAAACATAAGTGCTAAAAGAGTTAAATAAAAAAAGAGAACTGTTCCCTTTAGGTGAAGATTGGTAGATCAGAACAGATACTATTTCAACTGATCGAAATTGCTATGAGCTGAGAGGTACTGACTTAAAACTGAAAGTGACACTATTTCTGCATTGGCATGATTCCTATAGGGAGTCACTTCGCCGCGGAAGCATTAAAAAGTCTAAAAACCATAAATATTTCCAAGAAATACTGACTGGAAAAGTGTTGTTCTATCCGTGGATATGTACAGATTATGTCCTAATAGAAATAAACAGGCAATAAGATCTGTCCATTGTAGTAATTCACCCAATGGTCCCCCGCTGTTTGATTTCTCTCCAAAATTGATATTGGAATTCGCCAATACCCCCATATGAAGAATTATCTGCAATTCGAAAACATACTTTATTCAAAAAACGATACTTTAAACTGGGAAGTGATGAAAAGGTTGAAGGCATTCGTCAAGCTATTAAAGACAAAACTTGTATGAAAATTTCAACTTCTTGAATTTTATCGACATGTAAGAACCAATTGAAAACAATGTAGGGTAATTTGTACAAACTTGTAAATGACTTACAACATTCGAAATAGCGTTAATTTTATACAATCACAAATGAAGATCCAAACGGATTTATGAGCTCTATAGGTGCCGTTTTTCTGTGGATAGTTTATTCTGGGGCACAACTCCTTTTCCCATATTTCTTTTTCAGCAAACGACAGAAAATCCGACACAGACACTGAGGCGGAGTCCATCAACGAAAGCCCTATTTTGCATTCAAAAACACAGAAAGATCTTTAACTGGGCGAGTTCATCAACTAATAATTTGGTTAGCAACTAAATTTTTTATCATAAATTAATCGCACGATAAATTACAGTAACTAGATGGAACGCGCTGATAAGAAAACATCAAAAAAGGCAGTCTAAGCAAGAAAACAATTCCAAGCACCGACAGCGGAGTGTTTTCACGATGGACATCGAGCTATGACTAGACTCCATGACTAATGTATGAACACCTCATTGATTGGTCTTTTTTGACATTAAAAACTGTTGTCTGCTTTCGGGAAATTAGCACGCCCGTAACGGTTGAATTAGGCGTTTACTTGATTTCCTCAACTTTTTGCTCCTTCGTAATCCTATTTATCGGGCTCCTTATCGGCAATATTTGCGTTGTTGATATTCTTCGTACCCTCTACACTCTCCCGTTCACATTTCAATGCCTTTCAAACATATCCAACTCTTGCATGCGATCATAAACATGCCCACTATACGGTCACGATGTTGACAGCATTACTGACCTTTGGGGACGACAGTTGACCGTTCGTAGAGTGCAACTCACAAGAGGCGCGCAATTTTCGTTGTTCAGTAAGGGTTTTCCCTCCATTGGGAATAGAGAACCTTCTCAGGTTTTTTTACTCTGATACTCCATAATTTTCTTCACCTGGTCTTATGTTTTTCGTTCACATATAACTTTTTTAAACGATAAAAACTTTAGGTGCAAAATGTAATCTTCTTTTCGCTCCTACAGCGTTCTATGATAACCTTTGGAAAAACCAACAATAGCTTAGAAAACCACGAGATTTGGGCTATCGTATGACTAGCAAAGGTTTGGCAAAATGTCATATACAAGCCCCAGCCAAGCAGATGAAGCGATTTGAGTGTGAAACGTGATTTCATTCTCGTTGCTACAACGTAACAAAAAGGTTTTCAAAAGTCAAACATTGTGACCAGCTCGTTGATATTTAAGCTCCCGAATGATTCCCAAGCGTCCAAGAGAAGAGTTTTGCCTAGCGAAAAGGCCTTCAAATAGCCGTGCACCTCAGCTGGTACGCATCGTCTCTTAGGAGTTAAGCAGACATATCTGTGAAGCATATATTGCGTGTGATGATGTAAAGGTATACGAACTGTTTTTTTTTTCATTTGTGTTAGGTGAAAATTTCGCTTGAAATAGTGTAAAACGTTCGTCTTCGATGACCCTCTGTAAAGGAGTAGAGCTCCCGAGAGAACTGACTATAAAAATATCGAAAGACGACGGGTTCTGCCCGACTGACTAGTCTGTAAAGAAGAAACACGTGTATCGGGCTGTACAAGAGCCCTTACCAGGCCACATGACAAGTTGGCTCAGATAATAAAGAAAGGATCTATTGAAATTTGAGGGTGGTCTTAATAAAGCACTCGAAAACAGGTATACGAACTGTCTTGAAAAGGCGTTTTCTATTCCCCCGACAATATTTATGCTAATATACCGCGAAATTTTGTAACAAAAAGTGCAATAAAAAAGGTCTTTTTGTGGCAGATGTGGCGGAATCTGTCGAGAAGTGTATGGGTTTCATTAGAATCGTTGAAAATTCGTCGCCTAGAGCTATTGCCTCTACACAGTGACACACTAACAACTACTACAGTTGGCCATAGCCCCCTATTGACTTTTGACTGAACTTTTTCCCCATATACAGTTCATTTGATGATATTTGATCTCGTTCTTTGAATGTGACTATTCTCCATACGTCGTACGTGTTGTTACGAATGTGGGGGTGTCTAGGAGTAAATTTCGTTACAATTCGTTCTCAGATTTTAATGGGTGAATTCCATCACTTCTAGCATTCCATTCGTCTCCTCACATTAATCCCCTGCATGAGGATTTCGTATTTTTCATAAACATCGCAGAAAAATGGTCGCCCGACCTCCTCCTTGCAATATCGGTAAATCACTAGGCTAGGGCGTTCGACTGCCCGAGAGTGTTGAGCGTATAACTATCACTAGCCACTTGCCTATCGCCCCCCCCCCCCCCCCAATATTCATTTAAATTTTTCAAATGTAAACATATGATAGAAGCTGTACATTCCAGGCAACACAAAGTTATAATATCTTCCCTTTCGACTGTTTCATTAGACCACGCTCAATTTTCAATATGCCTAGTAATTATTTCTGAGCCATAATACAAAGTTTGAATTATCGAAGAGCAGACTTTATTAATTGAATTTTCCCTACGCATAACAGCTAGTACATTAATTACAATGTGTAACCTTTTACAGTGCGCTATTGGGCCTTTGCCCTTGCCACACAAAAACAGTGCTAGCATTGAACTATTACATCTCCTCTATGTTGAAAAGAAGGAAAGGGCAACTGATAATTATGGGAATTTTAGGGACTAATACATATCGCAAAAACAGGACGCATCAGGCAATTTCACAACCCCAACTCAAGTTTAAAAGTTTCAAGCTTAAACTTAAAAGGTATCCAGGAACACTGAGAATTGACACTTCGTCGTTGGAAGAAAAGCAGTAGGCGGTATCATAACTGATGGTTAGAAGTTCAGTGGTCTTTGTGGAAGGTTTGTGTCATGAATGGATTATTACCCGGATTACCGAACTGGTTTTTATGCAGGAAAGAAGAAACACTATGTTAGACATAAGATAGTGCATAGAGTAATAAAAGTAAGGACTCTTATGCAGAGTATTGTTTATGGAAAACAATTTACTCACATTCATTTTCCTCCTACTTCTCATTGAGTGCGAATACTTAGTAAGTGTTCGTTGTAACGCTTCAGTCCAGCTTGACCAATGTTGAGTTAAGGCGATCTTTCATATATGAAAACTTCATCTGGCCAAGTGTATTGAGCAGCTTTTGAAGATCGGTAGATGGCTAAAATTGCACTGAATCTCTTTACATACTACGGAGTGATAGCTTCACTCTGATAAGTTTTGCGAATATAGATCACTGTTAGGGAAAACATTTAACAATAGCAAATTAGATAGGGATGAGAGCCCCGCAAAAAGATGAATAAAAACGATTTGACTCTATGACGAGAAAAGTGATGTTCAAATTTCCAGAATCATTAAACAAATAGTGAGCTCTTTACACCACACAGAGAAAAAGCATACCCCCTTTCGCAAAGCTCAAGAAGCTCTCGACGCTTATCTATCTTTGAAGGCTACATTCACTTCATCAAGTATCCTTAGAAATGACTGGATACTTATCAGGTTCTTTCAGGGCATACGAAATCGCATCTACGTAGAATAATCCGAATACTTTGATATACCTCAGCAATTTGAGCAGCTTCGACCAATCTATAGCTGACACTCTCGAAGGGCAAAGGAGGGCAGTGATTTTCAACCAGCGAAAGATATCGTCGGAAAGAACACAAGGTCCTTAAAGAAAGTTTGATTACTAAACACAGATAAAGCCTATAAATTCATAGAAAAAAATCTACCCGTCGATTCCATAATCGGCGTAACATTTATGTGTTTTCCATCCACTAAACATCCAGATCATCTTTTCATAACATTTCGGATACAACGACATATCCTTGGGGAATTGCATACACGACAATGATGTGTTACCTAGAACGATGAAGAACTATAGACCGTTTCGCGTCCAAGCCTTTTTCTCCGCAGGAAGCTTTTCCCTTAAACTTTTAGTGATTATTCAATGGATTAAAAACGCTGAGTTCATACATCTAGCTTTTTAAAAGGTCTCATTCCGTAGTAGCGTAAATGAAATTAGGCCTCATGTTCAGTTTGCTTCATTTAGTCGGCTAAGATTTGAGAACAGTTCTTCACCAGGTTCTTAGTAAATTCTCGATGACTTATATCTGAGAAAAGAAGTGGAAAATAGGTCTAATTTCACAAAAGGCCTCCACAGGGCGCTGTAACTCGAATGGTTACTAAAAGTCTGGTGAGAAATCTGTGCTCAACGAAAAAAAAAACCCTTAAAAGGCCACTGTAATATTTTTGGCCACACGCGGTCTCCAAAGGCTAATGGGAAAGACAAGCTTCAATGCCTAACTGAACTGTAAACAGTTTTTTCCTTTGATGAAGCAAAACACGATATTGTTACAAGCAAAAATTTTCAAAATGCGTGACGTCTTTGAGGATGTCGCGGTCTTCAAAGCTTGAAAAGATCAGTTTGGCTGCCATCAGTGGACAAACTGATGTTTCTAGGCTCCGAAAAAAGCGTGAAAACCCCAAAACGTCAGTGTTCAGATAAATTAATTATAACAACCTTGTCTTTGGCTCATCAAAGAAAAACAATGAAACGTCCTTTGTGAACATTTTCTAGAGGAAAAACTAAGATTCGCTACATTTCTTCTGAGGTAAAACGCCAAAAAAGTACTGGCGTACGAACGAGAGTTGACACGTTCAAAATAATAACGATAAAACTTACTGTAAACCCTGAAGCTAGCGCCATCTTTATAATACGATAGTAATTCGCGACGGCTCTGAAACAAAGCAGAAGAATTACTTTTCAATCGAATACCTCCTAGAAGTGAGTCACAGACTATGTTAGCCAAAGGCTCCATCCATACATTTTCTCTCGGCATCAAAAGTAAATCTGAACCAATTCCCTTGTTTAGACGACAAGAGGCTCGTAGCAGCAGTATTTGAGGAAGCAGTAATAGCACGCTGTTTCGAAGAAAGTGTGACAGCAGAACAGCGACCGCGGTAGTGCAGTGGTTGGTATGCGCGACCGGAAAGGGTGAGATACGGTTTCACCTCTTGCCCGAGGTTGACAATGTTGCATATTACTCAACGATGTTGGATATAGAGTAGCGGTAATAGTTTAGTAGCTACAGTTACAGCCGCTAATCAATGGCCGAGGTTTCGGTGACCTGGGCTTCTTTAGAGCCTGGACGCTAAGGGCCATACCACGTCTGATGGTTCTCTGACATTTCCTCATCTAGTGACAATCTAATGCCGAAAGCCATCTTGGGCCCAATCGAGGTTAGGTTTCATGTGATGAGGTCGATATTCGAACTAAATTATAGATGAATTGTCACTAAATCACAGGATATATCAACGAGATATGGAATGGCGTAGTAAGTGCAGGCACTGAGGAAGGTGAGGTCAACAAAATATCAGCTATCGATCAACAAACAACAACAACAACAACTGCTTCTAGCACAAATATCACAACTACATATCCGCTAATTCAAGTGATATGCAAAATCTGGAATCTCGAGCGCTGGTTGAACCCGTGTCTTACCCTTTACGGGGGCGCATGCTAGCCACTGCACTACCTGAGTTCTTGCTCTATTGTCACTCTGCGATACAAAGTACCATTACTGCTACTATTACCAATCTCCCCGTCGGCTAAATCAGGGATCCTTTGAGTTACTCTATATTGACTATTGACCCTTTGAAGACGACGAGATTCATTTTGACCCTCAACTTTCAGAGGTCTTTTAGCTGAACAGAGATTAATTTAGAATTTTAGTTGTCGCTCAAAGCTTGATTCACGGCGATTTCAACACTGCGCTTGGTTTTCAGAAAGGCCTCGTCAGCATGCTTTAACAGCGAAGGTAAAATTATGCTTCATTCTAGAACTGCTTTATTATCCCGGCTAGGGTCTGTGGATGGTTGGATGCTTTTCATTAGAAGATAGTAATACTCATGCGATAAGACGAATATCAATACTTTCTTTCATTATTATTTGAGCCAACTTGTCATGTGGTCTGGTAAGGGCTCTTGTACAGCTTTAAGTGGTCTTACTAAAGCACTCGAAAGAAAGGTAGAATATCAGACTTTTAAGAACTCGCTTCGAAATTCAACATAATCTGAAAGAATTTTCTTGAGCCCTTCAAAAGTCTGGCATGGCACCTCAAGTGCTGAACGTCCTTTCGGCTCTCTCGCAAGCCTCATCAGTAGCACATGCTTTTCGACTGCTCGTCTGTTGTCGTAGGGAATTGGTACCGAAGAAGTTACACTCTGCGTCAAGTGAAAAATCAGCCAACATGGCGCTCCTTCAGAGTGATTGATTGTCGATGTTGTTTGCTTGGCTTACGACAGTATTTACATATCAACAGCTTCAGTCGACTATTAGAAACCTTGCCAGAAACGCAATATGATTTGATAGTATACCAGGAGTCGAGCAGACGAATGGCATGCGCTACTGACGAGGCTTGCGAGGATGAACCGAAACGTACGTCTAGCACTCGAGCTGACAATTCAGACCTCTGAAAGCTCAAGTAAATTCGGCAATTGTCCATTGTGAGACGACAAATGAAAAACCTATTTCGTTCGCTAGATAGGAACTTTTCAAAGGAGTGTCAGTGATCAGTCAAAAGCTCAGATTTCTGGCTACAACCCCACGTCGTCGGTTTTCGATAAGACTTTCCTATAGAGCGTCAGCGTCTAGAATAAAATTATGTTTGACACCATCCGTTAGCCTTCATTTTCATTATGCCCATAATTCAATAGAAGCACGAAAGGCATTCAAACGTGTAGAGAAACTTCCAAAATTTGAATTTCCTTCAAAACGGAGAAAAAATTCCCAACTGAATAAAAGGTTGGATCCCACATATCTAACAGCCAGGGCATCGATCAGTTGGCCCGGCCCCGACCCCGTGAACTAGCCGATAAACAAGCTCGCCGAAAATGTAAAACTCAACCTTATTTGCCCTGCTAACGATAATTCCAAACAATAAGCACAGCGTTGGAATCATTGAAACTTATGCTATCGAATGATTACTGAATGCATTGAAAAAAAGAGACCAAAAAGAGTGAAAATAGAAGGAAAAAAGTCTGTCCGGCAAAGTGTAAAGCACGAACTTATTCCTTCTTCTACTGCGCTATCAAAAACAGCTTTCCAAGAAAGCAAACACAGTTCTGAGTTCCCCGAGAAATGTACTATCGAAAGAGTACTAGAAGTCTGAGGAAGGAGTTTTGTCCAGCGAAATATAAGCGAGAAAAGAAAAAAAAAAAACGCGTAGTCGTGTGGAACACAGCTTTATTTTGGATTTTACAGCGTTAAAAAAGGGTGTTTTGAGAACCGGCAGCGTAAGTCTCCAACCAGATGATGTAGAGTGGTGTGCAAAAACATTTGCGTCAGCCGGGATTTGAACCCAGATCTTACTCTTTAGAGTGGAGTGCAAAACGAGCGTCGGTGGTGCAACGGTTTAGCACATGCTCCCGGAAAGAGTAAGATCTGGGTTCAAATCCCAGGTGACGCAAACATTTTTGCACATCACTCTACATCATCGGAATTATTTGAACATCGTAACCCGCGATCGACGGTCAAATAAAGAAGATTCCCGATTGATTTCCCTAGTCAGAATCTCAAGTTTTCGAATGATTTCTAGCACGCTTATGAAAAGTTCCTGTCTAGCGAATGAGTTCGGTTTTTTATTTGTCGCATCGTAATGGACAACTGCCGAAATTCTATCAGAGAGCACAAATCTCGATGATTCCCATGTTGAAATTGGCTAATGAAAAGGTCTCAATAGGGCGTTGTACGAGCGAAAACAAAATTATGTTTAACGCTCAGAATTTTGCTTCGTCTTTGAGAGCTATTCATGCACAAAATCATATGAACTTGTGAAGAAAATCATGCAGTACCAGAATAATGAAAAGAATCTGAGAAATTTCCCAAAATACTAGAAAAAATCCCCTTTGAATAACGAAAATCGCGCGCCGCTCGCGAAAATCGATAATTGCATGCCGAAAGTCGCGCGCCGCTTGGAAATATCGATCGATTAGCTGCCGCTCGCAAAGGGTTAATGCCGAGAGTTCATACAAACTTAGTTTCCGAAGTAGGGTTTGAGCTGACTGATAACAAATGCGACAAACCACTTCGGCTCCCAGTCGGCTATGTAAGTAAATAAGCGAGATGGTAAAGAACACCACGAGTATTAGCGGCGTCCATAGTTGCTTTCTCATCCTTGCAGGAGAGAGAGTCAGGTAAGAATGGGCTAGTAGACGAGAGAAATCGACGGGCCACCCACCCTTTCGGGGTTAGGGCTACACTCCGCGGTTCAGCAGTGGGGCGGTTCCAAATGTGTCCGCAGTAATGCGTCAGTTGACCAGCGTCCGCTACACAAATAGCGACCTACAGTAATCGATATATCTGGCCCGTCGCCGGCTTTTGTCTCCTCATAAATCGATATTGCCCACCTCAGTGATGCCTTAATCTCTGTGAGAATTGCCATCTGTTCACCTACTAGTCACCGATTCTAGCCGTTTTCCCCTTTATATTCTTTTTACAGAGTAATTTCGGGCGCCTCGAATGTTCCCATAGGTGGTTAACTTCGATTGGAATTCTCTCGGGATTTGTAGAGTTATGAATTTAAACAATGATAACAGCCGGGCCACGGTCAATCCTCCCAATCGGCCATCCGTGTCCAGGTAATGTCTATTAAATGATTTCAAAATTCGCGCCTTACAGTAAATTGCCGAGCAATGGCAGATCATGAGTTGGGGCGCGCTTTTTTCGAGGCTTTTAAAAAAAACCAACATTACTCATCTTCTATGATTTGACTTGTCTCCTCGCGACCCCGGAAATAGCCAGGTTGTGTTCTCTAGGGCGTTGGTCAATCGAATGACAAAGAGTGGGGGGGTGGTCAACCCACACCAAGCATCACTAAGCTGGCCGCCTTTTTCGAGCGCATCCGCTTTCCGAGGATAGCCAGGCTGGGCGTTCCGTTGGGCGTGCCTGATTGATTTCTGGATAGTGTTGAGAGGTCGTGGGACCAACTAAATTGAGAGGGCGCCCAAATGTTCCCATAGGTGGTCGAGACCGTCGATCTCCCAGACCGGCCGTGTCTATTGAATGGAACTGGATGAGGTGTGGTCTACTAAATGATTCCAAAAACGACGTCCTACGGTAATCTGACAAGACATTACATCTAGAATGTAAGCTTCCATATAGTTCTCGGTAGTGTTGTCGAGTTTATTCATCTCTAGCGCGAATTCATGCTACTCGTTTGTGGGTGATAAACGATCGGACTAAAAGCCAAACCCGCAGAACTTTGAGGGGGTTCAGTCCTTTCGAGGAATTCGGGCCAGCGTAAAATAAACGCGACGACACTACTAAGAACTATATGGAAGCTTACACTCTAGATGTAATGTTGTGTGTCGTAGTTGGAATTGGGTCCGTGGAAGTCAAAGGGTTAAACAGGATTGTCTTCATAATGATAATCATTCTGTTGATCTTATCCACCCCTCAAATAACACGAATAATTCGGAATGTGCCGGGTCGATAGATCACGTGTACTGTGGCCCGCTTTCTTAGAACTGATCATCATCTTATTGATCAGAAAAGCCTTGACCCTTGTAAAGTTGTGGTTTCATCAGTTTTTTGAAGTATTTTTTATTTGGCTCTTTTTAATAAATCACGGGAGCACGTTTGGGGCTAGGCTCAGGCTTAGAAAATCCGTGGGGCCACAACTCTCCGCTGGCGTCCAGTTTTTGTAAGGGTGAGGGAGAAGGAATTTGTTGTCAGCGGTGTTTAGAGAAATAATTATTTGCAAAATATACGAGAGTCCGATTATCAATAAACACCGGCACAATTAGAGAATAGCTTCCGAAATGTCCCCCTCTTTTCTCTTCCTTTCCTTTTTGGCGGCGCCGGGGCCGAGAGGTTGCGAAGCTCGCCGCGGCGCACTTGGAACCCAGCTCCATCCCTCAAGCACTCTCCGGCGGTTAACAAGAACGGCCTGTGGGACGCCACAGCTACGCTACACACGAGGCTGCTAGAAGACCTGCTCGTCCAGTTTTTTTACGTCGGTTAGGAAGAAGACGAAAGACGAGTCGAATGATAGAAATACTGAGATCAACACAATAGAAATTGTGATGAGGGGTAGCGTAAGAATAAATGAATAAGTAGAGTGTTCTTTAAAAAAAAAAAGGGACAGTTCTTTAGATTTTCTTCTCGCCTATTTACTTATTTTCCTCTTTTTTTTTTTTGAAGGAAAAGACACCTAAGATTTTTTGGAGGTATAAGTGTCTTGAAAGTGATGAGATATCTTCCGTACAATCACCTGGTTTGTTTCAGTAATGTCGTCGAGTGGGTGGAAATCGTCGAACCGCAAACGAAGCAGCACATGTACGCGAATTTGATAACTGGCCAGTGCTCATGGGAACCTCCACCCGGTGCCTTAGTGTAAGAAAATTCCGAAGAAATACTCACTTTTTCACTGATTTCTTGTTTTTTATATTTTCTTGTCACTTGTATCTATTAATTTTTCTTAATTATTTCGCACTTACACGACCCGTTCCTCCATGTTCAATTCTAAGGGTCCCAGTGCTTCTAGCATTTGGTTCGTCTCCTTGCATTAAATGTTGCTTGAGGATCTCGTCTTTTTCATGAGCCAAGGGCCCTTTAGGGACCTTGTGGGTTGTTTAGTCCCACGCCGCGCGACGTCAATTCCCACTCAGCTGCTGTAATGGCGGCATCACGCCCCGTGACAAAGGCAGGCGGCGCATCTCGTGGGAGGAGAGATGCAAGACATCATGACATTCCTGCACGGAGACGCAGATGCCGCCCTCTAGCAATGCTGCGCAAGCGACGACGCGACGCCGCCTGCTTATCAACACTGGTCCTCAAGAAGGTTAGAGTACCGATTCGGCGCGTCTCCTTACATGGATCAACTCCGAACCGAGCCTCACTACCCATTGGGCCGGCGCTTTCCTCATCCTTATTATCTTTTATTTGCCATTTTTTATTTTTTATTTTTATGTTCGTACTTTTCACTCGTTGCATTATCAAATGTCTTCTTTTATTGCTCATCATTCATTATCATTTTACGGAATTTCAAGTAAGTTGAAAGTAGAGCTTTATTACTTCGTCTATTATTTGAGATGGTCAGAGGCAAATAGGGTATTGTTCAGAGACAAATGAGATCTATGTGAAACTAAAATTATGGGTATATCCTGACAGCATATATCAAGCCTTCATGATTTCTCTTAGGGCACTTGTAGTGGCACGTCTCCTTGCAATATCGAGGGTAGCCAGGCTGGTGTTTCCTGTAGAGCGTTCGTTAAATGATTACCGGGGTGGCGGGAGATCACCCACGCACGGAGTCTCACTAACCCTTCAGCCGCCACTTCCCTCCCCTTATTATCTTTTATTTATCTTTTCTTTTTTTTTGTGTTCTCATGAAAGCTTGATATATGCTGTCGGGATGTATTAAAATTTAAGCGAGATCTCAATAAATGTCAAATGTAAAGGAAAAGTATAGGCAGTTATCTAGAGCTTCAACTGTTCCAGGAAACGTACCCACGAACATCAATGGTGGGAGCTGTTTGATTCGAAGACGAATCGTTACTACTACTATAATGCCGCCTCGATGCGAACGATCTGGCAACGACCGATGGGGCCTGAAATCGACATTCATTCCACTTGCAAAGCTGCAGACTCTGAAGGAAAACACTGAAAGTGCTGAACATGCTAGAGTAAGTTGATAGCACGACTAGACTTTTTGTTGCTACAACTAGCAAGAATAGTTCTATTCGACTCCTTTTCAGCAGCGACATGATGTTAACCGCGTTGACTTCCGCGGAGCCTGAGCGTGTCTCGCAGCGTAGGAACGACTCCACCTTCTCTGCCCCGATTAGTCGACGATCGCAGTACTGCTTTTTGTTGCAATACCTGTAGCTAAGTTTTGGACTGGGTCTTGCAACAGAAAGCAGTACTGCAGTGGACTGCTAATTGGGGCAGAGGAGGTGGAGATGTTCCTACGCTGCGAGACACGCCCAGTTGGGCTCCGCGGAAGTCAACCGGTTAAAACTGTATAAAGCGGAAATGTTGAGTGATATGCGAAAGTCTGAATCTCGAACGAGAACTCGAATCTCAACCTTTCCAGGGACGCGTGTTAACCTTATACGTTCGTGGGGCTCCTGTTCTCCTTTGACTCGTTCTGCGATACAAGATAACGACTTGTTGATTACATAGATCCAAGATCTGTAAGCGCAAGTGGGTCCATTACTAATATGTGCTTACTGGGCCATTTTGTTGACGGTTGCTTCCTGACACAATCGATACATTGTATCGCAGAAACAGTGATAGCAGAACAGGAGCCTCAGTATAGCTTTGAATTAGCATTTATGCTTGGAAAAGGTGAGGTGCGGATCCGTCCGGCTTTGAAGTTTTGCTTATCACTCAGCGTTATTGGGTGATGTTACGGTACTTTTTGGTTCTGAGAGGACAAATGAAAATCCAATCTCATTCACTGGGCAGGAAATCCTTTTAGGAATGTTAGTAATCACACGAAAGCCGAGGTTTCTGTTTACAGCCTCACGTCGCTATTTTTTTATAAAGGCCTTTTCTTGACGTCGTTACGAAAGGTTATTCGTTGCGTTACGGTTGTGCATATTTCGCGCTGAATGGAGCTCTTACTTTGGACTATCAGTAATCATTCGATAGCGTAACGTTACTCATTCTAACGCTGTGCTTATATCTTGAGAGAACCGTTTCTGTGCAACGCAGCAGATAAGATAAGTTGAATTTCCATGCGCGACCAAGGTGTCTTTGTCTTTGGATTATCCATCGATCATGGACCGGTCTTATGAGGTCGCATCAACGGCACGTGGTCGCCCACCAAGCGGCACGTGAATCAGCCAAAGGCACATTGGTCGCACATTCCAATTCAACTTATTTTATCTGCTGCGTTGCAGAAAAACGGCCCTCTCAAGATATAAGCGCAGGGCTGGAATCATCAACAATCACGCTGTCGAATGATTACTAATAGTCTAAAAAAAGCTCTGTCCGTCTAGAAGTATTCGCTTCTGACGATAGTTTTATTTTGGCTTTTACAGTGTTATAAAAGGGTGTTTCGAAAAGCCGGCGACGTAGGGCTGTAGCTATAAATCCCAGCTTTCGAATGATTGCTAATACTCATATGAAAAGTTACTGTCCAGCCATTGAGGTCGGTTTTTCATTTGTCCCTTTACAACTAGAAAAACCGATGTTATAATGATATCTTTGAAAATACTGAGAATCGTAACCATATATCGATGTCATATATCAAACAAACAAGAGCGCATGTGGCGCAGTGGTTAGAGGTGCCCTGCGTCGCACACGAGGTCAATGGTTCGATCTCGCGCTCATGGCTCACCGAGCCATCCATCCCTCCGGGGTTGGTAAATTGGTACCAGGCAGGTCTCAGACTTGTCTGGGAGGATAAGCAGCATTGACTCGGTTCAGCGGGAGGCCACCGCGAGTCATTGTAAAGGCCAGATATGCATTCAGCCCCTCAAACGAAGTTAAAAATTGAAGTCGAATGCATTGCGCATCCCTCAGGGATTGACCAACGCCGAGAGCTTTATCCTTTATCCTTATATCAAACAAAGGTGGTGGATGAAAGAAGAGCTCAAATCCCACTTGAGGTTGTAAATTTTGCATATAAATCAGCATTTTTGGACGTATGATTATAGCCAGTAACATGTGATTCAAGCGGTAAAATAACTAAGTCTGGAAGACTATTTATCGGTTCAATTTTCAGAAGAAAATCCATGTAATCTGAGATCTTCTTTCCGAGAGTTTTTTTGTTTGAAATATTGCCTTCGAGTGGGATATTCGTGAGATTTAGGTAAGAAGGACGTGTGAAAACACAAACATCGCCGGCTATTCGAAGAGTAGTGGGCGGATCTCGTCGTGTGATTGCTCAAAATATTGGACCTGAGACGGGTGTTGTGGTCACGAGAACTGCAAGTCGATCTTCCAATGGTACTGTCAACGGAATGCAGCAGTCGTTCGATGTTAGTTAATGGCTGTAAATGATTTTTGAGTTCAATTTTCTTAAATTTCACAGATTCGCCATCGGGGAGAGGGGGCCGCGAGGGGGGGGGGGGGGGGGGGGGGGTAGTTGAATGGATAGTGGTGCTCGCTACGAGGTCGATACCCCTTTCCTCTCCAGCACTGTACAGCAATTGTTCGGCAAGCGCCGCAAGATACGCTGTTACTTGATTGTCCTCGAAATCGAAAGATATACTCGACCAGTGAACTACGATGTTTGTGAAGAAGATGAAATTGTTGAGCGAACGATGACTCTGAGAATTTGACTGCTAGAACTAGTGGAGCCCACACACTAAAAAAAGCCGATACGGGTCTAATCAAGTGATAAGTGAAGTGATTTGTCATCACAACTTACTGTGCAGATCGCAGTAATCGTTGCATTTAGTTCATTTCCTCACTTTATCCCACAAAAATCTCGAAGTTTCTCCCGTGGTTTGGACCGCTGCTGGAAGAACTACATCTTCTCGTGGATGTTGTAGAATACTGGTCGAGTCAACTCTCCCTGTAAGCTTGGAAGTAACCGAGCTGAGACGTTCCCAAAAGAGTTCGTTGATTAATGGCAAAGGAAAGCTGGGAGTGGGGATCAAACTAGTGCCTTATCAATTTCCTTCCTGATACACGGCATCACTAACCACTCTCTTACCCCGCTCTCATATCTTCATTAACGCACTCTGTAACAATTAGGTCTCTCATTTTCTCAAGGCTTCTCAATTTTAGTGGATATCGCTAGAGGATAAAGCTGATAGCCTTTCAATTGGCGATCGATGTGAATATCGCGACTACAGTAGGGATTTCGGTAGATCACCTCGACAATTCCCTCCGTTTCCTACTATGGGGACCGCATCGTCGATGTCGACTGTGCCTTCAGCAGATTCGATTCCGATGCGATCTTCACGGTGAGTCTGACTTTCTCGAATGATTCCCTTAACAAAATCCTACTGCTCTTTTTCCATCATTCTTAGCTTATGTGTTATTTGCCACTAGTACTGTACTACTTACTCATTTTTGAGTTTTTTTTATGTATTTAGGTTTGTTTTTGACGCACTTATAATGTTATCAAACCTCTTAAGCAATCGATTCTGTGCAACAAATCGAATTTTCTCTTATCTGTTTGTATTTCTAAAAAAAGCTGCAGTTGCTGTAGGAGATGTCAAATGATAACAAGCTAAGGAATAGCAAAACTTACGTTTTAGAGTCCGGAATGAAATGAAATACAGTGTATGGATATAAGACTTGACGTCTAAAAGCTTCTTTTTCTATTTTTCATAGGTCCTCCAGTCCACCAGCACCAAAGCAGCAACTGTTCTCCACCAATACGGGTCCAAAGAAATGCATTTCAGGAGGTACGTCGAGAATAGCGTTTAACTAAGTGCTCAGGCCATAGAGTTAAGAAGTAAAATGGAACGTGAAAGATGTATTTGTGCACAAAATGGTAGTTTTAACCCTTTCCGGACGGCGAGCGTTATTATTAACTTCAATTTTCAATCTTTTTCACTGGAAAAAGCTCCTCAAAATACGTTTGAGTCGAAACCTTAGGTATCGGAGATTGAATTCTGGGCTTGCTTCCTGAGCAAGCCTTGTTAGTGCGCCGCATCAGCCGCCGGTAATAAAATAATGTTTCATATTCGGATCCTTTGTTTGCACGGTCTGGGCTTTGGATGGTTCCTCACTAGATTATATACTAATATTCATTCGATAGCAGAAATCTATATGATTCTAAAGGTTAATTCACTCTTCAAGAAAGTTCTCAGAGTGCGCTGTGGGATAAAAAAGAAAATTATTTTTCACACTCTGAGCACTTTCCGAATTAAGGTTGTACATGCATATTAAGTATATGAACGTGTTATGAAAAAAACAAAAATCGCGCGCAGTTCCCTAAGTTCAGTGGATCCTGTTTATTAACTAACAACAGCTGGTATCAATTCGAATATGTTATAGCTAAGCACATTATGGTAATTGGACCCTACCGTGGCAAGAATTCTCCAGAGAAAGCAAATTTTTTGTCTTTTATATTCGAGTGCTTTTTTTAGATGAGCCTTTCATGAGGTCTTTTCTAGGCACTTATACAGTGCAATACAAATGTTTCGGCCTTGCATCTTCGTCAGCTGCACGGTACCTTTCGTCTGAGCCAATCCCTTTCGGGGGAGAACCCCGTTTCGTTATAAAGGAATCCTCGACAATCATGTTACACTGCCGTTTGTAAAGTAAAAATTCACTTCATACACGGCAGAGGAAACATCACTGTATGTCTATGATATGGTCGCTGGACATTGCAGTAATCAACAGTCGATTGTTCATGGCTGATATTTGTGATAATACCTTCAAATTCGACTGTTTTTTTGTGATCTCGCTCAAAACAATATAACCTGACAACGTATCTTTGGAGCCTTTCATGAAGTCTTTTGGCTGAAGCACATGAGGCTACAAGGCCGAAACACGTGTACTCCATTGTACAAGTGCCATAAGAGACCTCATGATAGGCCCAAGATATTTTATTAGGTTATGTATTGTTTTGAGCGAGTCCTGGAAAAACAGTCAAGTATGAAGGTATCATCAAAGATACCAGCCTTGAGCAGTGGAGTGTTAATCACTACAATGTCCGGTGAGAATTTCACAGAGCATGTGGTGACATGTTTTTTCTTCCGTGTGTGAAGTGATTTCACTTTGTATACGGCGGTGTAACATGTTCGTCGACCATTTTTATGTAAAGCATTTGTCCCGAGAGGGATTGGCTCAGACGAAAGGCACCGTGCAGCTGACGAGGATGCAAAGCCGAAACACATGTATTGCACTGTTTAAGTGCCTATAAAAGACTTCATAATTAGCTCAAAAAATTACGTTGTCAAATTTTAGTCTTTATATTATTTTGAAACCTGACAAGTATTTATCCCTTACGAGGGCTTGCGCAGTGTTACTGATGCATTGTGTCAGGTAGTGAGGTGATAAGCTGGACTTCGGTTTCATCATCTCTCCAACATTATCCTTCAGTCCAACAGAGGCCTAGGAGTTGCCAAACGCCACCTCAGGTATTCCGAGGATAATCGTCCTGACGAGCATTTCAAGACATTTATGAGAAAGGAGAAGTCCTTAATTAGCAGCCGATGCAACACATGAGATGTTAAAAGGTCTCTGTAGAGAGTAAATGGAAAGAAAGAAGCCCAATTTGAAAGATGATAAGATTCGCAAGTAAATCGCCGTGGCGGGTCGTGCGTAATGAAAAATACAATTTATTTTTTTGTGCAGATATCTTTGCCTAGCCTAGAGAGACATGTAAAAGTGTACCTATTCTAGATGTTCAACAAATCGAAAATTTTGCCAAAAAGCGTTGTTTCTAGACGGAGGAGTAAAGTAAGACTCAGCGTGCGAGAAATCGGCAATAGTTCTACTGAGTACCTCTTCCACTAAGCATGGAGAGGTGGACAAGTATTCTTGATTCAACCGAATTTTTGGAAAAAGCATAATGTTTTAACCATAAATCTAATGATGTGAGATGATTTACAAAACTTCAAACTTTGAGCGAACGTTGCTGAGAAAATTGATGTAGTTCGCGCGTCCATGGCATGGGTGCGACTTAGGTTCAACTCCCGGCCGATTTAAAGTTTCGCTTATCGCTCAACATCATTCGATATGTAGGAAGATGCCCGAAAAGACACCATGATTCTCCTTTTGATCTTCGTAACATAAATGTCGAATGTGGAAAGGCAGCAGAAGGATTAGTCATACACGCTATTGGGGATAATATGCTGGTTCGATCTTCTCCCTCAACATTCTCTTGCAGTCACCTGAGAACGCTCTAACCTGGTTATGTACATGACTGCAAGGAGATCTGCCTGAACAGTGCTTTACGACATTTACGAAAGAGACGAAATCTTCAAGCAAGTCTCGGAAAAACGCATGGAATGTTCGAAGACTTTTGGGACGAGGAATGTGAGCAAACGAATTTAACGCTATGTTTACTGGGATCTACCCAACAAAATGAGACAGCGAATGGAATAAAACATTTTTAGAAAGATGCGGGAAAATATTTTAGTAATAAGTGGAAGTTATGGTTTAACAGTGTTTAGAGAAATTCCTATAGATTTGAAAGAGAAACAAGTTCATTATGAGGTTGCGAACGGTGGAGAGTAAGACTTAAAATTGGCAAAAGAGAGATGTTTTTCGAACTGTGTGCATTCTGTGAAGAGTTAGCTGTACACATGTTGTTTTTGTTCATATTAGGTCCTTATCTCTGTCGGCACATCGTTTTCTTTGTCTCTATCGACACGCTGTGCTGAAAAGTCAATGTGCTTAGATTCATTTGAAACTATAGCAGGACTGTTTATTTCGATCATCTCCAAATATCAATTTATTATCCAGTAGTTCCATAAGTTTTGACACTACAGCATTAAACACAAAATTTATTGACTAGATGTAACTAAAATCGCATGAATTTGGCATCCTTCAATTGCGCATTTTCTTGCGAACATTTTGGTATAGAACTTGCCTATAACTTGCTTCCAGATAGGCTGTCGTGGGAACAAATTTGTTGTTACTCATGCACAAATGGCGAATGGGGAAAATGTTAGTGAAGCGGCGCGCAAGATTAATGGAGCTTCCAGTGGACGGCTCGAGCGCGGCTTATTCTCCGGACTGTTCTCTACAGCTTTGAACTTCGCAAGCCACTTCCTAGCCGGCCTTTCTGCGACCGTCTCGTCGCTCCAAGCTCCATTAACCTTGAGCACCGCTTCACTGGCATTTTCCTCAACGCGCCAATCATGCGCGAGTAGCAAGCGAAATTGTTCCCATGACAACTTCATCTGAAAGCAGGTATAGGCAAGTTGTATAGCAAAATGTTGGAAGACAATGCGCAATGAAGCGATGCCAAAATCATGCAGTTATATTCACCTCTGGTTGATATATTTGGTGTTTATTGCTCTAGTGTTAAAACATATGACGGCCTATTAAACTCCAATTGGAGAGGCGGATGATTGTAGTGGTTAGTGATGGAAAATACCGGAGAGCAAGCCGATCAGCAATTCTCTGGCACGATTCCCTCCTCCAACACTCTTTTGCAGTTAATTAGCCGGTCGCCTTAGGGAATGACTTAGCTCGGCTATCTTCATGACTGCAATAACATTCGTCTCTACCAGAACTCGACGACATCCGTGGAGAAGACGAAATCCCCAAGCAGTGCATGAAGCAGCATGTGAAGTGTCCAAAGACCTTTATGGAGGAATGAGCGCAAGGAAACGAATTGAATGCAGTAATTGCTGGGATCTGCATGGATCCTCGTATCTGTCCCTCTACAAAGGTCTTCGAAACATTTGTGTGTTGTTTCGACTTTTACTTGAGGATTTCGTCCTGACGATTGATGTGGAATGCTGGTCGGTTAAATCTTTTTGCAAAATTGGAGGAACCCGGGCTGAAGCGTTCATTCGTCGAGTGATTGTAAGAAGATGCTGAGGAGGAGATCGACCCAATGTCTCGCTTTTCGAAAATCTGAGTCATTAATCGCTCGGACCGACCCCTGCCTCCCCTCCTTTTTTTAGTATGCGTAAGGCCTACAAATTGTATGATAATTGGATGTTTTCGCGAGTTTGCTAGTAAGGTGTTTTCTCATATCACTGCTTGGCATATCTTTTCTATCATGTTGTTGAGTGCTCCGATTTTGCTCCGATTTGGTTTTGTATTAGGCTTAAATCGAGTGCTTTCCAGGATGGGCTAAGGATGCACCTAAACAGCCTTTGTCAGCACCAGATAACAAACATCTCAAAAAGGAATCGTTAGCCATTTTCAAACTTATCCAGGGATATATGGGCGATAGGAAAAGCAAAGTGCCGCTTGACCAGGTTAGGGTATCCCAATTATATAATCTCTTTCTGAAAGGTTTTTCTTTGATAAAGATATGGAGACTTTTCCATGGAGAGATGAATACTCATTTTGAAAAAGAAAGGACTACTTGTTTTCAGCAAGCACTAAATCTGTGTGAACTTGGAATTTCAAAGCAGGAATGCACAGATGAAATTCTAGCACAACTTATGCAGCAGCTCACGGACAATGAAAGGCCCGATAGTGTCAGGCAAGTTTCTACAACTTTTTCCAATTCATCCTGTATAGATTCCTTATTTTACTGCTTCTTGGCAGTGTTAATATGTTATAACTTCACAATTAGGAGTATTGAGTGGTTTGCCAGACATTCGACACCAAGCGGGAGTTGAACCCCTGTTTCACCTAAAATGGGAGCGCTTACTATCACTACACCATCGAAGCATCCGCCCTGCTACCCCTCTTCTATGCAGACTATCGAAGCTGTCAGCAACCAACCCTTGAGCGGCAGAAAGATTAACCTCGATGATGTAGTGGCACGTGCCCCTGGTATGGTCGAGACGCTGATTGAACTTTCTCCTGAGCTCGAGAGATTTGCAAACCAACCAGTACCCTTAATTGAAAATCTTGCAATTATTTGTCACCTCTTGTATGTGTTTTTGTATTTCAACTGCTGTATATTTCATCACAGTCATGTATATTCAGGCGTGGTTGGGAGCTGTTGGCGATAGTCTTGAATTTTGTCTCACCATCAGAAAAACAGGCATCATTACTATCTGAGTTTATCGATAGGAATTCAGAGAAAATATTTGATAGGCCTGAGGTATAATTCTTCTCACAAGATTAGTTCCTTCGCTGGCTAGAAGTCAATACAAAGCCTCTAAGGTCTTTTTCTATCCCCATTCCGAAATGAATTTGTCCCAGTGCAGAAATATTACCAAAGATCCGGGCTCCTTTTTGAATTTGCAGCAGTTTTCAACTTAGCTTTTTCAATTTCCAACGTTTTTTCGGAAGCGAAGTGCCACAGACCATCATTGTGAGGAAGGCATAGTTGAGATTTCTTCGTCTTCATTACTTTATGAATGAGGCTTGTTTCCATGGACATTTACGTCGATCCTTACTACCCAGTAGTACCTAGTTACAATAAGACACTCCATTTGCAATAAAGAATACATTCGACTTTATCAATCGTCGTTAGAGGTAATTATTCGTGCAATGCTTCTATCCTTTTTCGTTGTATCTGTAATTAACAGTATTTAATACCACATGAAGATGCTTGCAGTGTTCTGAAACGTAACCGAGTATTGTCGTTCTAAAGTTTGAGGTGTAACTCATTTCATTGACTTCTAGCCAGCCCAAGGCTTAATAGTCATTGCCTTTCACAATATGAATGGCTATGTAAACTAAAATTACAGGTTGCCGTCTCTCACTTTGCACAGCAATGTGCAAAGCGACTATCTAAGTCACACATTCGACCGAAACCATCTCTTGCTGCAGTTCAAGAAGCCAGGGTTAGTTAAGATTTTGCTTTGGCGGACTATTTCTGTTATCTTCAGCTTTTTCAGCTTTCTAGCGATTATGCCCGTTCTGGTATTTTTTAGAGTTTAAGTAACAATTCAAAAGTTCGACTTTCTATAAACCTCGGCATAATCAATTGATATATGAAAATGGAAAAAAAAAAACTTATCTTGATTAGCTGACGCGAGGTTGATAAAACAGTTGTAGAAATTCGGCTGACGTTTCGGCGACCCGCCTTCTTCAGAGCCTGGACGTATATAGTATTAGTCTATTTGAATGATCGGATGGTCTTATTTATATGCTGCCTAGGTCACGTTAGAAGATCAAACGAAGAAAGGGCGCGAGATCTCGCGTGATGGTGACGCACTCGTCCTTCCGATTCATTTCGGGGTTTTGGGCGTTTATCCAAAATGCCTCAAGAGTTTTGCGCGTGGATGTTTTTGATTCCTGCGCCAGGATTGTGACAGTCACATCAAAATCCTTATTGTTGTGTTTTTGTGCCCTATGTAAACCTAAAGGTTTGGTTTTATCTATTTTAGATTTACTGTCTAGATGTTCTTTTATGCGGACGAAAAGTGGTCTTCCCGTTTCGCCTATATATTCTTCCCCGCATGTTTTACATGTTAGCAAATAAATTGTGCCTGATCTCATACAATCTCCCTCTTTTCCGTTGGGGCAGATCATACAGTTGTTGGTGTTGCACAATCGATCATAGAGTCTATTGCGGATCAGCTGATGGCGTAGGGTGGGAGGTGGGGTTTCGATAATTACCACGGAATTTTCAAGACCGCATCTTTTCAGGCACCTTTTAACCGCGCTACTAATCTCGTTTGATATAAATGGTAATTTGAAGGGGACTCTATTCAGGTGCGGAGTATTGTTCTTTTGTGACCTAATTCCACTTTTTGAATATTCCCTAGTGGCAAATGTTTTGTAGCCGTTGGAAATGGCGATCTTTCGTGCCAAGTCTAATGATTCGTTCCTTTCCTCCTCTCCTGTGCACACACTTTTAGCCGTTCGAAACATGTTTTTAATTAGCGATTTTTTCATGTGTGAAGGATGGGAGGAAAGGTGAATGACCAAAATGTTTTTGTCACTTGGCTCTCGTTACCATTCTGTAAGCTGGAAGGTGGAAGCTCCAATTCTCGTTCACCGCCCATTGCTCTACTGCCGATATATAGATGACTGTTTCATTGTCTGTTCCACACAAGAGGAAATGGACAAATGTTTTGAAGTGTTGAACGGACAGTCAGAGCATATCAGATTTACGCAAGAAAGTCCAAACGGGGGCTGGCTTCCATTCCTAAATACCCAAGTAAAGCTTTTGGATAGTGGCTATAGTACAAAGTGGTATCGAAAACCAAGTAACAAGAACATTTTGGTCAATTACCTCTCCTCTCATCCTTCACACATGAAAAAATCGCTAATTAAAAACATGTTTCGAACAGCTAAAAGTGTGTGCACAGGAGAGGAGGAAAGGAACGAAATCATTAGACTTGGCACGAAAGATCGCCATTTCCAACGGCTACAAAACATTTGCCACTAGGGAATATTCAAAAAGTGGAATTAGGTCACAAAAGAACAATACTCCGCACCTGAATAGAGTCCCCTTCAAATTACCATTTATATCAAACGAGATTAGTAGCGCGGTTAAAAGGTGCCTGAAAAGATGCGGTCTTGAAAATTCCGTGGTAATTATCGAAACCCCACCTCCCACCCTACGCCATCAGCTGATCCGCAATAGACTCTATGATCGATTGTGCAACACCAACAACTGTATGATCTGCCCCAACGGAAAAGAGGGAGATTGTATGAGATCAGGCACAATTTATTTGCTAACATGTAAAACATGCGGGGAAGAATATATAGGCGAAACGGGAAGACCACTTTTCGTCCGCATAAAAGAACATCTAGACAGTAAATCTAAAATAGATAAAACCAAACCTTTAGGTTTACATAGGGCACAAAAACACAACAATAAGGATTTTGATGTGACTGTCACAATCCTGGCGCAGGAATCAAAAACATCCACGCGCAAAACTCTTGAGGCATTTTGGATAAACGCCCAAAACCCCGAAATGAATCGGAAGGACGAGTGCGTCACCATCACGCGAGATCTCGCGCCCTTTCTTCGTTTGATCTTCTAACGTGACCTAGGCAGCATATAAATAAGACCATCCGATCATTCAAATAGACTAATACTATATACGTCCAGGCTCTGAAGAAGGCGGGTCGCCGAAACGTCAGCCGAATTTCTACAACTGTTTTATCAACCTCGCGTCAGCTAATCAAGATAAGTTTTTTTTTTCCATTTTCATATATCAAGAGTTTAAGTAGTCATTCGATAGCTCAAGCTCGTTAGTTACAACAGTGTGTTTGGTTTCTGAAAAGCGCTTCTTATTACGCTGTAACAGCAAAAATAAGACTGGGTTTTGCTCTCGGTGCACATTTCTCGTCGGCTAAGTGTGTAAGTGGCTGTAATAGGTTAATTGATTGCACAGCACAATTCACTTGTAACATAAAACATGTGACTCTGGTACTCCAATATCTCCGTTCATGACTTTCACATGCTCTTCGTTATAGGCATGGGCTGGTTGGGCATAGTCTTGGGCTTGGGTTTAAGCTGGTCAGACTTAGGCTTTGGTTCACCTTGCTTAGGCTTAGGATTAGTGGCGGGTTTATTTGGCAGTAAAAAATGAAAATGGACAGCTCATACACATGGAGTGATGGAATAGAATATCTTCTACAATTCTTATGCGATAAAGCTTGAATTCTGCGAATGTCCCTTTGAGGTGGCATTGAAATCGCTGCGTGCAGCACGGTTTGAGAGACGCACGAATATACGCCAAATCTGAAAGGTTATCTTCTACTGGCTGCAACAGCGCGCTAAGAAGGCCTTCTGAGGAACCAAGTACACTGTTGAAATCACCGAGATTCAAGCTTATCGAATTAAACTAAAAGATAGAAAAGAATATTTGTTCACCGATAAACACACCCGAGTGTGGAATTCAGTTTTATCTTTGTGGCTACAGCGCAGAAGAAAAGTTTTTTTAGAACAAAATTATATCATTAAAAATTCTAAGATTTAAGCCATGGATTGACTACTGAAACTTTGAGGAAAAGCAGAAAGCGCACGAATGCTAAGGGCCTGAAATTAGATGAAGATTACAGAAAAGTACCGTTTTGACCTGACAAATAAGCTGCTTATTAGTGGTTTAATTCTGATCAGATGAAGCTGACATGAACGGTTTTCTGTGGATAATTTTCTTTGGTATCACTTGACTCAATCGTTTAGGTACACATTTTCAATCCTCCACAGTTCTCTGCGTCGCTTCTGGACCTGATGGAAATGCAGTCGGAAAGATTTCCACGGTTTCAGTTACCATGGATCGAAGTGACGCTGATTGATTTGCTTTATGAGTCAGGTGCAAGGCGAACTGAAGGTTTATTTAGGTTGGAAAAAGCATTTTGTACCGTTCATGTTACATCGTTCGTATCCCATCATACTCTTTCTTTCTTAAGAATCAGTTTTGAGTTATGAGGCTACATATTGAGACAGTCAAGTATGACTGCGATACAGTTGTGAAGGATTTCCAGGACCGACTATCTGTTAACCTCAGCATTAACTGAATGTTCAGTAATATTTCCTTGAAAAAGCCTATTCGAGGATGATAATAATAGCATTTATGTTTCGTTTCGAGTGTTTTCTTAAGACAGCTGCTCAAATTTCAATATGCCTTATGATAATTATTGGAGCCTCGCATGTCAGTAGTCTACCAAAAAGTCCTATAAGTCAGCCCTCTTTGATAGACCACTGACATGCGTGGCTCAAATAATGAGTATCAGGCATATTGAAATTTGAGTAGTGGTCCTAAGAAAACACTCGAAACGAAAGATATGATATATTGAATATACTAGCCAAGAGCAATCGAGTGTGCAACACAATATGTTTGGTGAGATTTTCACTGGACGTAGAGTGTAAAACGTTCGTCGTCGCTAACTCTTAGTGTGGGGACTGGAGCTCCTACAGAGATCAGCAAAAGACGAGAAAGGGTAACTGCCCGACTGACGAGATCGCAAGATCGAAACACGTGTATCGGGCTCTTTAAGTCAGCCCTCTTTGATAGACCACTCACATGCGTGGCTCAAATAATGATAATCAGGAATAGCATCTATGATTATAGCAATAATACAGCACAATTACGTTACAACATATGACGTTTCGGCGGTTTCGCCTTCTTCAAAGCCGGATAGAGTCAAATTGACGTGCGATCTACTCAGACAAAGGGTCTCATAGCCAAAGCAGATAGAACTTAGAACATATGTGTCAAGTCGCATGGTCAGCACCTTTTTTATATAATCACTGGGTTGCTGTGTTACCTATGGTAAAGGGTAACTAAGCTGTGTTGCTTTTGTAATAAATGAATACTACGATCATAACTTGGTGAGCCATGAGCACGAGCGAGACTGAACAATCGACCTTGTGGGCGACGCAAAGCACTTCTAATCACTGCGCCATATGCATTCCCATGTAGCTTTATTATTCTTAAAATCATTTTTATTATCCCTCTCATTACCATAACTGGTGGTATTATCGGTTTGATTTGAGGGTATATAAAATAACCAGTGAGATAGAATGGCAGTCTTCATGAGTCTCTGAAGTATATCTTTCAGAGTACCAGCTGATCCGGACCAACTGATGACTACTCGTGCTCGATTGGATATGTTTGTCGTTCCTGTGGTGCACGATGCACATGTTCCAGCTGGACTATTGAAACTATGGCTTCGGCAGCTACCAGAGCCACTGATACCTCATGCTTTCTACCACCGAGCCCTTAGTTCTTCAGAGAATCCAGCGGAAGTTTCTCGACTTGTTCAAGTGCTTCCAAACATCAATCAACTTGTACTTGCAAAACTCGTATCATGTTTACAGGTGTGTGTTCAAAATAATCTTTTCTAAGTGTTTGGTGTTTACAAATATTCACCCTTAGAATAATTGAAATGTAACTTTATATTTACTGCCTGTTTTCTTTTCTCCATTATAGAACAGACTATATGAGATACATGACAGGTTAATCGAGTTCTTTCTTGTGATCGACGATAAAATGAAGAGACGACCTTTATAGCTGCACAAGGATTTTTTGTATGAGTGTTAGTAATCATGAGAAATCTTAAGTCCCTGGCTGTTGTGTTACGTGCTCCTATCTTGGAAAGGCCCGTTTATAACGCCGTATCATTCAAAATAAAACTATCGTTTACACCGGCTAAGAACTTTCACTATTACTTTGCTGCAAACACGAAAAGCACATGATTATGCGGAGGAAATCTTGTAGTATCAAATTCACACGTTTTATCTGAAGTTTCTTTTATAGCGAAGATGAAATCCTAAATTAAATAACATAAATCACAATCCACGTGTAAGTCGTCTCAGCGCGATCGATCGATCGATCTTGGAACGCAGTGTTGAATCTAAGGCCACCAAGCATCCATTCCATGCACTAACCGTGAAATGAGCGCTCGCGTATGTGAAACTCGATCTTATTTTCCCTGCTACTTTGCCCTAAAACAGTTTTACCAGAAAATATGCACGGTGTTGGAATCGTGGAAAGTTGAGCGATTGAATGGTTACTTATATTTGAAGGAAAGATCTTTATCCTGGAGAAATTTGCGTGTGTGAAACACAAATGTTCTCTTTCTGCTGCGGCTTCATAAAAAAAGGCTCTATCAAAAAGCTCTATAAAAAGGTTTCATGAAAAAAACGACAACGTAGAGCAGTAGTCAGAGATTTAGGCTCTCGAATGACTACTAAAAGTGCAATGGAAAGTCTTTATCCAACAAAGGGGATCGTCTATTCATTTGTTTCCGATAATAAGAAACAATCGTCCGACCGTATGAGATACAACTTCAAGAATGTTGAGATACGAACTAAATTCGGAACCTCAGTAGACTCCAAATCTACCAATACCTTTTCCGCGAGCTGAGGTGTTATCCACTTCATCACCGAGGCCTTTATTTTGCCCATTTCACCGTTATTTCAGCATTCCTGTAGTTATAACGATTATCACGGCAAATCGCTTTCATTTCTCTATCAAAATTATGTTTCTTCTATAAGGGTATGAATAGAATATTCAATGCGTTTTTGAAGATGTACCTTGATCACTTTAGGACCTGTCTCGAGATGAAGTCGTTGTTCATACCAAAATGGATGCTTCGAACCTTGCAATGGTCATGGCTCCAAATGTGTTGAGGTGGTTCACCAGTATTACTTACTGATTTGTTCTTCCCTGTTGATTTTTTTGGCTATTAAATCAGAATTTGAATGTTTTTTGTCATTGGGAAGAGAGTAACTGAGTGATTATTGATGTGCGTTCTTAGAAAGTTATTAAGAAGAAGGTGCTGGATCGGCCCTTTCCTCCGGGACTCTGCTGCAATCATGTGATAACATTTTAGCCTGGCTATCTTAAAGATTTTGAGGGGATTTGACTTGACCAGTATCTTGCGGTATTTCTGAGAAAACACAGAAAGCCCCGAGAATCAGAGGAAGAAACGCGCAAAATGTTCGAAGACCTTTGAGACGAAGAATGTTAGGAGAGGATGGAATGATGGTGTACGGGATCGCTCATTAATTATAATATAAGGGGTCGCTTAAAGAAAGGAGTTAGTTCAGTCACCTCATTATCTTTGATTTCCAAGTAAATACAGTTTGTCTAAAAGATGATCTTCGGCAAAATTTGTTCTCTTTAATCGCTTCTAACCGTGACATGATCATGCACATATATATTCAATATTTTCAAGTGATATGCAAAAAACATTGGACCTCTGGCGGGGAGGGTACTCCGGAAAGTATGAGATGCGGGTTCGGTTCCCGTCTGAGATGTAATTTTTCATATCGCTTGATATTATCAGATAGTATATAGGCGACAACTGCACGATTCTAATACGATTCTAGTAGTAATCTTCTTTAAATGCCCATGCTGCGACTACAGAAATTCTGTGTCTACATGCATGTTATCAATATTTGTATTGTCTCAAGCTTGGCCACACTTTCAGTTTTGTAAAGTTGCATTTTCTGCGTAGCTTTTAACGCAACAAGCTTTTACTTTTCAGGTGTGAAAGTGAAGATCCCCGGGTGATTTTTGAAAAACACTCGTCGAGAGATGACATTTCTGAAGACATTGATCATCAGCTACGATACCTCCTTTATTCAGAACGTCACATGAGTCCTAAAGATTACTTTTCGTACTG